>CM024248.1:35014416-35341112 GCA_013421045.1 Propylea japonica | reverse complement strand
TTGGAGTGCCGAAGTGGCGAAGTGCCTAAGTATCGAAGTGCCGAAGTGTCGAAGTGCCGAAGTGTTGGAGTGCCGAAGTGGCGAAATTGCCGAAGTGCCGAAGTGACGAATGCCTAAGTATCGAAGTGTCCGAAGTGTCGAAGTGTCGAAGTGTCGAAGTGTCGAAGTGCCGAAGTGGCGAAGTACCGAAGTGTTGGAGTGCCGAGTGACGAAGTGCCTGAGTATCGGAGTGCCGAAGTGGCGATTGGCGAAGTGCCGAAGTGTTAGAGTGCCGAAGTGGACGAAGTGCCTAAGTATCGAAGTGCCGAAGTGTCGAAGTGGCGAAGTGCCGAAGTGTGGGAGTGCCGAAGTGACGAAGTGCCTAAGTATCGAAGTGCCGAAGTGTCGAAGTGGCAAAGTGCCGAAGTGGGCGAAGTGCCTAAGTATCGAAGTGCCGAAGTGGCGAAGTGTCGAAGTGCCGAAGTGTTGGAGTGCCGAAGTGGCGAAATGCCGAAGTGCCGAAGTGTTGGAGTGCCGAAGTGACGAAGTGCCTAAGTATCGAGTGCCGAGTGTCGAAGTGTCGAAGTGCCGAAGTGGCGAAGTACCGAAGTGTTGGAGTGCGAAGTGACGAAGTGCCTGAGTATCGGAGTGCCGAAGTGGCGATTTGGCGAAGTGCCGAAGTGTTAGAGTGCCGAGTGACGAAGTGCCTAAGTATCGAGGTGCCGACGTTGTCGAAGTGGCGAAGTGCCGGAGTGTTGGAGTGCCGAAGTGACGAAGTGCCTAAGTATCGAAGTGCCGAAGTGGCGAAGTACCGAAGTGTTGGAGTGCCGAAGTGACGAAGTGCCTGAGTATCGGAGTGCCGAAGTGTCGATTTGGCGAAGTGCCGAAGTGTTAGAGTGCCGAAGTGACGAAGTGCCTAAGTATCGAAGTGCCGAAGTGTCGAAGTGGCGAAGTGCCTGAGTATCGGAGTGCCGAAGTGGCGATTTGGCGAAGTGGCCGAAGTGTTGGAGTGCCGAAGTGACGAAGTGCCTAAGTTCGAAGTGCCGAAGTGTCGAAGTGTCGAAGTGCCGAGTGGCGAAGTACCGAAGTGTTGGAGTGCCGAAGTGACGAAGTGCCTGAGTATCGGAGTGCCGAAGTGGCGATTTGGCGAAGTGCCGAAGTGTTAGAGTGCCGAAGTGACGAAGTGCCTAAGTATCGAAGTGCCGAAGTGTCGAAGTGACGAAGTGCCTGAGTATCGGAGTGCCGAAGTGGCGATTTGGCGAAGTAATCGAAGTCCGAAGTGGCGAAGTGTGAAAGTGCCGAAGTGTTGGATGGCCGAAGTGGCGAAGTGCCTAAGTATCGAAGTGCCGAAGTGGCGAAGTGTTAGAGTGCCGAAGTGACGAAGTGCCTAAGTTTCGAAGTGCCGAAGTGTCGAAGTGTCGAAGTGCCGAAGTGGCGAAGTACCAAGTGTTGGAGTGCCGAAGTGACGAAGTGCCTGAGTATCGGAGTGCCGAAGTGGCGATTTGGCGAAGTGCCGAAGTGTTAGATGCCGAGTGACGAAGTGCCTAAGTATCGAAGTGCCGAATTGTCGAAGTGGCGAAGTGCCTGAGTATCGGAGTGCCGAAGTGGCGATTGGCGAAGCCGAAGTGTTAGAGTGCCGAAGTGACGAAGTGCCTAAGTATCGAAGTGCCGAAGTGTCGAACCCCCAATTATCCGAACCTCAATTATCCGAACCTCAATTATCCGAACATCAATTATCCGAACCTCAATTATCCGAACCTCAATTATCCGAACCTCAATTATCCGAACCTCGATAATCCGAACCTCAATTATCCGAAACCTCAATTATCCGAACCTCGATTATCCGAACCTCAATTATCCGAAACCTCAATTATCCGAACCTTAATTATCCGAAACCTCAATTATCCGAACCTCAATTATCCGAAACCTCAATTATCCGAAACCTCAATTATCCGAACCTTGATTATCCGAACCTCGATATCCGAAACCTCAATTATCCGAACCTCGATTATCCGAACCTCATTATCCGAACCTCGATAATCCGAACCTCAATTATCCGAACCTCAATTATCCGAAACCTCAATTATCCGAACCTAAATTATCCGGAACCTCAATTATCCGAACCTCAATTATTCAAAACCTCAATTATCCGAACCTCAATTATCCGAACATCAATTATCCGAACCTCAATTATCCGAACCTCAATTATCCGAACCTCAATTATCCGAACCTCGATAATCCGAACCTCAATTATCCGAAACCTCATTATCCGAACCTTGATATCTGGAACCTCTCAATTATCCGAACCTCAATTATCCGAACCTCAATTATCCGAAATTTTAACACAAAAAATTTGTTGGACCAAAATTTTTGGACCAGAATTTTTTGGACCAAAATTTTTTGGGTCAAAATTTTTTGGACCAAAATTTTTTGGGTCAAATTTTTTGGACCAAAATTTTTTGGACCAAAATTTTTTGGACCAAAATTTTTTGGACCAAAATTTTTTGGGTCGAAATTTTTTGGACCAAAATTTTTTGGACCAAAATTTTTTGGAGCAACATTTTTTGGACCAAAATTTTTTGGGTCAAAATTTTTGGACCAAAATTTTTGTGTTGAAATTTTTTGGGTCAAAATTTTTTGGACCAAAATTTTTTGTGTTAAAATTTTTGGGTCAAAATTTTTTGGACCAAAATTTTTTGGGTCAAAATATTTTGGTCCAAACAATTTTGGTCCATAAAATTTCGACCCAAAAAATTTTGGTCCAAAAAATTTTGGTCCAAAAATTTTGACCCAAAAAATTTTGGTCCAAAAAATGTTGATCCAAAAATTTTGGTCCAAAAAATTTTGGTCCAAAAAATTTTGACCCAAAAAATTTTGGTCCAAAAAATTTTGGTCCAAAAAATTTTGACCCAAAAAATTTTGACCCAAAAAATTTTGGTCCAAAAAATTTTGGTCCAAAAAATTTGGTCCAAAAATTTTGACCCAAAAAATTTTGGTCCAAAAAATTTTGGTCAAAAAAATTTTGACCCAAAAAATTTTGGTCCAAAAAATTTTGACCCAAAAAATTTTAACAAAAAAAATTTTGGTCCAAAAAATTTAGTCCAAAATATTTTGGTCCAAAAAATGTTGTTCCAAAAATTTTGGTCCAAAAAATTTTGGTCCAAAAAATTTTGGTCCAAAAAATGTTGCTCCAAAAAATTTCGACCCAAAAAATTTCGGTCCAAAAAATTTTGACCCAAAAAATTTTGGTCCAAAAAATTTTGACCCAAAAATTTTAACACAAAAAAATTTTGGTCCAAAAAATTTTGACCCAAAAAAATTTAACACACAAAAAATTTTGGTCCAAAAAATTTAGACCCAAAAAATTTTGGTCCAAAAATGTTGCTCCAAAAAATTTTGGTCCAAAAAATTTTGGTCCAAAAAATTTCGACCACAAAAAATTTTGGTCCAAAAAATTTTGACCCAAAAATTTTGGTCCAAAAATTTGACCCAAAAATTTTCGAATTTCCGAAGTGTTGAAGTGCCGAAGTGACGAAGTGCCTAAGTATCGAAGTGCCGAAGTGTCGAAGTGGCGAAATGCCGAAGTGTTGGAGTGCCGAAGTGGCGAAGTGGCGAAGTGCCGAAGTGTCGAAGTGCCGAAGTGCCTAAGAATCGAAGTGCCTAAGTATCGAAGTGCCGAAGTGTCGAAGTGCCTAGTATCGAAGTGCCGAAGTGTTTGGAGTGCCGAAGTGACGAAGTGCCTAAGTATCGAAGTGCCGAAGTGTCGAAGTGGCGAAGTGCCGAAGTGGCGAAGTGCCTAAGTATCGAAGTGCCGAAGTGGCGAAGTGCCGAAGTATTGGAGTGCCGAAGTGCCGAAGTGTTGGAGTGCCGAAGTGACGAAGTGCCTAAGTATCGAAGTGCCTAAGTGGCGAAGTGAAGAAGTGTTGGAGTGCCGAAGTGGCGAAATGCCGAAGTGCCGAAGTGTTGGAGTGCCGAAGTGACGAAGTGCCTAAGTATCGAAGTGCCGAAGTGTCGAAGTGTCGAAGTGCCGGAGTGCCGAAGTGTTGGAGTGCCGAAGTGACGAAGTGCCTAAGTATCGAAGTGCCTAAGTGGCGAAGTGCCTAAGTATCGAAGTGCCGAAGTGGCGAAGTGTCGAAGTGCCGAAGTGTTGGTGTGCCGAAGTGGCGAAGTGCCGAAGTGCAGAAGTGTTGGAGTGCCGAAGTGACGAAGTGCCTAAGTATCGAAGTGCCGAAGTGTCGAAGTGCCGGAGTGCCAAAGTGACGAGGTGCCTAAGTATCGAAGTGCCGAAGTGGCGAAGTGTCGAAGTGCCTAAGTATCGAAGTGCCGAAGTGGCGAAGTGTGGAAGTGCCGAAGTGTTGGAGTGCCGAGTGGCGAAGTGCCTAAGTATCGAAGTGCCGAAGTGGCGAAGTGTCGAAGTGCCGAAGTGTTGGAGTGCCGAAGTGGCGAAATGCCGAAGTGCCGAAGTGTTGGAGTGCCGAAGTGACGAAGTGCCTAAGTATCGAAGTGCCGAAGTGTCGAAGTGTCGAAGTGCCGAAGTGGCGAAGTACCGAAGTGTTGGAGTGCCGAAGTGACGAAGTGCCTGAGTATCGGAGTGCCGAAATGGCGATTTGGCGAAGTGCCGAAGTGTTAGAGTGCCGAAGTGACGAAGTGCCTAAGTATCGAAGTGCCGAAGTGTCGAAGTGTCGAAGTGCCGGAGTGCCGAAGTGTTGGAGTGCCGAAGTGACGAAGTGCCTAGTATCGAAGTGCCGAAGTGTCGAAGTGTCGAAGTCTTGGAGTGCCGAAGTGTTGGAGTGCCGAAGTGACGAAGTGCCTAAGTATCGAAGTGCCGAAGTGTCGAAGTGTCGAAGTGCCGGAGTGCCGAAGTGTTGGAGTGCCGAAGTGACGAAGTGCCTGAGTATCGGAGTGCCGAAGTGGTGATTTGGCGAAGTGCCGAAGTGTAAGAGTGCGGAAGTGACGAAGTGCCTAAGTATCGAAGTGCCGAAGTGTCGAAGTGCCGGAGTGCCGAAGTGTTGGAGTGCCGAAGTGACGAAGTGCCTAAGTATCGAAGTGCCTAAGTGGCGAAGTGCCGAAGTGTTGGAGTGCCGAAGTGGCGAAATGCCGAAGTGCCGAAGTGTTGGAGTGCCGAAGTGACGAAGTGCCTAAGTATCGAAGTGCCGAAGTGTCGAAGTGTCGAAGTGCCGAAGTGGCGAAGTACCGAAGTGTTGGAGTGCCGAAGTGACGAAGTGCCTGAGTATCGGAGTGCCGAAGTGGCGATTTGGCGAAGTGCCGAAGTGTTAGAGTGCCGAAGTGACGAAGTGCCTAAGTATCGAAGTGCCGAAGTGTCGAAGTGGCGAAGTGCCTGAGTATCGGAGTGCCGAAGTGGCGATTTGGCGAAGTGCCGAAGTGTTAGAGTGCCGAAGTGACGAAGTGCCTAAGTATCGAAGTGCCGAAGTGTCGAAGTGTCGAAGTGCCGAAGTGGCGAAGTACCGAAGTGTTGGAGTGCCGAAGTGACGAAGTGCCTGAGTATCGGAGTGCCGAAGTGGCGATTTGGCGAAGTGCCGAAGTGTTAGAGTGCCGAATTGACGAAGTGCCTAAGTATCGAAGTGCCGAAGTGTCGAAGTGACGAAGTGCCTGAGTATCGGAGTGCCGAAGTGGCGATTTGGCGAAGTGCCGAAGTGTTAGAGTGCCGAAGTGACGAAGTGCCTAAGTATCGAGGTGCCGAAGTGTCGAAGTGGCGAAGTGCCGAAGTGTTGGAGTGCCTAAGTATCGAAGTGCCGAAGTGAATTTTTGGACCAAAATTTTTTGTGTTAAAATTTTTCGGGTCAAAATTTTTTGGACCAAAATTTTTTGTGTTAAAATTTTTTGGGTCAAACTTTTTTGGACCAAAATTTTTTGGGTCAAAATTTTTTGGGTCAAAATTTTTGGACCAAAATTTTTTGGGTCAAAATTTTTTGGACCAAAATTTTTTGGACCAAAATTTTTTTGGGTCGAAATTTTTTTGACCAAAATTTTTTGGAGCAACATTTTTTGAACCAAAATTTTTTGGGTCAAAATTTTTGGACCAAAATTTTTGTGTTAAAATTTTTCGGGTCAAAATTTTTTGGACCAAAATTTTTTGTGTTAAAATTTTTTGGGTCAAATTTTTTGGACCAAAATTTTTTGGGTCAAAATATTTTGGTCCAAAAAATTTTGGTCCATGAAATTTCGACCCAAAAATTTTGGTCCAAAAAATTTTGGTCCAAAAATTTTGACCCAAAAAATTTTGGTCCAAAAAATTTTGACCCAAAAAATTTTAACACAAAAAATTTTGGTCCAAAAAATTATGGTCCAAAAAATTTTAATACAAAAAATTTTGGTCCAAAAAATTTTGGTCCAAAAATTTTGACCCAAAAAATTTCAACACAAAAAATTTTGTTCAAAAAATTTTGACCCAAAAAATTTTGGTCCAAAAAATGTTGCTCCAAAAAATTTTGGTCCAAAAATTTTGGACCAAAAAATTTTGGTCCAAAAAATTTTGGACCAAAAATTTTGGTCCAAAAAATTTTGGTCCAAAAAATTTTGACCCAAAAAATTTTGGTCCAAAAAATTTTGGTCCAAAAAATTTTGGTCCAAAAATTTTAATACAAAAAATTTTGGTCCAAAAAATTTTGGTCCAAAAAATTTGGAGTTGTTGGAGTTGTTGGAGTGCCGAAGTGGCGAAATGCCGAAGTGCCGAAGTGTTGGAGTGCCGAAGTGACGAAGTGCCTAAGTATCGAAGTGCCGAAGTGTCGAAGTGTCGAAGTGCCGAAGTGGCGAAGTACCGAAGTGTTGGAGTGCCGAAGTGACGAAGTGCCTGAGTATCGGAGTGCCGAAGTGGCGATTTGGCGAAGTGCCGAAGTGTTAGAGTGCCGAAGTGACGAAGTGCCTAAGTATCGAAGTGCCGAAGTGTCGAAGTGGCGAAGTGCCGAAGTGTTGGAGTGCCGAAGTGACGAAGTGCCTAAGTATCGAAGTGCCGAAGTGACGAAGTGCCTAAGTATCGAAGTGCCGAAGTGGCGAAGTGTCGAAGTGCCGAAGTGTTGGAGTGCCGAAGTGGCGAAATGCCGAAGTGCCGAAGTGTTGGAGTGCCGAAGTGACGAAGTGCCTAAGTATCGAAGTGCCGAAGTGTCGAAGTGTCGAAGTGCCGAAGTGGCGAAGTACCGAAGTGTTGGAGTGCCGAAGTGACGAAGTGCCTGAGTATCGGAGTGCCGAAGTGGCGATTTGGCGAAGTGCCGAAGTGTTAGAGTGCCGAAGTGACGAAGTGCCTAAGTATCGAGGTGCCGAAGTGTCGAAGTGGCGAAGTGCCGGAGTGTTGGAGTGCCGAAGTGACGAAGTGCCTAAGTATCGAAGTGCCGAAGTGGCGAAGTACCGAAGTGTTGGAGTGCCGAAGTGACGAAGTGCCTGAGTATCGGAGTGCCTAAGTGTCGATTTGGCGAAGTGCCGAAGTGTTAGAGTGCCGAAGTGACGAAGTGCCTAAGTATCGAAGTGCCGAAGTGTCGAAGTGGCGAAGTGCCTGAGAATCGGAGTGCCGAAGTGGCGATTTGGCGAAGTGCCGAAGTGTTGGAGTGCCGAAGTGACGAAGTGCCTAAGTATCGAAGTGCCGAAGTGTCGAAGTGTCGAAGTGCCGAAGTGGCGAAGTACCGAAGTGTTGGAGTGCCGAAGTGACGAAGTGCCTGAGTATCGGAGTGCCGAAGTGGCGATTTGGCGAAGTGCCGAAGTGTTAGAGTGCCGAAGTGACGAAGTGCCTAAGTATCGAAGTGCCGAAGTGTCGAAGTGACGAAGTGCCTGAGTATCGGAGTGCCGAAGTGGCGATTTGGCGAAGTATCGAAGTGCCGAAGTGGCGAAGTGTGAAAGTGCCGAAGTGTTGGAGTGCCGAAGTGGCGAAGTGCCTAAGTATCGAAGTGCCGAAGTGGCGAAGTGTTAGAGTGCCGAAGTGACGAAGTGCCTAAGTTTCGAAGTGCCGAAGTGTCGAAGTGTCGAAGTGCCGAAGTGGCGAAGTACCGAAGTGTTGGAGTGCCGAAGTGACGAAGTGCCTGAGTATCGGAGTGCCGAAGTGGCGATTTGGCGAAGTGCCGAAGTGTTAGAGTGCCGAAGTGACGAAGTGCCTAAGTATCGAAGTGCCGAAGTGTCGAAGTGGCGAAGTGCCTGAGTATCGGAGTGCCGAAGTGGCGATTTGGCGAAGTGCCGAAGTGTTAGAGTGCCGAAGTGACGAAGTGCCTAAGTATCGAAGTGCCGAAGTGTCGAACCCCCAATTATCCGAACCTCAATTATCCGAACCTCAATTATCCGAACATCAATTATCCGAACCTCAATTATCCGAACCTCAATTATCCGAACCTCAATTATCCGAACCTCGATAATCCGAACCTCAATTATCCGAAACCTCAATTATCCGAACCTCGATTATCCGAACCTCAATTATCCGAAACCTCAATTATCCGAACCTTAATTATCCGAAACCTCAATTATCCGAAACCTCAATTATCCGAAACCTCAATTATCCGAAACCTCAATTATCCGAACCTTGATTATCCGAACCTCGATTATCCGAAACCTCAATTATCCGAACCTCGATTATCCGAACCTCAATTATCCGAACCTCGATAATCCGAACCTCAATTATCCGAACCTCAATTATCCGAAACCTCAATTATCCGAACCTAAATTATCCGGAACCTCAATTATCCGAACCTCAATTATTCAAACCTCAATTATCCGAACCTCAATTATCCGAACATCAATTATCCGAACCTCAATTATCCGAACCTCAATTATCCGAACCTCAATTATCCGAACCTCGATAATCCGAACCTCAATTATCCGAAACCTCAATTATCCGAACCTTGATTATCTGGAACCTCAATTATCCGAACCTCAATTATCCGAACCTCAATTATCCGAAATTTTAACACAAAAATTTTTGGACCAAAATTTTTTGGACCAAAATTTTTTGGACCAAAATTTTTTGGGTCAAAATTTTTTGGACCAAAATTTTTTGGGTCAAAATTTTTTGGACCAAAATTTTTTGGACCAAAATTTTTTGGACCAAAATTTTTTGGGTCGAAATTTTTTGGACCAAAATTTTTTGGACCAAAATTTTTTGGAGCAACATTTTTTGGACCAAAATTTTTTGGGTCAAAATTTTTTGGACCAAAATTTTTTGTGTTGAAATTTTTTGGGTCAAAATTTTTTGGACCAAAATTTTTTGTGTTAAAATTTTTTGGGTCAAAATTTTTTGGACCAAAATTTTTTGGGTCAAAATATTTTGGTCCAAAAATTTTGGTCCATAAAATTTCGACCCAAAAAATTTTGGTCCAAAAAATTTTGGTCCAAAAATTTTGACCCAAAAATTTTGGTCCAAAAATGTTGCTCCAAAAAATTTTGGTCCAAAAAATTTTGGTCCAAAAAATTTCGACCCAAAAAATTTTGGTCCAAAAAATTTTGGTCCAAAAAATTTTGACCCAAAAATTTTGGTCCAAAAATTCTGGTCCAAAAAATTTTGGTCCAAAAATTTTGACCCAAAAAATTTTGGTCCAAAAATTTTGGTCAAAAAAATTTTGACCCAAAAAATTTGGTCCAAAAAATTTTGACCCAAAAAATTTTAACAAAAAAAATTTTGGTCCAAAAAATTTTGGTCCAAAAAATTTTGGTCCAAAAAATGTTGCTCCAAAAAATTTTGGTCCAAAAAATTTTGGTCCAAAAAATTTTGGTCCAAAAAATGTTGCTCCAAAAAATTTCGACCCAAAAAATTTTGGTCCAAAAAATTTTGGTCCAAAAAATTTTGACCCAAAAAATTTTAACACAAAAAATTTTGGTCCAAAAAATTTTGACCCAAAAAATTTTAACACAAAAAATTTTGGTCCAAAAAATTTTGGTCCAAAAAATTTTGACCCAAAAAATTTTGGTCCAAAAAATGTTGCTCCAAAAAATTTTGGTCCAAAAAATTTTGGTCCAAAAAATTTCGACCCAAAAAATTTTGGTCCAAAAAATTTTGACCCAAAAAATTTTGGTCCAAAAAATTTGACCCAAAAAATTTTCGAATTTCCGAAGTGTTGAAGTGCCGAAGTGACGAAGTGCCTAAGTATCGAAGTGCCGAAGTGTCGAAGTGGCGAAATGCCGAAGTGTTGGAGTGCCGAAGTGGCGAAGTGCCGAAGTGTCGAAGTGCCGAAGTGCCTAAGAATCGAAGTGCCTAAGTATCGAAGTGCCGAAGTGTCGAAGTGCCTAAGTATCGAAGTGCCGAAGTGTTGGAGTGCCGAAGTGACGAAGTGCCTAAGTATCGAAGTGCCGAAGTGTCGAAGTGGCGAAGTGCCGAAGTGGCGAAGTGCCTAAGTATCGAAGTGCCGAAGTGGCGAAGTGCCGAAGTATTGGAGTGCCGAAGTGCCGAAGTGTTGGAGTGCCGAAGTGACGAAGTGCCTAAGTATCGAAGTGCCTAAGTGGCGAAGTGAAGAAGTGTGGAGTGCCGAAGTGGCGAAATGCCGAAGTGCCGAAGTGTTGGAGTGCCGAAGTGACGAAGTGCCTAAGTATCGAAGTGCCGAAGTGTCGAAGTGTCGAAGTGCCGGAGTGCCGAAGTGTTGGAGTGCCGAAGTGACGAAGTGCCTAAGTATCGAAGTGCCTAAGTGGCGAAGTGCCTAAGTATCGAAGTGCCGAAGTGGCGAAGTGTCGAAGTGCCGAAGTGTTGGTGTGCCGAAGTGGCGAAGTGCCGAAGTGCAGAAGTGTTGGAGTGCCGAAGTGACGAAGTGCCTAAGTATCGAAGTGCCGAAGTGTCGAAGTGCCGGAGTGCCGAAGTGACGAGGTGCCTAAGTATCGAAGTGCCGAAGTGGCGAAGTGTCGAAGTGCCTAAGTATCGAAGTGCCGAAGTGGCGAAGTGTGGAAGTGCCGAAGTGTTGGAGTGCCGAAGTGGCGAAGTGCCTAAGTATCGAAGTGCCGAAGTGGCGAAGTGTCGAAGTGCCGAAGTGTTGGAGTGCCGAAGTGGCGAAATGCCGAAGTGCCGAAGTGTTGGAGTGCCGAAGTGACGAAGTGCCTAAGTATCGAAGTGCCGAAGTGTCGAAGTGTCGAAGTGCCGAAGTGGCGAAGTACCGAAGTGTTGGAGTGCCGAAGTGACGAAGTGCCTGAGTATCGGAGTGCCGAAGTGGCGATTTGGCGAAGTGCCGAAGTGTTAGAGTGCCGAAGTGACGAAGTGCCTAAGTATCGAAGTGCCGAAGTGTCGAAGTGTCGAAGTGCCGGAGTGCCGAAGTGTTGGAGTGCCGAAGTGACGAAGTGCCTAAGTATCGAAGTGCCGAAGTGTCGAAGTGTCGAAGTCTTGGAGTGCCGAAGTGTTGGAGTGCCGAAGTGACGAAGTGCCTAAGTATCGAAGTGCCGAAGTGTCGAAGTGTCGAAGTGCCGGAGTGCCGAAGTGTTGGAGTGCCGAAGTGACGAAGTGCCTGAGTATCGGAGTGCCGAAGTGGTGATTTGGCGAAGTGCCGAAGTGTAAGAGTGCGGAAGTGACGAAGTGCCTAAGTATCGAAGTGCCGAAGTGTCGAAGTGCCGGAGTGCCGAAGTGTTGGAGTGCCGAAGTGACGAAGTGCCTAAGTATCGAAGTGCCGAAGTGCCTAAGAATCGAAGTGCCTAAGTATCGAAGTGCCGAAGTGTCGAAGTGCCTAAGTATCGAAGTGCCGAAGTGTTGGAGTGCCGAAGTGACGAAGTGCCTAAGTATCGAAGTGCCGAAGTGTCGAAGTGGCGAAGTGCCGAAGTGGCGAAGTGCCTAAGTATCGAAGTGCCGAAGTGGCGAAGTGCCGAAGTATTGGAGTGCCGAAGTGCCGAAGTGTTGGAGTGCCGAAGTGACGAAGTGCCTAAGTATCGAAGTGCCTAAGTGGCGAAGTGAAGAAGTGTTGGAGTGCCGAAGTGGCGAAATGCCGAAGTGCCGAAGTGTTGGAGTG
Organism: Propylea japonica; assembly: GCA_013421045.1. Lineage (NCBI taxonomy): Eukaryota > Metazoa > Arthropoda > Insecta > Coleoptera > Coccinellidae > Propylea > Propylea japonica. The sequence goes on along the minus strand of CM024248.1, from coordinate 35,329,224 downwards.
CCGAAGTGACGAAGTGCCTAAGTATCGAAGTGCCGAAGTGTCGAAGTGTCGAAGTGCCGGAGTGCCGAAGTGTTGGAGTGCCGAAGTGACGAAGTGCCTAAGTATCGAAGTGCCTAAGTGGCGAAGTGCCTAAGTATCGAAGTGCCGAAGTGGCGAAGTGTCGAAGTGCCGAAGTGTTGGTGTGCCGAAGTGGCGAAGTGCCGAAGTGCAGAAGTGTTGGAGTGCCGAAGTGACGAAGTGCCTAAGTATCGAAGTGCCGAAGTGTCGAAGTGCCGGAGTGCCGAAGTGACGAGGTGCCTAAGTATCGAAGTGCCGAAGTGGCGAAGTGTCGAAGTGCCTAAGTATCGAAGTGCCGAAGTGGCGAAGTGTGGAAGTGCCGAAGTGTTGGAGTGCCGAAGTGGCGAAGTGCCTAAGTATCGAAGTGCCGAAGTGGCGAAGTGTCGAAGTGCCGAAGTGTTGGAGTGCCGAAGTGGCGAAATGCCGAAGTGCCGAAGTGTTGGAGTGCCGAAGTGACGAAGTGCCTAAGTATCGAAGTGCCGAAGTGTCGAAGTGTCGAAGTGCCGAAGTGGCGAAGTACCGAAGTGTTGGAGTGCCGAAGTGACGAAGTGCCTGAGTATCGGAGTGCCGAAGTGGCGATTTGGCGAAGTGCCGAAGTGTTAGAGTGCCGAAGTGACGAAGTGCCTAAGTATCGAAGTGCCGAAGTGTCGAAGTGTCGAAGTGCCGGAGTGCCGAAGTGTTGGAGTGCCGAAGTGACGAAGTGCCTAAGTATCGAAGTGCCGAAGTGTCGAAGTGTCGAAGTCTTGGAGTGCCGAAGTGTTGGAGTGCCGAAGTGACGAAGTGCCTAAGTATCGAAGTGCCGAAGTGTCGAAGTGTCGAAGTGCCGGAGTGCCGAAGTGTTGGAGTGCCGAAGTGACGAAGTGCCTGAGTATCGGAGTGCCGAAGTGGTGATTTGGCGAAGTGCCGAAGTGTAAGAGTGCGGAAGTGACGAAGTGCCTAAGTATCGAAGTGCCGAAGTGTCGAAGTGCCGGAGTGCCGAAGTGTTGGAGTGCCGAAGTGACGAAGTGCCTAAGTATCGAAGTGCCTAAGTGGCGAAGTGCCGAAGTGTTGGAGTGCCGAAGTGGCGAAATGCCGAAGTGCCGAAGTGTTGGAGTGCCGAAGTGACGAAGTGCCTAAGTATCGAAGTGCCGAAGTGTCGAAGTGTCGAAGTGCCGAAGTGGCGAAGTACCGAAGTGTTGGAGTGCCGAAGTGACGAAGTGCCTGAGTATCGGAGTGCCGAAGTGGCGATTTGGCGAAGTGCCGAAGTGTTAGAGTGCCGAAGTGACGAAGTGCCTAAGTATCGAAGTGCCGAAGTGTCGAAGTGGCGAAGTGCCTGAGTATCGGAGTGCCGAAGTGGCGATTTGGCGAAGTGCCGAAGTGTTAGAGTGCCGAAGTGACGAAGTGCCTAAGTATCGAAGTGCCGAAGTGTCGAAGTGTCGAAGTGCCGAAGTGGCGAAGTACCGAAGTGTTGGAGTGCCGAAGTGACGAAGTGCCTGAGTATCGGAGTGCCGAAGTGGCGATTTGGCGAAGTGCCGAAGTGTTAGAGTGCCGAATTGACGAAGTGCCTAAGTATCGAAGTGCCGAAGTGTCGAAGTGACGAAGTGCCTGAGTATCGGAGTGCCGAAGTGGCGATTTGGCAAAATTTTTGGACCAAAATTTTTTGGGTCGAAATTTTTTGGACCAAAATTTTTTGGAGCAACATTTTTTGAACCAAAATTTTTTGGGTCAAAATTTTTGGACCAAAATTTTTTGTGTTAAAATTTTTCGGGTCAAAATTTTTGGACCAAATTTTTTGTGTTAAAATTTTTTGGGTCAAAATTTTTTGGACCAAAATTTTTTGGGTCAAAATATTTTGGTCCAAAAATTTTGGTCCATGAAATTTCGACCCAAAAAATTTTGGTCCAAAAAATTTTGGTCCAAAAATTTTGACCCAAAAATTTTGGTCCAAAAAATTTTGACCCAAAAATTTTAACACAAAAAATTTTGGTCCAAAAATTATGGTCCAAAAAATTTTAATACAAAAAATTTTGGTCCAAAAAATTTTGGTCCAAAAATTTTGACCCAAAAAATTTCAACACAAAAAATTTTGGTCCAAAAATTTTGACCAAAAAATTTTGGTCCAAAAAATGTTGCTCCAAAAAATTTTGGTCCAAAAAATTTTGGACCAAAAATTTTGGTCCAAAAAATTTTGGTCCAAAAAATTTTGGTCCAAAAAATTTTGGTCCAAAAAATTTTGACCCAAAAAATTTTGGTCCAAAAAATTTTGGTCCAAAAAATTTTGGTCCAAAAAATTTTGACCCAAAAAATTTTGGTCCAAAAAATTTTGGTCCAAAAAATTTTGACCCAAAAATTTTAACACAAAAATTTGGTCCAAAAATTTTGACCCAAAAATTTTGGTCCAAAAAATGTTGCTCCAAAAAATTTTGGTCCAAAAATTTTGGACCAAAAAATTTTGGTCCAAAAAATTTTGGACCAAAAATTTTGGTCCAAAAAATTTTGGTCCAAAAAATTTTGACCCAAAAAATTTTGGTCCAAAAAATTTTTTGGGTCAAAATTTTTTGGACCAAATTTTTTGGACCAAAATTTTTTGTGTTAAAATTTTTTGGGTCAAAATTTTTGGACCAAAATTTTTTGGGTCAAAATTTTTTGGACCAAAATTTTTTGGACCAAAAAATTCTGGTCCAAAAAATTTTGGTCCAAAAATTTTGACCCAAAAAATTTTGGTCCAAAAAATTTTGGTCCAAAAAATTTTGACCCAAAAAATTTTGGTCCAAAAAATTTTGACCCAAAAAATTTTAACACAAAAAATTTTGGTCCAAAAAATTTTGACCCAAAAAATTTTGGTCCAAAAAATTCTGGTCCAAAAAATTTTGGTCCAAAAATTTTGACCCAAAAATTTTGGTCCAAAAAATTTTGGTCCAAAAAATTTTGACCCAAAAAATTTTAACACAAAAAATTTTGGTCCAAAAAATTTTGGTCCAAAAAATTTTGACCCAAAAATTTTGGTCCAAAAATGTTGCTCCAAAAAATTTTGGTCCAAAAAATTTTGGTCCAAAAAATGTTGCTCCAAAAAATTTCGACCCAAAAAATTTCGGTCCAAAAAATTTTGACCCAAAAATTTTGGTCCAAAAAATTTTGACCCAAAAAATTTTAACACAAAAAATTTTGGTCCAAAAAATTTTGACCCAAAAAATTTTAACACAAAAAATTTTGGTCCAAAAAATTTTGGTCCAAAAAATTTTGACCCAAAAAATTTTGGTCCAAAAAATGTTGCTCCAAAAAATTTTGGTCCAAAAAATTTTGGTCCAAAAAATTTCGACCCAAAAATTTTGGTCCAAAAAATTTTGGTCCAAAAAATTTTGACCCAAAAAATTTTGGTCCAAAAAATTTGACCCAAAAAATTTTCGAATTTCCGAAGTGTTGAAGTGCCGAAGTGACGAAGTGCCTAAGTATCGAAGTGCCGAAGTGTCGAAGTGGCGAAATGCCGAAGTGTCGAAGTGCCGAAGTGTTGGAGTGCCGAAGTGACGAAGTGCATAAGTATCGAAGTGCCGAAGTGTCGAAGTGTCGAGTGCCGGAGTGCCGAAGTGTTGGAGTGCCGAAGTGACGAAGTGCCTAAGTATCGAAGTGCCTAGTGGCGAAGTGCCTAAGTATCGAAGTGCCGAAGTGGCGAAGTGTCGAAGTGCCGAAGTGTTGGTGTGCCGAAGTGGCGAAGTGCCGAAGTGCAGAAGTGTTGGAGTGCCGAAGTGACGAAGTGCCTAAGTATCGAAGTGCCGAAGTGTCGAAGTGCCGGAGTGCCGAAGTGACGAGGTGCCTAAGTATCGAAGTGCCGAAGTGGCGAAGTGTCGAAGTGCCTAAGTATCGAAGTGCCGAAGTGGCGAAGTGTGGAAGTGCCGAAGTGTTGGAGTGCCGAAGTGGCGAAGTGCCTAAGTATCGAAGTGCCGAAGTGGCGAAGTGTCGAAGTGCCGAAGTGTTGGAGTGCCGAAGTGGCGAAATGCCGAAGTGCCGAAGTGTTGGAGTGCCGAAGTGACGAAGTGCCTAAGTATCGAAGTGCCGAAGTGTCGAAGTGTCGAAGTGCCGAAGTGGTGAAGTACCGAAGTGTTGGAGTGCCGAAGTGACGAAGTGCCTGAGTATCGGAGTGCCGAAATGGCGATTTGGCGAAGTGCCGAAGTGTTAGAGTGCCGAGTGACGAAGTGCCTAAGTATCGAAGTGCCGAAGTGTCGAAGTGGCGAAGTGCCGAAGTGTTGGAGTGCCGAAGTGACGAAGTGCCTAAGTATCGAAGTGCCGAAGTGTCGAAGTGGCGAAGTGCCGAAGTGGCGAAGTGCCGAAGTATCGAAGTGCCGAAGTGGCGAAGTGCCGAAGTATTGGAGTGCCGAAGTACCGAAGTGCCGAAGTGTTGGAGTGCCGAAGTGACGAAGTGCCTAAGTATCGAAGTGCCTAAGTGGCGAAGTGCCGAAGTGTTGGAGTGCCGAAGTGGCGAAATGCCGAAGTGCCGAAGTGTTGGAGTGCCGAAGTGACGAAGTGCCTAAGTATCGAAGTGCCGAAGTGTCGAAGTGGCGAAGTGCCGAAGTGTTGGAGTGCCGAAGTGACGAAGTGCCTAAGTATCGAAGTGCCGAAGTGTCGAAGTGTCGAAGTGCCGGAGTGCCGAAGTGTTGGAGTGCCGAAGTGACGAAGTGCCTAAGTATCGAAGTGCCTAAGTGGCGAAGTGCCGAAGTGTTGGAGTGCCGAAGTGGCGAAATGCCGAAGTGCCGAAGTGTTGGAGTGCCGAAGTGACGAAGTGCCTAAGTATCGAAGTGCCGAAGTGTCGAAGTGCCGAAGTGGCGAAGTACCGAAGTGTTGGAGTGCCGAAGTGACGAAGTGCCTAAGTATCGAAGTGCCGAAGTGTCGAAGTGTCGAAGTGCCGAAGTGGCGAAGTACCGAAGTGTTGGAGTGCCGAAGTGCCGAAGTGTTGGAGTGCCGAAGTGACGAAGTGCCTAAGTATCGAAGTGCCGAAGTGTCGAAGTGTCGAAGTCTTGGAGTGCCGAAGTGTTGGAGTGCCGAAGTGACGGAGTGCCTAAGTATCGAAGTGCCGAAGTGTCGAAGTGTCGAAGTGCCGGAGTGCCGAAGTGTTGGAGTGCCGAAGTGACGAAGTGCCTAAGTATCGAAGTGCCTAAGTGGCGAAGTGCCGCAGTGTTGGAGTGCCGAAGTGGCGAAATGCCGAAGTGCCGAAGTGTTGGAGTGCCGAAGTGACGAAGTGCCTAAGTATCGAAGTGCCGAAGTGTCGAAGTGTCGAAGTGCCGAAGTGGCGAAGTACCGAAGTGTTGGAGTGCCGAAGTGACGAAGTGCCTGAGTATCGGAGTGCCGAAGTGGCGATTTGGCGAAGTGCCGAAGTGTTAGAGTGCCGAAGTGACGAAGTGCCTAAGTATCGAAGTGCCGAAGTGTCGAAGTGGCGAAGTGGCGAAGTGCCTAAGTATCGAAGTGCCGAAGTGGCGAAGTGCCGAAGTATTGGAGTGCCGAAGTGCCGAAGTGTTGGAGTGCCGAAGTGACGAAGTGCCTAAGTATCGAAGTGCCGAAGTGTCGAAGTGCCGGAGTGCCGAAGTGACGAGGTGCCTAAGTATCGAAGTGCCGAAGTGTCGAAGTGCCTAAGTATCGAAGTGCCGAAGTGGCGAAGTGTGGAAGTGCCGAAGTGTTGGAGTGCCGAAGTGGCGAAGTGCCTAAGTATCGAAGTGCCGAAGTGGCGAAGTGTCGAAGTGCCGAAGTGTTGGAGTGCCGAAGTGGCGAAATGCCGAAGTGCCGAAGTGTTGGAGTGCCGAAGTGACGAAGTGCCTAAGTATCGAAGTGCCGAAGTGTCGAAGTGTCGAAGTGCCGAAGTGGCGAAGTACCGAAGTGTTGGAGTGCCGAAGTGACGAAGTGCCTAAGTATCGGAGTGCCGAAGTGGCGATTTGGCGAAGTGCCGAAGTGTTAGAGTGCCGAAGTGACGAAGTGCCTAAGTATCGAAGTGCCGAAGTGTCGAAGTGGCGAAGTGCCGAAGTGTTGGAGTGCCGAAGTGACGAAGTGCCTAAGTATCGAAGTGCCGAAGTGTCGAAGTGTTGAAGTGCCGGAGTGCGGAAGTGTTGGAGTGCCGAAGTGACGAAGTGCCTAAGTATCGAAGTGCCGAAGTGTCGAAGTGCCGGAGTGCCGAAGTGTTGGAGTGCCGAAGTGACGAAGTGCCTAAGTATCGAAGTGCCTAAGTGGCGAAGTGCCGAAGTGTTGGAGTGCCGAAGTGGCGAAATGCCGAAGTGCCGAAGTGCCGAAGTGTTGGAGTGCCGAAGTGACGAAGTGCCTAAGTATCGAAGTGCCGAAGTGTCGAAGTGTCGAAGTGCCGAAGTGGCGAAGTAGCGAAGTGTTGGAGTGCCGAAGTGACGAAGTGCCTGAGTATCGAAGTGCCGAAGTGTCGAAGTGGCGAAGTGCCTAAGTATCGAAGTGCCGAAGTGGCGAAGTGCCGAAGTGTTGGACTGCCGAAGTGGCGAAGTGCCTAAGTATCGAAGTGCCGAAGTGTCGAAGTGGCGAAGTGCCGAAGTGTTGGAGTGCCGAAGTGGCGAAGTGCCTAAGTATCGAATTGCCGAAGTGGCGAAGTGTCGAAGTGCCGAAGTGTTGGAGTGCCGAAGTGACGAAGTGGCGAAGTGCCGAAGTGTTAGAGTGCCGAAGTGACGAAAGAACCTAAGTATCGAAGTGTCGAAGTGGCGAAGTGCCGAAGTGTTGGAGTGCCGAAGTGACGAAGTGCCTAAGTATCGAAGTGCCGAAGTGTCGAAGTGCCGAAGTGGCGAAGTGCCGAAATGGCGAAGTGCCTAAGTATCGAAGTGCCGAAGTGTCGAAGTGTCGGAGTGCCGAAGTGTTGGAGTGCCGAAGTGACGAAGTGCCTAAGTATCGAAGTGCCGAAGTGTCGAAGTGGCGAAGTGCCGAAGTGTTGGAGTGCCGAAGTGCGAAGTGCCGAAGTGTTGGAGTGTCGAAGTGGCGAAGTGCCGAAGTGGCGAAGTGCCTAAGTATCGAAGTGCCGAAGAGTCGAAGTGGCGAAGTGCCGAAGTGGCGAAGTGCCTAAGTATCGAAGTGCCGAAGTATCGAAGTGTCGGAGTGCCGAAGTTTCGAAGTGCCGAAGTGTCGAGGTGCCGAAGTGACGGAGTGCCGAAGTGGCGGTTAGGTAAAACCTTATCATACTTCAGGCTTTTCACCTGTTACGGGATGTTACGAGATACAAAGGGATGTTACGAGATGTAACGGAATGTTCCGTTATGTTACGATTTGTTACGGCATGTTACGAGTATTACGGCATGTTAAAAAAAATGTTACGACCTGTTACGGGATGCTACGTCATGTTACGAGTTGTTACGTTATGTTACGTTATGTTACGAGATGTTACGAGATGTTACGGAATGTAACGATCGCCTGTTACGGGATGTTACGTCATGTTACGATTTGTTACGAGATGTTACGTTATGTTACGAGATGTTACGGAATGTTACGACCTCTCAAATATTATGTATGGGGCGTTTTTAGAGAAATGTATAACGGTTTAAACGAGGTATAAATCATTCTAATCGGACAAGCGAGTGTCGAGAAATTACGGAAAGTAGTTTGGAAAAATCGAAAAAATCGAGTTTTTTTAGTGTCGAGAGATTTCTGCAAAAATTTCGAAAACTTGAGGTCCTAGAAAAATATTATGTATAGGGCGTTTTTAGAGAAATGTATAACGAATTGAACGAGGTATAAATCATTCTAATGGGACAAGCGAGTGTCGAGAAATTACGGAAAGTAGTTTGGAAACATCGAAAAAATCGAGTTTTTCTTGGAGTCGCAAGATTTCTGCAAAAATTTCGAAAACTTGAGGTGCTAGAAAAATACTATGTATGAGGCGTTTTTAGAGAAATGTATAACGGTTCAAACGAGGTATAAATCATTCTAATCGGACAAGCGAGTGTCGAGAAATTACGGAAAGTAGTTTGGAAAAATCGAGTGTTTTTAGTGTCGAGAGATTTCTGCGAAAATTCCGAAAACTTGAGATGCTAGAAAAATACTATGTATAAGGCGTTTTTAGGGAAATGTATAAAGGTTCAAACGAGGTATAAATCATTCTAATCGGACAAGCGAGTGTCGAGAAATTACGGATAGTAGTTTGGAAAAATCGAAAAAATCTAGTTTTATTTAGTGTCGAGAGATTTCTGCAAAAATCTCGAAAATTTGAGGTCCTAGAAAAATATTTTGTATGGGGCGTTTATAGAGACATGTATAACGGTTTGAACGAGGTATAAATCATTGTAATCAGACAAGCGAGTGTCGAGAAATTCCGGAAAGTAGTTTGGAAAAATCGAAAAAATCGAGTTTTTTTTGGAGTCGAAAGATTCCTGCTAAAATTTCGAAAACTTGAGGTCCTAGAAAAATACTATGTATGGGGCGTTTTTAGAGAAATATATAACGGTTCAAACGAGCTATAAATCATTCTAATCGGACAAGCGAGTGTCGGGAAATTACGGAAAGTAGTTTGGAAAAATCGAGTGTTTTTTAGTGTCGAGAGATTTCTGCAAAAATTCCGAAAATTTGAGGTGCTAGAAAAATACTCTGTATGAGGCGTTTTTAGAGAAATGTATAACGGTTCCAACGAGGTATAAATCATTCTAATCGGACAAGCGAGTGTCGAGAAATTACGGAAAGTAGTTTGGAAAAATCGAAAAAATCGAGTTTTATTTAGTGTCGAGAGATTTCTGCAAAAATCACGAAAACTTGAGGTCCTAGAAAAGTATTTTGTATGGGGCGTTTATAGAGACATGTATAACGGTTTGAACGAGGTATAAATCATTCTAATCGGACAAGCGAGTGTCGAGAAATTCCGGAAAGTAGTTTGGAAAAATCAAAAAATCGAGTTTTTTTGGAGTCGCGAGATTTCTGCAAAAATTTTGAAAACTTGAGGTGCTAGAAAAATACTATGTATGAGGCGTTTTTAGAGAAGTGTATAACGGTTTGAACGAGGTATAAATCATTCTAATCGGACAAGCGAGTGTCGAGAAATTACGGAAAGTAGTTTGGAAAAATCGAAAAAATCGAGTTTTTTTTAGTGTCGAGAGATTTCTGCAAAAATTTCGAAAACTTGAGGTCCTAGAAAAATATTATGTATGATGCGTTTTTAGAGAAATGTATAACGGTTTAAACGAGGTATTAATCATTCTAATCGGACAAGCGAGTGTCGAGAAATCATGGAAAGTAGTTTGGAAAAATCGAAAAAATCGAGTTTTTTTTGGTGTCCAGAGGTTTCTGCAAAAACTCCGAAAACTTGAGGTCCTAGAAAAATATTATGTATAGGGCGTTTTTAGAGAAATGTATAAAGAATTGAACGAGGTATAAATCATTCTAATGGGACAAGCGAGTGTCGAGAAATTACGGAAAGTAGTTTGGAAAAATCGAAAAAATCGAGTTTTTCTTGGAGTCGCAAGATTTCTGCAAAAATTTCGAAAACTTGAGGTGCTAGAAAAATACTATGTATAAGGCGTTTTTAGAGAAATGTATAACGGTTCAAACGAGGTATAAATCATTCTAATCGGACAAGCGAGTGTCGAGAAATTACGGAAAGTAGTTTGGAAAAATCGAAAAAATCGAGTGTTTTTTAGTGTCGAGAGATTTCTGCAAAAATTCCGAAAACTTGAGGTGCTAGAAAAATACTATGTATGAGGCGTTTTTAGGGAAATGTATAACGGTTCAAACGAGGTATAAATCATTCTAATCGGACAAGCGAGTGTCGAGAAATTACGGATAGTAGTTTGGAAAAATCGAAAAAATCTAGTTTTATTTAGTGTCGAGAGATTTCTGCAAAAATCTCGAAAATTTGAGGTCCTAGAAAAATATTTTGTATGGGGCGTTTATAGAGACATGTATAACGGTTTGAACGAGGTATAAATCATTCTAATCAGACAAGCGAGTGTCGAGAAATTCCGGAAAGTAGTTTGGAAAAATCGAAAAAATCGAGTTTTTTTGGAGTCGAGAGATTCCTGCTAAAATTTCGAGAACTTGAGGTCCTAGAAAAATACTATGTATGGGGCGTTTTTAGAGAAATATATAACGGTTCAAACGAGGTATAAATCATTCTAATCGGACAAGCGAGTGTCGAGAAATTACGGAAAGTAGTTTGGAAAAATCGAGTGTTTTTTTAGTGTCGAGAGATTTCTGCAAAAATTCCGAAAACTTGAGGTGCTAGAAAAATACTATGTATCATTCTAATCGGACAAGCGAGTGTCGAGAAATTACGGAAAGTAGTTTTGAAAAATCGAAAAAATCGAGTTTTATTTAGTGTCGAGAGAATTCTGCAAAAATCTCGAAAACTTGAGGTCCTAGAAAAATATTATGTATGATGCGTTTTTAGAGAAATGTATAACGGTTTAAACGAGGTATTAATCATTCTAATCGGACAAGCGAGTGTCGAGAAATCATGGAAAGTAGTTTGGAAAAATCGAAAAAATCGAGTTTTTTCGGTGTCGAGAGGTTTCTGCAAAAACTTCGAAAACTTGAGGGGCTAGAAAAATACTTTGTATGAGGCGTTTTTAGAGAAATGTATAACGGTTCAAACGTGGTTAAAATCATTCTAATCGGACAAGCAAGTGTCGAGAAATTACGGAAAGTAGTTTGGAAAAATCGAGTTTTTTTTAGTGTCGAGAGATTTCAGCAAAAGTTTCGACAACTTGAGGTCCTAGAAAAATATTATGTATGGGGCGTTTTTAGAGAAATATATAACGGTTCAAACGAGGTATAAATCATTCTAATCGGACAAGCGAGTGTCGAGAAATTACGGAAAGTAGTTTGGAAAAATCGAAAAAATCGAGTTTTTTTGGTGTCGAGAGGTTTCTGCAAAAACTTCGAAAACTTGAGGGGCTAGAAAAATACTATGTATGAGGCGTTTTTAGAGAAATGTATAACGGTTCAAACGTGGTTTAAATCATTCTAATCGGACAATCAAGTGTCGAGAAATTACGGAAAGTAGTTTGGAAAAATCGAAAAAATCGAGTTTTTTTTAGTGTCGAGAGATTTCAGCAAAAGTTTCGACAACTTGAGGTCCTAGAAAAATATTATGTATGGGGCGTTTTTAGAGAAATGTATAACGGTTCAAACGAGGTATAAATCATTCTAATCGGACAAGCGAGTGTCGAGAAATTACGGAAAGTAGTTGGGAAAAATCGAAAAAATCGAGTTTTTTTTCAGTGTCGAGAGATTTCTGCAAAAATTTCGGAAACTTGAGGTCCTAGAAAAATATTATGTATGGGGCGTTTTTAGAGAATGTTGCGGAATGTTACGAGATGTTACAGTATGATACGAAATGTTACGGAATGTTACGGGATGATACGGGATGTTACGAGATGTTACGGAATGAATAAACCCCAGACGGCAAACTAGACAGACAGATCAAGACAACCAAAACGAAAGGATACACAAAGTAACTATGGCTTATTTGGCACCTCGCACCCGGAAGAGGGATCGGAGAGGACCCAGTAAGCAAAGTTAGCACTTAGCATTTCCTGGATCCAGGCAATATCCGGAAAAACGAAAAAGACGCATGAAAAACTTTGACCAAAATTTTTTTTTATTTGGATCAACAAAAAAAATTTTGGTCAAAGTTTTTCATGCATCTTTTTTTTTTTTTTTTTTTGTGCCCCGGAGGTAGGGGGAAATCTTATCAGACTTCCTGACAGCGGGCTGTGCAATGCCGTCAGTTCGTGTGGGGCTTTCACCCACTAAAACCCCCTCCTCCAGTGCAATATCGGACTGGGGGGACACCATCCGAATATTGCACTTCGTAGAGTGGACACTACTGGCTTCCCGACGTGAGCGTACTTCACAGTTACTAAGCAACCGACCGATGTCTCCTCCCCAAGGATTTGTTGGGTGATAGGAGGAGAATTCCCGCGCTGCTTTTTAGGTCCAGCCGCTGTCTCGCATTGTGAGGACTTGCGAGACTGCAGCTTACCTTGGTTCCGAAGTTTCACCTGGCTTATTTCACGGAACTACAACAACAGGCATAGATCCCGGAGGGTCTTGATACAAAGTACCCTGGTCTGTTAGGACCTTTTCTGACTGAGAAGGATTTGTTAGGAATGGGTTGGGGTTGCATGAAGTACTAACTTTACTCCCTGGGTCTTCCTCGATCCGTCCTCAGGTTAAGGTGCCAGTTGAGTCATAGTTACTTCATGCATCTTTTTCGCTTCGCCGGATTTTTGCCTGGATCTAGGACATGCTAAGTGCTAACTTTGCTAACTGGGTCTTCCCCAATCCCGCTTCCGGGTGCGAGGTGCCAGAAAAGCAATAGTTACTTTGTGTAACCTTTCGTTTTAGTTGTCTCGATCTGTCTAGTTTGCCGTCTGGGGTTTCTTCCTGTTCTCCTCCTGCACCTACTTATCCTATTTGTTATCTTATGCTAGTCTTACCTGCAGTTTGCCTCTTCTTCACTTACTTTCTCCGCTTTGGCTCTCGTAGTCTATTGTCTGGATCATAGGTCATGCAAGTCGGTCATTGGGTCTTCCCAGAGTTCGTTACCGGGTGCGAGGTGCCAGGAAAGCCATAGTTCCTTTGTGTTGCCTTCAGTTTTGGTTGCCTTGTGTTCTTTGGGTTTTTTGACCTGTCTGGTTTGTCATCTGGGGTATTTTCCTGTTCTCTACCTGTAACTCACTTAGCCTGTTGGTTATCTTATTCTAGTCGTACCTGCAGTTTGCCTCTTTTCATTTTTCATCCTCAGCTTTGGTCCTTCTTACTTCACGGACCCGTTCGGCGATGAGGTTCCGTTTTTTTCTTCTCGCTTTCTGGCAACTTTTCCGTCAGGTTGTGTTTGCTTAGCCAGTCTTCGTTTCTGTCTTGTGTTTTGTTGCCTTCTTGTCTTTTTGTTCTTTGGGTTTCTTGATCTGACTGGTTTATCATCTGGGGGCTCTTCCTGGTCTGTTCCTGTAACACACAATATATAATTAAGTAAATGCTTGCAGACTTCACTTTAAAAATGATTTATTGTCACAAGTTTACAATTTGAGTATTCTCTAGTCGAGACCAAAAAGAAGACTGACTCTAGAATTTACAATGAAAGTATTTATAATGATTTCTAAATTATGGGAAAAATACGGATCTATCAAATGTATACAAGATAATGAAATGGTAATGTTCAAGAGTCCATCTAGTCGATGATGGTTTGCATAAGAATGTTTACACATGAAGATACAATAATCTGGAATGTAGTTTATGATTTCGATGTAATTGTGTGCATAAGAATGTTATCATGAAAGTACAATAATCTGCAATATCAGTAATTAGTAGAATCTCTACTATTTGACATAATTATATGCTCAGTTGCAGGAACGTCCATTAAAATTTGAAGGTCCATTAAACTCTTAAACCTCCATTATTACAAGGAACTAATGAAGTATTAAGGGTTTAATGGACGTTCCTGCAACTGAGCATTAGCCTATTTGTTATCTTATTCTAGTCATACCTGCCGTTAACCTCTGTTTCTCTTTCTTCCTCTGATTTGGTTATCATTACCTCTCTGATCCATTCGGCGATGAGGTTCCATTTCTTCTCGCTTTCTATCATCTTTTCTACGCTCACTGGGTCTGCCTCGAGTCCGTTACTGGGTACGAGGTGACAGAAAAGCCATAGTTACTTTTTTTCCTTTCGTTTTAGTTGTCTCGATGTTCTTTGGGTTTCTTGACCTGTCTGGTTTGACATCTGGGGTTTCTTCCTGTTCTCTTCCTAAAACTCCACTTAGCCTATTTGTTATCTTATTCTAGTCGTACCTGCCGTTTACCTCTTTTTCTCTTTCTTCCTCTGCTTTGGCTCTCATTACCTCTCTGACCCATTCGGCGATGAGGTTCCATTTTCTCTCGCTTTCTAGCATCTTTTCCACCAGGTTGTGTTTGCTTAGTCTGGCTTCTGGGTCTGTTTCTATCTTCTCCATCATCTTCTTTCTCGATTCTTCCCATTTCTTACAAGTTAGGATGTGGTCTGGTTTGTCGAGCCCCTCGCAATTCCAGCATCTGGCGCTGTTACTTTTACCTATCTTCTTTCTGAAGGTCCCGAAGCACCCGTTGCCGCTCAGGAGTTGGACCATCTCGTAGTCCAGATCTCCGTGTTTGCGGTCCATCCATTTCAGGGGGTCTTTTATGAGTGCTTTGGTCCATTTTGCGCCTCTGTGGTCTTGTACCTCTCTAGACCATTTTGCTCTCGTATTTTCTCTGGCTTCTTTTTTGTTGGTCTGGTTCTTGTATATTTCCATTCTTTCTTCTGCGAGTAGGTCTGCTGGGAGCATTCCGGCGATGATGAGTGCTGCGGTACCTGAAACACACTTATAGGCTCTAATTGAACTTACCACTACCCCTCGTTGGGCTCTTCTGATCTTCTCCCTGGCCGTCTTGAACTTCTCCAGGCTTTCTGCCCAGATCTCTGCGCCGTATAGGAGTTTAGACATCGCTGCTGCTGCTAGAACTCTTCTCTTTCTTGTGGCTGGCCCGTCTATTCTTGGCATAATTTTCCTCAGTGCGTTTGTGGTCTCTCTCGTTCTCTCCACTGCGTACTCTATGTGTCTGAGGTAGCCCAGGTCTTTGTCGATTATTACCCCTAGGTACTTTAGCTTCTTTTTGGCCTCTATTTCTGTATTATCGATTATTCCCCTGGTTCTTTGTAGTGGTCTTCTACCGGTGATGGTCAGCACTTCCGTCTTGGCTTGTGCCGGCTCGAGTCCTCTGCTTCTTAGCCACGTTGCTACTTTCGCCGCCATGCGTTCGGTATTCTCCCAGGCCTCTTCCTCCGTCTTACCTGTCGAAGTAGTATAATAGCTTTAATTTCGGATTTCTGTTTATAGCTAAGATGTTACATTGTTGACTTTTATAAATTTTATGAAAATAAATTCTGTTTATAGACGGACATCAGATAACTGTTATTAGCACTTCAATTTAAGAAGATAAAAAGAAACCATCTTATATATATATACCTGTTGTTAACACTGCTAGGTCGTCCGCGTACGCCACCAGTTTTGTGTTCGGGTCTTCTTCTGCCAGTTCCAGTACCCCGTTGTATAGGATGTTCCATAGTATCGGACCTAAAACAGAGCCTTGCGGTACCCCGCATGTTAGTCTTACCTTTTTGTACGATGTCTTCAGTATTCGGTCCTTGAAATAGCTCTTGATAACGTTGCGCAGGTGTTCTGATATGCCCTTTTTCTTCATCTCTTCTAGAATTTCTTTCCATCCGGCGCTGTTGAAGGCATTCTTTACATCAAAGGTTGTCAGGAACGTAATCCGTTGCGTTCTGTGGGTTCCACCTTTTGCCCATTTTGCGAATTTTGTTACTTCTTCGATGGCCGTTATAGTTGATCTCGCTTCCCTAAAACCATGCTGGTTATCTGCTAGTTTATGTGCATACTTACCTTCCAGCTCCTTGTGGAGTCTTGTTCCTATTAGGTGTTCGTATAGCTTACCAACGACACTCAGTAAGCATATTGGTCTGAAGCTCCCGGGTTCGTTGGTCGTTTTTCCTGGTTTTCTTGTTAGCACCAGCTTTGCTTCTTTCCAGATTTCTGGGAATTCGGCTTCTTTCCATACCTCGTTGTACATTTCTAGTATCTTCTCGCTGTTTTTCTCGAGGATCATGTTCATCATTTCTGTGGTGATGCCATCAGTTCCGGGAGCCCTCTTCTTCTTCATCTTGGCTGCTGCTGCTTGTAGTTCTTCCATTGTGAATGGCTCTGCTGTGGTTCCCGGGATGGTGCTCTCTATATCTGAAATATTTCTATTAGGGAAAAGTATACTTACTATCCTGTCCTCCGTTTCTTCGTCTAGGTTCTCCCTTGCGTTCAAACCTATTCTCTTCATTACGATTTTGTAACCTTGACCCCAGATATCGTTGTCTAGATCTTCGATGAGGTTTTTCCATTTTTCTTTTTTGCTTTTGCGGATCGCTTTTCGTAGTTTTTTTCTTGCTTCTTTGTATTCTTTCTGGCTATTTTCGATTCGTCTCTTGGTCTTCCGTTTTTTCGAGTTGCAAATTCTGTATAGTTCTCTGACTTCGTCGTTCCACCAGTAGACTGGTTTTTTTGGTTTGCCTTTGGTTTTCCTGGAAACAAATTCGTTACATGTTCTACTTACCAGTTCGGTGAATTCGGTTGGGTTCAGCTTGGGTGCGTCTTCTTTTAGTCTTGGGTGGTTTTCGAACTCTTTCTTCAGTTTTGCCATGGCTGTTTCGTCTAGCTTCCATGCACCCTTGTCTTCGGTTCTTCTCTTGGTTCTCTGGGTTGTGATCTCAAATCTTATGTCAGCGTGGTCTGACATTGTTTCTTGGTTCGTTACTCTCCAATTTGTTATTCTATCTGCTATGTCTTCAGTAGATAGGGTCAGGTCGATTCTGCTCTTCTGCTCCCCTCTGATGAAGGTCGGTTCGTTGCCTGTGTTGTGGATTACTAGCCCAAGACTTTCTATCCAGTCCATCACCATCTTTCCTCTTTCGTCGGTGTGGTCTGAACCCCATTGTTCGGATTTTGCGTTAAAGTCTCCTACTATTACGGCGGGCTTGTCGTCTTGGATTGCTTCCCCTATGTCTTTTAGCCATTTTTGGAGGTTTTTCTTGTCTTTATCGTTTGGGGAGAAGTAGCAGCTTATCATCCTGATTCCTTCTATGTCGACATAGCAGAACCCTCTGCCGTGACCGTTTCTTCCTTTTCTTACGTCGTTCGCTGTTACTATCGCGCTTACCAGCTGCTCGTCGGTATGTAGCTTTTTCTCTTTGGATATCTTCTCGTTGGGTTCCTGCAACAGAGCTAAATCTATGTTTTGTGTAGTGAACTTACCCCAGAGTACGTCATGTGCCTTCTTGCATCTTTGTAGGTTGATCTGGATTACTGTTATCTTCTTTTCTCCTGTTTCTGCACTCTTCTTATTTTCCTCTTTTTGGTTATCTTTCGTTACTTCTTCTGTTTTTGCTTTCTGGAGTATTTCTTTCGTCTTTTGTAGTTCCGGGCAGGCAGGGTCGTCTTCTCCTCTATGGTTTCTTCCGGATCTTTTGCACCTTACCTCTTGGCTGCACTCACCTGCTAGGTGTCCTAGCTTGTGACATCTAAAACATACTTTGGTTATTTTGTTAAGGCTTACCTGGATCTCCCTCTTCTTCAGTTTGATTTTCCCAGTCTCTACCAGGTAGCTTGCTAGTGTTGGTTCTATTTCCACAAGCCAGTCTTGATCTCTTCCTTCTCGTACTCGTTTTAAGACTGTGATGGATTCCCATTCTCTTCTATGTTTGGCTGCCAATTCTTGGTTGTTTTCTATGCCGCTTCTGATCACATACTCCCTCGTCATTCTGGACCCTACATTCCTGAAAATAATTTTGGTTTTATTATGGTTGTTTGTTACCTGATTCCTCTCTTCTCTGCGCTTCTTCCTCATAGCCTCTTCATCTTCTTCTCCGCTTCTTCTTCTTTTACTGGGTCTTGCTTCTTGTTGGTCTTCCCGAGTAACGATATTAGCTTCCACGGCTCGGGGGCTCCGTGGGGCTACGCAGTCGCTTGATTTCGATCGGTTGGTGCCTGCGCTGCACACTCCGCCTACCGGGCTGAGGTATCCCTCCTCTGCTCCGTAACCTATGTTTGTGTTCTGTTGTGCTTCCATTTCGTTTTCATGTTGTTGGGCAGTGCGAAGCACACATCCCTCGTGCTAGTTCGTCAACGTGTTATCAGTCCTAGGGGAGTTGGAAGAGGGATTTGGGTTGGGAATGCGGGGTTGTATGGAGTACTTACGGTGCTCACTGGGTCTGCCTCGATCCGTCCTCAGGTTCAAGGGGCCAGTTAAGCCATAGGGTGTCCTAGCTTGTGGTATCTGAAACATTCTTTGGTTATTTTGTTCGGGCTACCTGGATCTCCTTCTTCTTCAGTTTGATCGTCCCAGTCTCTACCAGGTAGCTTGCTAGTGTTGGTTCTATTTCCATTAGCCAGTCTTGATCTCTTCCTTCTCGTACTCGTTTTAAGACTGTGATGGATTCCCATTCTCTTCTATGTTTGGCCGCCAATTCTTGGTTGTTTTCTATGCCGCTTCTGATCACATACTCTCTCGTCATTCTGGACCCTACTTTCCTGAAAATAATTTTGGTTTTATTATGTTTATTAGTTACTTCATGTGCTTTGGTCATTCTTAGTTTTTTATTGGAATTACTTCCAACTACTTAAGCCCGTACACCACGACAAGGTGATGACCTCGTACGGGAACTTAACTTAACCTAAGCTTTTTTGTGCTCTAAGGTAGGGGGAAATCTTTTCCAGACTGACCTGATAGCGGGCAGTGTGGGGCATTCACCCACTAAATCCTCTCCTTCAGTGCAATTGTGGAATGGGGGGACACCAGCTCCAACTATTACACTTTGTTGAGTGGGGACATTTTCGGTGCGATTCAAATTATTCGTGTTTTCCACGTAGTTATTCAGAAGTATGTTTGAAAAAATGGCAAAGTGCATACTGCAGTAATCAGCTTTTTCGATACCTGGAAGATAGATGGCGGTTACTCTAAATTGGTGTTACAGAAGGTTAGGTCACTATATTACCAATTAATAGACACTGACATCTATCGATAAGTTATCGAAAGAGTAGATGACTGCAGAAGGTATCTTCCACCGATAGGATTATTTTATTCATAAATACCCGAAACTAAATATTTTAAGATTATTCACGGTTACTTGCCAGATATGTAATGGTTTAGTGCACGTTTGATAGCTGACGCACACAGGAGGTATAACATTACCACCCTCACTTTTCCTATGTTAATATAGCAAAACCACGAGGGTTATTGATATTTTTCGAGTGTTTCAGTTGATTCATTTTTAGTTTGGGCTGAAAAATCGTGAAAATGGACCTATGAAAATATAAATATTCATTCTTCAATATTAAGAAAAAAAATTGAATTTGAATTTGATATTGAAATGAAAGCCCTTGAATTCCATGTTTTATTTAAAAAAAGAAAGACTTTATAGAAATTAATAACTATATTTCAATTATTCACAACGTAAAAAAACTATTTTCATGAAATACAAATTGAAAAAATCGATTAATATTTTGTGAAGCATTTCTCATTCAATGCAAACCAACAAATTTTAGTCCCTAATATGAACGAAAACTTAATAATCTAATAAGAAATGATAATTAATTTTACAATTCACAATTAGAAGTAAGTATGTTTATGCTATTTTCTATAAAATAGTAAATAGCGAACATAGCAGTTACTTTTTACTTGTCTCATATAAAAAAACAAAATATATACTACAAATTGAAAGAATATACAGATAAGTTTTAGTCCAGTGATATGATTTCAGGGCATATATTTATATAAATTTAATTTATCACAACAATTATGTCAATTTTCTCTAACGAGGCAATAGGAAATATATCCAATAATTGTTCTATATTTCCTCCAAATATGAATCCTGAAACTGTCTAATCTCTTTGTCTTCTTGATTTTGACTGCACTTCTCTTAAATGCTTCCTCTGGTGCAAACTGGTGAATAACTAATGAATTATTATTTTTCCATAACAACCATGCTATAAAATGGTGACCTGTGAAAGATTTTCAACGTCTACTTCACCTGAATGAATATATCTGTAACATACTTCATCATACTTTGTTAATCCTTCTTTCCAGCCTTCTCGTCTAATGATCATTTTTTTCCTTTCTAACTAGTAGGCTCATTCCTAGATTAAAGTCCTCACCAACTGTAGTCTTATAGCTACCATAAGCAAAATATTATGAAGTTGGTTCATCAATAACTTTTCTCAATCTTTCAATCAAATCAGAAACGGCTTGTGGGGATATTTCATTTCTATTGGTTCCGTTTCGTCTGAAATATTGAGGAACAAAAATTTTGAATGCTCCAAAATTCCTATTCCTATGATTGATCAAGAAACCACACCCTTCTTCAAGAATTGCATATAGATAGGTCTAGTTATTTGTAGTGAATAATCAAGCTGAATGAAGGAAGAAAAGATCAGAGAAGGTGGCTTATGTGATATGGTTCAAAAGGGTACGTTAACAGGTGTCGAAAGTTCAGGAATAAAAATGGCTAATACCTATCAGCGGCGTATCGATTCCAAAACAGCTGTGGGTGGTGCGCGGTCGAAAAGAGCTTTCGTACGCAAGTACGGGCCCGTTCCTGGTATAAATCGCTGAAAGTGACGTGCGACTGCTTTTGTGAGCTGCCGCCTTTCGATTAGCGTCAGCCATGATACGCGTGGCCTCGTCGCCGCAACCGATATTGGGAGCAGCCCTGGGGGCCGTTGTGGCCTTTGCAGTGTGTGCAACGTTACCTACTGCTGTCATGGCTATAGATCTCAGCAAGCTCTACGGTCACATGAACTCCAAAAGAAACGGTGAGTTTGATTGTCTAATGTCTTCCTTACAGACTCAACAGTTGTGCTACTCGATCGATATCACCCTTCCATCAGTTATAATACTGTTGCTTATTTATTCATGATCATTCATTTTTCAAATCGATACTAATCAAATCGGCTGATAGATGATTTATCTGACATTACACCTCCTATATTATATACATACGCTTTTTTTCAATTGAACATTACTCTTTCCAATCTATCTATGGAACTCGGCCCATGAGAGAATTTCTCTCCAATTTCGGCAACTTCTCGTATACTGGACATCTGTAAAAAAAACTAGATTCACTTGATGCATGAACTAATCAACATTTCAACTAATGATACCGTCAAGTTTTTCCATTTATTACAAGAAGCTTTATACATTAATTTCACACCTCTATTATAAATACCTATATTTGAAAAGAGGGTCGCTTTGGAATCAGCGCTTGTTCATCAACTGACCCAGAAAAGAATTCACAGAAACCAATGTAGAAGCTGAAACAGAGGTTTATGTTTCAACATAATAATGATTAACTACATATTGATATAATAAGTTGTCAATTTGTTTCACATTTCAAATATTTATAAAACACATAATCTTCAACTTTATAAAAAGGAGATCGAGACTTCGACTATAATTCTATTTTAGAGATAAAGATATATGTATCAATATAGTAAATACCTAAAGAAAATGAACGTACCTATTATTTTAGGAGATGCATGTCATCCCTACGAGCCGTTTAAATGTCCGGGAGATGGAAACTGTATCTCTATACAGTATCTGTGTGACGGTGCTCCCGACTGTCCTGATGGTTACGACGAAGATTCCCGTCTCTGTACTGCTGCCAAAAGGCCGCCTGTTGAAGAGACAGGAAGTTTCCTCAAGTCGTTGTTAGCAAGTCATGGTCCTAATTATCTGGAAAAACTTTTTGGAAATAAGGCTCGTGATGCGCTGAAGCCTCTTGGAGGTGTAGACAAGGTGGCGATTGCTTTATCAGGTGAGAATAAATTATGTTCAAATCATCTGAACTTTTGTTATATAATTGTATACATAAGTATAGCAAGTATCCTTTTTTAGAATCGCAGACCATTGAGGATTTCGGAGCAGCTCTTCATCTGATGAGATCAGATTTGGAGCATCTTCGTTCTGTTTTTATGGCAGTTGAAAACGGAGATTTGGGAATGTTGAAATCGTTAGGTATAAAAGATTCGGAATTGGGAGATGTTAAATTCTTTTTGGAGAAACTCGTGAATACTGGTTTTTTGGACTGAACTTTACCTGACCCTGCTGCTATTTTTTTTGCTCACCCCCAACCTCACATACCCTTGAGTAAATCATTTTATTCTTATCTTCCTTATTAATATCACACAATAGAAGAATATTGAGTGAATTTTTCTTCAATATATTTCTATAGATTCACTCGAATGCTGCATATTCTTTATATAATAATGAGAGTATTACAGAAATGGTGCTGTTAGGAATTAGTATTTATGGCCTATCAAAAAGTAATTTCGTTCAAAGTTCAGGAGATCTGCGTAACATTTACATCGACACAATACGTAAAAGTTTGAATTTCGAAGTGATAATAATGATCATCCATGTGAGAGTATATGTGGCATTTGGGTATGATAAGTTACTGCAACTTATTCTATGCACTATATCTAAGTTGTTTTTCTTCTTGAAGGTTGAATCTTTTAAATTGTTACTCATGAAATTCTCTGCCAACCATCTGTCAGACTTGATTTTTTTTGGAAGCAGCAGAGTCTCATTACCATCCGTCCCCCCTCCAACTGAGATTATTTTCTCAGATTATTTGCCACTGTCTCGGCAACAAGTCGGAAAATCGGCCAACAAAAACTTATGAATACATATCATGAAGCACCAACTTTTACTCTATGGAGTTAACACTACATATCAATTAGATGTACTTATATGAAAAATATCTTAAGGACATCGTGTGATCACAGTTTTAGACTATATTATATAGTTTCTTATAAAGTTTAAATCTCTCTAAATGTTTTTAATCAACCTAGTGTAAAATGATAATATATTATGTATACAAAGTTTGATACTGTTCGATTAATTGGTAAGGGTTCATGATATTGACGATCGGTCTATTTTGAATCAAAGACTCCCGAAACAATTATTGTGGCACCATTCGATGATTTGACTTTTGAAGACGACGAAATTAATATCTATGCTTTTACTGAATAATTGCCGATTAAATGATAACTGTTGCATTTGGTGCAGTGCCACGGAAGTGTTTTATCGGAATCATTTCTATAAAGCATTCACACTTCATAAACTTGGGTAGATATTAAAGCTCCCATTTAAATCGGTACAAGCTTCGTGGAAAATAATTATCATGAATTGTTTCCGTTTGACATCTTACGAATAGATTGCAGAAAAATTTAGGGGAATAAAAAATGATAGTGTGGCATCTTTTGAGCCCACAAGATGTTCAATATCGTTGAACGCGAAACAGATATTTCTATTTAAATTGTAAGTCTTTTCTATCTATTCACTACAATGAAGTGTGATCAATAGCAGGGGTTGTACCCTCGTCAAGCCAACTGCTTGATTTATTGTGTGATTTTTCTGTAAATATTTAATAAGGGATTCTCTACATGGCATAGATTCCAAAAGCGTCCCAAATTTACTGATAACGACCTGACACCTAAATAATAGAATACTTGGGACGCTTCTGTATATCTTAATGAAGCACAATCATACAATGCACGCAACTTAGTCAATAAGAAACATGAACAAATAAGTATATTTTTTCGAATAAATGAAGATTGGTGTGCGATCAATTTTATGAATGATTACCTCGATAGTTATATTTACACTATTTTACATAAAAGGCTGGTTCATTATGTATACATATGAAATGTTTTTATGATGATATCATTGTATTTGCATTATTCGATTGTAAAGTAATATTTCTAATTAAATAACTATATTATCAAACCTGAATTTTTACATGTTAAAATTTTTTTACTCTATGGGTAATAACATAAGTTGACCGTGAAAAATATCAAATGGCTAGTTTGTTCGACCATTATAAATTGATTGTTTTGCAAATATGCTTTTATCTACAACCCTCAATTTATTCCCACGAAATGGAAATGTTGAGGATAGCGTATTCGTATAACTTAGCACGTTATTTTTTGAAAACATGAAGTGACAGTCAAAACTTTTAACGTAGAAGATGATTTGCCTCAAATATCTTCAATAAACATTCATTCATGTCAAATGCGGCGATAAATCAATAAAAATTTGGGTAATATGATAATCAGATATTCATCATTAATACTCATTAGTATATTGATTTTTTTCTCTAGAAAACCGTCCTTAGGACATACAACGAGTAAATACAATTCTTCAATACCCAATATCATGTGTATGTACGAAACTTGTTTGAACATTAGGTATAGAAGTTCTGAAAAGTAGCAAAACTTGAATAAAAAATACTATAAACTCATCAATCACTTAACATTCCAACCAAGTACAGAAATAGAAGTCGGGACAAACACATAAATTTTTCATTATTTGAAATTGTCAAAGCAAAACTCAATCGAATGAATTTTCACAATTCTACCCACACCGGAAATCTTGTTGTTGATGGGTAGGTATATATTTATAACAGATTTGCAGTAATTGACATGTTCGCAATTTTGCTTCATTATTTTGTTTATAGTGCGTGATAAATAATCGTTCAGAATTCACTAAAGACTTAGCAGACTCAGAAATTTCGACTATGTATTAACATTTTCAGGCAGATAATACAATTTTCGTTGTTCCAGTGAAATGGGTTGTCTAATTCCCAGGCTTTTTTGTCTGCTTCTAATTCAATTTGAACCATAACTTTCTGGAATTCATCAGTCACACGACATTGGTTTAAAGTTTCAGTTAGAAAGCGAAATAGAATTGCCAATGATTTCCGTAAGAAATCTCGAGTTTTAACAGGATATGAAAATATGTGGAGGAATATAGGAATAAGAAATAAAATAACTCATTTAACATGTTTTGCATAAGCTCCTTGAAGCTTCTACGAGCAATTTCTTCATCCTTCTAGCAGCATAACTTTCCGTCTCTGTAAAACCTGAAACACCTGAAAGGAATAACTTTTTGTCTAGATTCAAACAATTTGCAGTTTTTAAGATACTAATTTTCGAAATTTGATTATCCACAACAACATAAGCAAAAGTGAACTCAACAAGAATGAAATATGGCATTTGAATTTTTATTTTGAATCATACTAATTTGTTAAAAACTAAAAAAATTTACTATAATTAGAGCCTACATTTGTTCCTTGTCGAGAATACCTAAAATATGATTTTTCAAATTATCATATCTATTATTTCTTCTCAACTTCCATAACAACCAAAGAATAGCAATAAAAAGTAATGTTATAAGAGCAAATAGAATCAAAACGAACATAATATACATCGACTGAGTCTGAATGACCCACGAAATTGAAAGGGGATAGCAATAATTTTCACTAGGAGATTGATGTGTAAGAATAGCATCTGGAAAACATGTAAGACAATCATAATCTAAGGAGCCATTGCACGATTTGCAGGTATAATGGCATGAAGCACATGTGTAATTCACAAATATTTCTTCCTCATCATTATTGATACTTTTTTTATAATATCCATCTGAACAATAAGTAGGATTAGAACTGCTCTCATGCACTGTATGATTTGGTTGACATTCTGAAATAGATAAATTATTAGAATATGTCGAAAATAATACCAGACATAAAAAGTTACAAAAATCTGACAACAATTTTCAAAACGAATTCATGCAAACAGAATGAAAAACGAAGCCAAAATCCTGAGAACTCACCTATAGAAAACTGCGATCAGGCTGATATAATATAGGAATATCCAAACATATTATATCCTTAGGTAATACTGAAAATGACCTAAGCTATTCAGACGAAAAAACAGTACATATAGGATCTCAAACAACATTATATTCTCCATAAAAAATGTGAATGTTAGTGTAAACAAAGAAATGCAGAATATTGGTTGGGTAAATTGAGAGAATGTTATATAGCCACAATTTATTCACTTGATTTAGTTAATTTACAAACAGATATAGGTGTTGTAACAATGTGTTTAGTTTTTAGCAATTCCGAAGAATCAATTTTCGATTCGAATTATCGATGTTTTGATGTTGGTTGACAAAAATATAGTAGTACAAGATATAGAATATTATTCAGGTAATGAAATAGATTAGGAATTTCTTAATTTTCTGAAACTTTAGCCAACCAACTAGAGTTTTTTGGGTAAGTCCCCAATACGTTAATTGAAACATTATTCGTCATTCACCTGATATCCGCACTATTTAATAACGGTGAACGAAAGAATTTACATGGTAAATAATTTTCAAATAGTGCTTCGATTAACGAAAATGCTAATACTAGGCCGCCAGGAGAATAATAGTCTTGTCAAAATCTCTATCCTAGTTAAAAACTATGGTTTCAGTTAAGTTATAGACATCTACACCTACAATACAAGAAAACACATCCTTCATTCATACATTGAGCTTTTTCTTCCACCGAAGTTTCCATGAATATGAACAACAAAGGTAATAACAAGTATTTTACCCGCAAAAAAGTCCCTCAGTCAGTCATTTGACATGCATCCTATGATATTAATTGGTAAACATATCGTTCAGGAACTACTTTCAAAAATCAACAATAATAAAATATAAAGGAGTCTTTGTTGTAATTATATACACTTAATATTAAATAATCACAGAAAACATTACATTGCAAGACAAGACGAAAAACAAATGACCAGATGACACCGTTTTACCAGAAGCTCCGTCTAACAAAATTGGTACGTTGTAGATATAATTGCACTTGATAATCTTCGATCAGGCCAGTCAATTCCATCTGTATTATGCCTGGTTTCCTTTGGCACATACTCTTTTATTCTAAACTACATATTTCAGTAAGATGACACGGCACAAGTACATAATCATCGAGTGATTTGGCAAAAGATTTCTCACCTTTTTTCTATTCTATATATAAATTCAATAGCTCGCCGTTAAAATATTTTAACGAGGTTGTTCAAGTATAATAAAAAGTGCCAATAAGAAAATATGAAACGCAGCAGGGAAAACCAAAGCAAATTGAAAATATTTGGGAGTCCTTTTATTGAAACGAAATTTTTGTTTATGGCTCTTGAATCAGCATGAGGATAAAAAAATTCGACGACTAGACCTTTATAATAGTAAATATCAGGCTTCAGGCAAATTTCGAAAGGTGATCAATTTCGATTTGATAACGTGTTGAATATGCTGTCACTCCTAAAATAGATACTTATTAATGGTTTAAAAATCAAATACTGTATCGACTGTCGTTGAAAATGGAGCACTTGATTAGAGAAAAGTTTTGCTGCTAATATACAATTGCACTGAAATATCGAAAAAAGGAATAGAACATCTTTTACCAGGACACTCTCCAACTCAAGATTATAAACAGACTGTACAATTCAATAAATAAGGTTATAATCTAACATAACAAATGAGTTATTTTATTCACATTTTCCAATTAATACTATGTTTCATTCTAGAGCAATACAACCATTAGTAACATGGTAGATCAAAACTTTGCTCAGAAATTTGATCTCCGTTTCAAAATCTGTAATTGTTCTCAACTCACTCCATGAAAAATTTGAAGAACTAATTGTCGATTGGCAATAATGAAAATTAGCAACATTCGATCTGGTTTTTGGTTTGTGGAAATTATGAAAATTGTTGTCAGACAAGGGTTCACTTCTTTCCAAAATAATTTTAATATCCAGTTTTTTGAGATCATTATGAATCATCGTTAAAGCTTCCATGCTTCTAAAGTCCTTCCACCAAAAGTTGATGGTAATAATGAATGATGTCAGGCTTGGCATTATGAGTGTGATTAAAGCATCTTTTAGGTTCCATAAAAAAATATAGCACATAATGATACTCATACACAAACCTAAACTTAATCGACCCTCAGTATTAGCACATCCTGAAGTGCTGTTCACCTCTTCCTCTACTTCCAACGTTTCTTTTCTTATCTGAAAAAGTGTTGTACTAATTTAATCATACTGAAAATATATAATATATATTTTTATAAAAGGTTTATATCATGTTAATCCACTGAGTTTTCAACTGGTTGTTATTCTGAACTTGAAATGAAGCATCATTCACTAATACAATACATGATACAATGACTATTTGAATTTAGAGATACATTCCATAGTTGGATTATTTTTCTGAGAAAACATGCATAAGTTATTCAAAATACTGAAGTGGAAAATTGAAAAAATACACTGTCTTACCTCATCCCCTCTCCAAGAATTCATTGAAATACTATCGATATTATTTGAAGGTTGTTGTGATTTTTCTTCATTAGGATTTGTAGCAGTACCGTGAAGAACTAAAGTCCAACCAGAAATATTAGCTGAAAGAATGGTAACAAATGAATAGCAGAATAAACAAGAACTAATCATAAAGATCTACAACGTTAAATGGAAGGAAATATGAAATAAACATTCCAACACAAAATGAATCAACAAATATAAAAGTAAAAGTGATTAATGCCATCGAAACTGAAGATATTCTCTAACAGTGATATCTTACTCAGAGTAGGAACCGATTTTGAGTCCTTTAAGTAGAATGAGAAATCACTGGAAAAATAAAAGTGATAATGTAAGCATGCCGATGAATGATTTTGAAATTACCAGTAACTTTTAAGGTTGGAGATGTTGTAGGAGCGCGTGTAGTAGTGATAATTGGAGATTTTGGGGTGAAAATTTTCAAATCTCTGTTAGAGTTGATATCTCGACTTTTCTCTTTCTGTTTCTGGTTTTTTTTGGTTATTTCCGAAGGTCTCTCTATAACATCCCTAGCAGGGATCAAAATGGGATACGTAATAGTTATATTCTTGACGAATTTCAAATATTGCTTTACGTCATCATCCGGATTTTTAAATATACTAGGGTTGATAGCATAAAAGTACGGTGACAGTTCGGTGGTCGATTTCGAAGGTTTTTTCGATTTCGTCATGGAAACAGTTGGAGAAGGTTTAGGAACAGTGATTCTAGTTTTATTCTTGACTTGAAATTTAGAAGATTTAGTTGTAGGTATAGATTTCCCGGAATTTCTGTTCTTGACCTTCTTGTTGCTTTTCTTTTTGGATGTCGATTTGTTTTTGTTTGTCTTGGGAGTTGTATCGATACTAGGAAAAAACTCCTTTGTTCCGTAGAGTATTAATGACCAATTCTGCAGAGTTGCTCTTCCTGGAATGGAGGTTAGTAAGAATATTAGTTAGTGTAACTGTCAACATTAAGGAACATTTTTTCTTCAACTTAATTGAACGAAGAGTCATTCAGAATAATCACCAATTCAAAATAATAAAATAGCTGAATGTTCCAATCGTTCGAAATCACTTGCATAACATATGTATTACATGTAATTTCGTGAATCAGATGAGGTTTTTTATTGAAATGACAAATTCGATGACTCAATTCGGTCATACCACTTCTAATCTTCGGTACATTCGAATATGAAAAGTGAACCGAATATGAAAAGTTCAAGCATTATCAATAATATAACTTTTCAAGTCTTGGAGGAGTAAGAAGAAAGATTATTCGATCTTATTGTATACTCAATTTGTAATCTTGATCGTATTAATTAGAACGTTTTACTAGAATATTAATATAATTCAGAATCGTGAAATATAATGCGATCGAAATTAGGAAATAAAAGCTTTCTCACCTAAAAGCCTTCCATCATTGTGAATTTCCAATTCCCAAACCCCTAATGGAGATTCTCCCCAAGAATGGACGGACATAAATGGCCATTTATTGAAACCTGTACGTGAATTATCATGAGTTCTATGAGCTAATAAAACTGCCCTCGTTCCCATAGGGGAGGTGAGCTGTATATTCAGATCACCCCTTCTTTGGGAAAATATTGTTAGTTTTGCTTGGACATGCTCAAGAACAGTCACGCCTTCGCATTTGGAAACTTGGAGTTTAAGGATGACGACACTTTTAGCTGGAATGACTTTCTGATCGTGAGGAGCTGTTATTTCACACTTGTTCTGCTCTGGCACCGTTTTCCAATTTCTCGCCATACGAACCATGGCATGAGCATCCATCAAGCCATAACCAAAGCTGTGAGAAACGTTTCTGCCTACACCATTAGTCTGCCAATCATGAGCTTTCAAATTCTCAGGTCTTGCTGTTCTTACCACAATATGCTGCATATCACGCCAAGTCAAATTTGGGTTTGCCTCCAGCGCAAGAGCACATATACCTGCAATACACCAATAAACAAAATATGACCTTGAAAAGTGGTAGAAGAGATGTTTTACTCTTACCAGCTGCTAAAGGTGCTGATGCGCTCGTTCCGGTATGGCTGCTTGTACAAGCAAATCGTAAATCTGTTGTAACAACCTGTTTCTCACCGACAGCACCGCTGCTGTACGTGGAAGCCAACGTTGAACTGCACGCTTCGCTGTACCAAGGCACATGACCATGTTCAGTAGCACTTGATATTGATAAACTGTATATAGAGTTCGTGTAACCATCACAATTACAGTTGTCTTGATCTCTCCCACCGTTTCCTGATGCCCATACAAAGATGGAACCTTTACCATTTCGTCCCTGTGTAATAAAAAAATACGTCAATACACAATATCAAACAACTGAAAAGTTATAATTACCAAGAATAATAATATCACGAAGTAAAATTGTTCATACTACCTAGGAATTAACAAAATGGTCGCCTAACCGAGTGCGGATTTGCATCCTATTATATATTTTATCCTTCATCATTCTGGAGGGATTTTGCACAAACTTCTGCTCAGTTTTTGAACATGTCATTATTTGACCTCATAAAAGATTAGAAATGAGTAAAATAGCAATATACAGACTTGTAGGTTTTCCCACAATGTGCTTTTGTATTCCTGAACGGTTAAGAATATCTTATCAAATGAGTATCTACTTAATTTGAACACGAATGACCGAGCAATCGCGTGGAACAATAATATCTTCAATAGATCAGGAATTAACAAACTTAAGTAAAATTTGTCAGAACAATTGCGCAGACCACTACGTTTTTTGATATAATTCCTATTCAATTTATTGCTCACCTTTGTGACACCCTCGATAAAAGCTCTTGTAGCCATTTCACCTGGCCCATCAACAGTTTTTCCGTCATCATCAGGACCCCAAGAAGCACTGTATATATCAATGTGGTGAGGATTCAAACTCAAAGATCTGGCTTCTACTGCGTCAGTAACATCTCCATCCAGCATTCTAACACCACCAACTTTAGCACCATGGGCAATTCCAAGTGCGCATACTGAGTTATTGCTTGTTGCTGCTACTTCTCCAGCACATCGAGTTCCATGCCTGTTGGAATCTATCATGTCGTATCTTGGACTAGGGTCCGAGTCGTGACTGTTGACATCGTATGATGCCATGGGATCCTGCAATCATAAAAAAGTGGATAAAACTGCGTAACATTTCTTCTCAAATAAAAAGCTGAATATCTTTCCAAGATTTAATCGGATGAGCTAAAAGAAAGGGTTTAACTCACATAATTCTGCACCAAATCTGGATGATTTTTTTCTAATCCATCGTCCAATATAGTGACTACTGCACCTTTCCCTGAGATGCCTTCCTGCCATACCGGTATAACATTCATATCTAAGCCATTTCCCCGATTCTGTGGAAATAATGCATGTAAGGTAATGAAGTTACGTTTTTTATATAGACCGAAAAAAGAAAAAGCGCACAATACGCCGCAAAACAATGTTGATCAACAATTTTGGTTTGTTTTTTTATGAATGGATACAAAATATATTGCTTACCAAATACCACATGCTTGGCCATTTCGGATCAGAGTCTTGCAGGACCTGACTTCTTTTAACTCTTCTTTTAGATATTTGTTGTTGTGACCATTTAACCCTGGTATCAACGGCTAATCGTAATTTCCTCTCGTGGTTAGGAGATATCGATCTTTTCGCTACTTGATGGTGAGTAAAGTGCCAATGATCTTCAATTATCTGTAATGAAAAAAAAACATTTATGTAACTATTAAACTGATAGGCAAACAGAAATCATCAGATATGCTCTATCTGGAACAATTCGTTCAAATCGACTAAAAAATTTAAATCATTTGAACTTTTGAGAATTCATATTCATATTCTGACCCTGCATCTAACCTAAATATTTTAAGATTTTAGATTATTCCGTACGAAAATTGCACATATGTACATTTGGGCAAAATGACACGCTGTTCCTTAAGAACAAACGCAAAATACATTTCGAATACACTCAAGTGGCAATGCAGCTACGAAAATAGTGTGGTTCAATCAACACTATTCGATTATTCAATATTACTGTCGGGTAGATTTAGTATCCATCCTTATACTGAAATAGATCTTTATTTTCGAAGTTATTGTGCTTACGGATAGCAAGTTAACTCGATTCAGGTATAATGAACAAGATCAAATACAGTGGAATTCTGTCGACCACTCAACGCGATTTATATAGGTTGTAAAATTCCTCTTCAGCTTCTCTCGGTAACGATAAAACGGAATGAAATCGTTAGAGATTTCAGAGTATCTCGATTCTATTGTGCACGTTTACGAGAGCGGTCTAGTTGATGATGTCAAGTGAAATGTGAAAGATTGATTTGTGGCCAGTAGGTACGATATCTGAACTCAATTGAAAGTTAATATTGTTAAGATCGAATAAATGAACTACAATTATTCACGTTCTGAACCGTTTTTCATTTAACATTAACTACATAATGTGATATTATTACATCCCCGAAAACTATCCATTTCATTATGCTCATCAATAATTTCATATCACTCTAAAATTAAAGAATAATAGTTGTTTCCTTTGCCATTATGTACAGGGTGCTATAGCGTTTTGCCGAAACGGCTTTAATTTTCTTGTTTTGTGACGAATTGGCTGAACCTGCTAATAAAGAATCCAATAGCATGATGGCAAACTATGTTTAATTGTTCAGGAAATATTTTACAAATAGGAATTATTACTCTATCAATATTTCTATACATCGAATTGATCGGCACGACGTCGAGTGTTCGTATCCCAGAAAGAATGTACATAATGCTTTTCTGTAACGAGTACCTATATTTATACAATTATCTCAAGTCGACAGTTCGTTAACAATACAATGAATGGAATTCGATATCAGTTATGACAAAAGAGACGGTTCGAGCATCTAGATTAAGATTTATTGAACGAGAAAACAGAAATAAGTATACCAACGCCTGTGAAGAATCCTTGAACGGAACACGACACTGTTGCGGTTTTCACCCTGTCAAATATCGTATTACACAGAAAGTTCACACTTTCATGTAAAACTATTCGCGTCATCTCATCTTTATTTATGTACTAATTACATGGAGGGTTGAAAGTGTGCGCTGATATGACATATTCTTTGAAAATGATACATCAACTTGGAATTTAATACACCAATTTTCCTTTCGAAAGGATTAATTTCACGCCAAATTAAACACTAAAGCTCGCTACGAAATTCATCGTGATCTTTTTGAGGGAGAGATGTGTCGATCATTTATTAGAATATTTGTTAATAAGACCCTGCTTTCAAAAGCGGCCTAAGTACTAAACTGAAATTTAACCTATAAAAACATTCCAATAACATTTTTCTCGAAATTTAATCGATATTAAATCAGAGCAATTATTTGTTTTCACGCTTCAACGTAAAATGATAAATGAATTGTTGTCACCGTGGCGCCTGTTATGCATTTACCCTGTATCATTGAACACACTGAAATGAATAATTTTTCTAATTCAATTGTCAAATTATACATATTTTATTGATGCTATGACAGAGGCATATTACTTATAATTCAAAATTTGCCAGTAACATTGCGATTTCCATATTCATAAAAAACCTCCACTACCTTTTTCTTAACACACGAATAAGAAGTTGATAAATGTTTAGAATAAATACCCATGTCCATCCATGTATTCATTCCATTTTAGACTAGACCTAACAGATTCTGAAACGCAATTGAAAAAGTTTTCAACTTTAATGTAAATCTGCGTACAGCCAAATGAATTAAACGTAATTATGCATGCACCGTATAAATAAATGGATTAGAAGCAAAGTCTGAAAGCGGATTTGATCGAATTAGCCTAATTCCCAAATAGCATTCGTACAGTCCATCAGAACGGATCATGCCGTGAAATAATGTGTTACGAAAGCACTAACTTTTACGCTTTGCACAAGTATCATTTCTTGATGATGGAAGGAATAACCTATCTCTTTGACAATTTTATCTTAATAAGTAAGTCGCTTACAAAGAAAGTCTAACAGACGCCAAATGGATCTCTCCAAAAAGTATTGACTTTTATCTGTGTGCTAAGAATTTCGATAAAACTAATTATTGTAGAAAAAATTATTCAAATATGTACATATTTATTTATGTAATATCTCTGCCTTTTATACATATATGTTATTAGATTTTTCAGTTCATATTTCAAGAATCTCAACAGAAGTTCACAACTTGAAAACATAAAAGAAAAAATGTATGTTTCATTCCTATTCACTTCGCTACCAATTTTAAGAAAAATTCAAGAAAGCCCGGAACAGATTTTGAATATTTTTGAATGAAATGTTAGGTCGTTTATCAAAATTTCATGAAATCAATTCAAATAGGTACTTGCTCTTTCTTGTCAAATAGGGAAAAGCGTGATACGAATCCGAAGATTCAACCTACGTATCAGTACTGAAACCATCGGAAAATTCCTCAAACATATAGTCTGAAATTCTCTGCCAATTGTCTTATTCTGAAAGAGTAGTACTATGTTTCCCATCAGAATTTCGATAAAGTGATTTGGCCAAGTTACTTCCATGAAACGGGAAATATCTTCAGTTGGTATGCAAACCGAAGTATTCGAAGGAGGAGAAACATCTAGAAGTTAATTTCGTGCATGTAGTTTGATTTTCGTATATAAAGCGTTACCATGTCAAAGGAATTCACGAGGCTTATTAAAACCAAGAACAATAAAGCACGCGTAGGTTGAAATCCTTAGCAAATCCTGCTCATGAAATGAAAGGGAAAGAAACAGAAATACTTGAGGCGTTTGCTTTCATGAAACTTTAAATCAGATGCTACGAAAATACTGAAAAGACACTCGATCGAAGAGCGTTGTCTAGTTTACATCTGCTTTTCTTATCTTAATTATTATTAATACCCCTTGTATGATCAGTATTTTTCTACCATGCGAGGCGATACTTCTGAGAAAAATTCAAAAAGCTAGAGTGAAAAATCATATCAAAATTATCCCATTTCTATCAAAACAAAGTTGTTCTGAATAATTTGCTTTGTTTTCAAAAGATTATAGGAAGGTACTATTGAAACCTAAAAATCGTAACGTTTAGAAAAAATATTGTGAAGAAACGCTCGTGTTCCCAGAAAGATTAGCGCAGAAAGGTTTGAGGCAAGGTGAACGTCCTCATTATGAAATTATGTTCGTTGTTCATAACGAAATGTTTTCTTCTTGAGCCCTTTGGCTGGCACGATCCCATCACTTATGAGTCACAACTTCTTGGCATCATACGCTTTAAAATACACTGAATTTAATAATCCTAGACTCTCGTATTCACGGAGTCGCGTAATATTCATTTGTTACGAAATAACATTCGTAAACAAGAAACTTCCAGCCCCTAGGCATTTCGAAGTGCTAAATTCGAAAAGTTATGACAAATGAATGCTATGGGATTTTTCGGTCCAATTTGGCACTACTAAAGTTAACTTAGGAAGTGAATAGCATTTTATTCTTGTTTTGTCTCAACACGGAGAGAATTTTTTCCGCCACACACACAAGAAAAAAAGTTAATTTATAAATGAAAAGAATGAAACCAATAACTCACAGAGTATTCAAATATGATTTATCATTTCCTCAATAATAACAAGCGCGTAAAAGCTCCTAGCTTCACGTCAGGGGTTTCTTCAATTATTCATGATTTTCACCGTGAACAGTAAAAATATTGTGGCGTTTGATGGCATTTTCAGTTGAGAACTCTAGAACAAATAGATAATGAAGGAATGATCTATTTCGTTGCCATGAATAAGGAATTGGTAAATAAAAATATAAATCTACATTCCACAGAAGCTCATCTGAATGAAAAAACTGCGTCAACAGGTTATACTCCATCAGAATAACGATTCGAGTCCCCTGAAATGAAGCCAGTACACCGTGACTAATCCAGTAGGGAATCAATCAAATGTCCAAAATTGGCTATTTCATGCAAAGTAATGGCACGCATGAATGCGACATCTATCATTCGATTCATGCAGAAAATCGAACGCATATTTTCAAATTTGCCAGGTGTCAGACGATGTCGAATTACCCCGTCTATTTCAGTGCTGTAATTTAAGATCTCGAGTGAGAGGGATGAACTCTTCCAGATTTATTACTTTCACTCCAATCGATCTGTTTTCATCGGAGATCGAGATTACTTCACATTAATAATATGAGAGAGGAAATCACGAAAGAGCAAGCATTTTCACGGTCGTATAATTCGACACAACCGATAAGCTCTTTTTCGGGCAACCCGTCTGAAACATCTTTTTATTCCTGATTATGAAAACAAGAAACTACTACAATATTGACCGTTTCAATAGCTTAGATAACAAATAAGCTTTCAAAACAATCCAGAATATCACGGACTGGATGAAGGTGCACCGAGAGCATCGTGAACCTGAGTCAATAAACTACCAATGTGAAATCAGCGATTTCTTTTTCAAAAAATGATTTTATGAGGAAAACCGACCATTCATGCTATCGGGGAACTTATTTTTAAGGAGATAGATTTCGATTTTCGAAAAAATGCATAAAAATTTCATCTTTATCGTTTTTCATCTCCACACCGAGGGCGATGATTTCCACATAACTTAGAGACACAATACAATAGCAGCATGAATCGTAATTATCTCTTTTACATTGGCTCATAAACAGCATCGATAGTGATTTTCTAGATATAGGTCAGAAAAAGTAGCACTTGAAACAATTTTCGACAGTAACAGAAACTTGATAAATGTGATAGCTCGGCTCTCGAGAAACGAACATTAATATGATATTCAAAAAAATAACTTTCTTTCGAAATCAGGAAATTTCAAATACATCTTTGGGTGAAAAAATAACAGCGTAAAAATAATGAGATCTGTTATAAAAAAACTACATAAAGATAAAACAAAAATTGTCTTCCGTTTTCAGTCCTGAACGGTTGAGGATTTTAACTATGGCCGCGTATCATAGCGCATACATCCTTTTCAGCGTTGATGAAATTATGGCGAGAAATATAATTTGTCTAGTGAAAGCAGCTATTCAGGTGGGAAACTTATTATGTAAGGATTTCGTTGTCGGAAATTTGTATACGGGATATTGAGTTATTCTGCCGCTTTCTATAGCCTTAGCTAGAGCTATGCTGGTATCGACTGAATAGGGTACTGATATATTATAAAGGCAACAGCTAAACTTCAACAATCTTTAGATTTCGAGTGGAGAAATAGAAATTCAAAATACTTCGGTGCAAAAATATCTTATTCGGTCTATTAGGAATACGTCTAATTTCTGTGAGCTCATCTAGTTTCTGCAGTGGTGAAAAGTGTTAAAATGTTGTTGAAACAAGTGCGAAAAAAGAACACGGATAAATGATGATGGTGAAATTATAGGAAATAAATATTTTTTTAACCTGATTCCATTAAATCTTCCACGATAATGGAAAAGAGGTATGTAATAAGATTTTTTATTTTTTCCTTCAATACGATTAATTTTTAGCTAAGCATAATAAACATACAGTTAAGAGTTTCAGAGAAATGAGCGATGGAATTTTTCAAATTGCCCTTATGAATTTGAGGGTTTGGGAGAGTATGCAGCATCGATCCTCCGGGTTAATTTGGCTATTTGTAGATAATGGCCTTCAAATATGCGGCTCATTATATTGGCCGATTCAATAGATCAGATTGGAACGCCGGAAGGACAAAGCAGTCGAGAGTTGCCGTGGTTTTCGTTTATTCCATCTCATTACTCATTCATGTCATCCATTCACTGGTAGTAATTATAAATCTTACAGATTACCAAAACCGCGCATTACCTAATTCATAATCCTTTAATTTTTTATGGGTCTCATTATTAATTCAAACCTTCCAATAGCGAATCGAATTGATATTGTAATATAGTGCAATCCAACTATTACGTATAAGTGTGGTGGTAAGCCATTTGTGATCGAAGTAATCAACAGGAGTCCGTTTCAGAGACAAAGGAAAGTAAAATAGAAACACGTTTTTTAGAATTTGTTGACACACCTCTTCGACTAAAAAAAAAAAAAAAAATTTCGCGGACGTTCAAAATGAACACGGTCACGAGGTGTTGAAAACTAAAATCTCAGTTGTTAAATTCTTAGAATTCTGTAAAGATTGATATTTTTCAATGAACTGAACTTGACAGGCGCCGTATACAAGATTCGTTCTATTATGAAAACCATGATGCAGATGCAGAAAGTGGAGATAATATTATGCCTTGCACGAAATGCAAATTTAATTTATTATCATTCTGAGTCCCGTCCAACAAGATCGAGAACACGAATTTGTCAATAAGTTCCCGAAAAATATTGAATAGAAGCTGATTGCGACACCTTATAATGACGAATAAATTGAATCGATTCTGGCATTGATTCAAACTCGTAAATTGATCACGTATGTCACACTACATAATATGGTGTTATACGGCAATAATATTTTTAGAAATAATTGAACCTATTTATTGAATGTCCCGAATATTCTAAATTCACCCATGAATGAGGCGATCAAAAGATTTGCACAATAAATCTGAAACATATTATACAAATCTGTTGGAATACCTGAGCAAAATTATCTGCCAGAAATTTTCTGTGCGTTTCGAGGTTGTTTAATGTACAAGATGTCTTTATTTTATGTATTTTATGGAGAACACAGTATGAAAGAAGGAATAATTCAATTTCCCAAATGAAGATATTTTATTCTTCTGCATAATATATTCCGAAATTGATTCCTAAAATAAATCGAAATAATCGTCAGTGTCACATTAGATACTGAAAGACGAAATTGTTGAGATGTAATGTTTTCTCCGAAATAATTGGGGAACAAGTATAAATTCTTCCATTTCTAGATATGAATTAAGAGTATAACTATTTCATCCATATATCAGATGAGCAAACTAGACTGAAGAGATAACGAAAAGAATAGTCCTCTCAAACAACCAAATCGGAAAATCCTGACCGGAAAAAGGTTTCGTGGACATATAAATCCAGAGGATTGTCTTCTCGATAATAAAAATTAATGACCAGTCTTGGAATAACAACGAATACGGGAGATCTAGTAGAGTGGATGAATAGCTCATGTTTACTGCTGAAAGAATTTATTCGATTTAACTCTGACCGACATATCCCGATACTGGCAACGAATAATCAATTGTAATTAGCTGAGTTATCTTCTAAAACGAAGAGTTATTTTAACAGGATGCTCAACGTTGTGCTTGTATGTTATGTTCGTACCTAGAGCCGTTTTCATGAGCACGTGAGATGATCCAGCTTGTCCTTATTGATGCCGAATCGAAGAATAGAAAGGGACTCTTTCATATCACAATCACAAACAAGAATCTTCAAGTTGAAGGTCCATTAAGAGTCTGATCCTTCAGGGTACTCTCAAGGAGGGAAACGAAATTTCATTAAAATGTACGCCTTTGCTGAAGTTGCTAGGTGGCGCTCGCGCAAAATGACTTGTCCAAATATTCGTTTTATCGAATTGAATACAGAAGATGAAATTAGTGCCTCCCAGATGAAAATTACTTGGCGGAATTTAATTTCGCAACAATATATATGACCACGTTGGTGTTAAATTAATTTGATTCCGTCGACACAAGAGAAACCACGACGAAAATTTTTCCACATTATACTAGAACGTCCTTTTTTTCTAGATGAGCAAATATCTCGACCCGATTAATAATCACGTGATTCAAGAATGTAATTTATCCATAGAACGTTTCATGGTCTCGATAGGTACCTAAAAACTCAATTTTGATTACATTTTTTGGTATATAATTCAACCCAAGAAAATTTAAATTGGAATGTTTGTTGATAATGATAGATGACATACTAACTGCCTACTTTTTGAAACCGACGAATCTGAAGAAACAATTATGTGTGCTGAATTTTGGTTAGAAAATTTGAGAGAAAGTTCATTTTCACATAAAATCCATATAAATCTTGCTAAACTCCACGTACAATTTAGGATACTACAATATAAAAATCCTTACTAACAATTAACAATTTTCTTCAAAAAGATGTAATGAAGTGAAAGGTGGAATAATTTTTAATAATCACATATCATCGATGAAATGCTTCTTTTGATATCCCCGTTTCATTCTAACATATTTTCCATTCGTAGAAAACAAAGCCTTTTAACAGAATATTTTCGGAATGAGGATTGACCATTGTACAAAGATTTCGGCAATCTGTTTGGATATAAGTTGTAGAGATAAGATAATACTATTGGAAAGTAAATATTGTTTCCAGGAGCAAGTGCTCAAAAGAGTATAGGAAATTAGAGTTGAAAGATACGTTTAAGAGGCGGAATGCGCGATAGCGGTTTCCGTTTTGAAAAAATACGGTACCCACGTATTCTCTAGCGACCGATATACTGGCCAAAGAGGGCGTTCAATGCTGTCGCATTTTTCGCCTTCAATCCACATCGCTCGGAAATTGGCTTACGTTATCAAGCTCTCGGAACTCCATTTTATTAGACATTACTTTAAATATATGACTATGACCGTTCCAACAGTTCCGGCCAACCCTTGGATTCGGTAAAATAACGAAATTAACAAATGTCGTTAACCAATACCTAGCAAGCCGGTGTTTCTTCCAGGCCGAATGCTCACTTCTCACGTGAATTGAAACAACATTAATATTCACAGCTACTTTGCACTATATACTATATTTTAATAATATACATATCTATAGGTAGGTAAGTTTGATGAAAAAACTATAAGGTAGCAAACTAAAAACACTCAAAATTTATTGAGGTGGGTTCGGTACTTTATCAAAACAGTAATTTATCAAAATATTCGAAATTTAATTAATTCTTACTTGAAGCCTTCTCCTAATTTACGTCTTTTGACCAAAGTGAATAGATTGTCACCCACAGTTTTCACACACACTTGTTGCACTTTGTGTAGTTTTTGTTCATGCATTTTTTTATAGTCATTATTGAATATATCACCACATATCACACATTTCACTCTACTTCGGTTCATTTTAGCGTACTTAACTGATTTACGTGTTGCACGGAGATTCGATAGAATAAGAATGAGAAAAATACTGCCTGGCCGAGACCGAGCGCAAATTGGTACCTGATGGT
This sequence comes from Propylea japonica, assembly GCA_013421045.1. Taxonomy (NCBI): domain Eukaryota; kingdom Metazoa; phylum Arthropoda; class Insecta; order Coleoptera; family Coccinellidae; genus Propylea; species Propylea japonica. The sequence goes on along the minus strand of CM024248.1, from coordinate 35,288,346 downwards.
TTTTTTATGACCCAGTCCATGCGGCAAAACCCAAAACAGAAAAATTATCCATCTTTCAACCACTTCGTAGAAACATCTGGGTGGATACCAACTGCTCCGAAATTTATTCAACTGTTAAGAAAATCTTTCGACTGCTTCAGAATTTTACCAACTGCTTCGAAAATTTTACGACTGTTTTGAAATTTTACCAACTGCTTTGAAAATTTGCCGCCCCCCCATCACCCCCATGAAGTTGTTGAGAAACAGACATTTATAAAATGAATTCAATCGATCTATTTATAATACAACAAAGCTGAGTGAATATCTGAGCGGTTCATAAACAGGAAATGGCACAGATGACGGCCTGTCAAAAACATCGACGTACGTCGCAGATAAAAAAAACGAATTCAGGCGGAGGGAATGTTGGTGTACAGAGACGAGAAGGAGCGTGCTTCAAAAGAATTTAAATCATATCAAGACAAGCAGATGTGAACCGACGAAGGCGTGAAACGTTTTTGTAAGCCTATATTATAATGAACAGTACAAGAAGAGGAAAGCAGTGGAAACGCGTTAGCGGGGTGTTGCTGTTCATTAACTTTGCACTGGCATTTTGAATAACTAACTGTAGCTTCCTTATTCGGCAAACTATAAGCTGAGAAACATTTTGCAATTATTAATGAACGCATATTGGAACACGAGGAGGGCAGCAGCGATCGTTAATGCAATCTACTTGGTGGTTCAGTGAAGGCATTAATATCAAACTGTTTTGCGTGTTTTGTCCTATCGCTAATACAGTTTATACGACGGCGAAGTTGGCCGTATGCAATACAGCTAACCAGTATTAATCACAACAGACGCAATTTCAATTAACAATTTACATTGCATATATGTTATTGCACAATAAACAGACGTTCCCTCATCAGATAACTAGACCACAAATCAAAGTGACAGTGTACGCGATAACGTCGTCAGACTCGAATTTCCTGTAGATTAACCATGACACAAGAATCACGACAATATTTGATCCCTATCACAATTCCATCAGCGAAAATCGATGCCTATCACTTTCTCTTTATGATCTGAAACGGAAAGTAGGTACATCAGGGAGTCTGATTGTTTCCTTTTATATAAATCCGGATTTCTGTTACATCGAAGGAAATCTCCACATTTCCCAAAACAACGATCCAAGTACGAAAGTCTCACTGATCGACATTATTGATATCACATCATTTCTGTTCATAAACATTATAATGTTCACAGTCTCATGAAAAAAAAACAAACATAACATTTCTCGGATTTTAGTTCCACAACGCTCACGATTTTCGTCGAGATGCATTTGATTAACTTGCATATGCAACTTTCTAGACAGACAACCAATCTTTTGGTCTAAATAACACGTGACCCATTTAACTTATGCATAGTATTCAGTTTGCATCCTCATGGAAGTGTGACGGAAAGAAATAGATCTTCCGTTGAATGTGAATGAGTTTGTTGAATGGTCTACGTTTGATGGGAGGTTGCCATGACAACTGGCAAGATACGATGCTCTGCCATATTAGGAAACAAACCCAAGACAAGCGTCGACTGGACAACTTCTATACTAGACCCTCACCCCCGTGTCAATTAAAGCCTGGACGCAGGACTCTCCACATCCCAGACTCGGCTCAAGTTACGTTCCAGCATCGAAGCAATCATTTTTACGAATTATAGTATAAATAAAACTTCGGGCAACTGCAGATTTGATATGAAAAATTGTATCACTAAATATCAAAAAAATATTATTCGATTTGATTAATAAATTAAATTAATTAAATGAATATTGTTGCATATTCGAAAAATGCCAGCGATATATTACGTTTCCGAGAAGTACCACTCGTGCTCGAGCACAATAATTAAGCGTTAATTAGTAAATCTTCATTTTCTAAGATCTCAACATTAATATTAATATATATTTTGTTATCGCTGAAAATTGTATCGATCTTGATAAAATTAAAATTAGTATTAATCGATAAGTGTTATTTTTTTTTCAATTTCTTATTATGTGATAGTGGTTTTTAAAATGATCTCCTTTTCCAAAAAAGATCATTTGAAATATTTTTACGAGTCCTGTCCTGAAGAAAAGGACGGTAATGTTAGCAGCGTTTTATTGGCAAAGTTCAGGAGGCCACTCTTTCCATGTAGCAATCACTGTTATGATTTTTATAAGATTTATCAACGTCTTTTATCCTGATAGCTTTATTGAGTTAAATTGAACTATTTCACCTTACATAAATCATATTGGAATTCGCGCCATTTCTCTCAAAACTTCTTAACTTAGTGCTCCTGAAGTATATCCTGTTATAAAATATCGAAAAGCTTAGTACCTACTCTCCAAAAACATCACCCTGGTTTTACGAGAATTTCATCTTCCTTTCACGGTTCGTAAACAATGTAAATTTGTTTCATATTATTTTGAACACAGTTAATATAATAATATGCGGCGAATACTTTTCTGAATATACAGTAAAGTTTTTGTATGTTGACAAAATCACCATCAATCGATCGCATCGCTTGGCTTGTAGCGAAGTTTCTCGTTTCTGCATCGGAAACTTGATTTTAGCCATTTTACGAAGTAGCTACATTTGTTATTACTCGTTTCAATTTGAAAAGTATCAATGAAAAACAATATGAAGCAGTAGGTATATCTTTCAATTTGACTCATACAATCTTTGTCCGATTATACCTAGCGATACCCTAAAAAAGCTGTATCGAAAACTAATAAAAGTCAAGTAGAAATAAATTTCATGCGAAAATAAATGTTAGGCAAAGGAGTCTCAAAAAACTGAGATATGGTAGGTTTATGATAATGATTATCATTTCATATAAAAAAATTATTTAAAAGGCTGAAGGACCCTTGGTCGATAGCCATTTGTATTGCTGCAATAAAACACAGTTACTACTTAGAAAGAGAATTGAGAAGAGTTTAGTATCCCGGAAAATATGAGTGGCCGAAAGGATGATATTTCTGCAAGAAATAATTTTGAACTGATTGTGAGGGTGAAAGGAAGAGTGGAAGCCTCCGGCTAAGTTACGACACAATAATTACAATGGCGCAGCATTTGTTTCGTAAATGGAAAGCGTTTCCTACAATGAATTCTGTGGATGGTGCGGTTTAGTTGGGTTTATAAAGACTCTGCGGAAGGTATCCGAGCATACTAATACATTTCGACCACAACGAGGATTATGCTGTTAATTTCAAAGAGGTAATGGGATTGGATTACGCAGTTTAATTTCGTGTTTTCGAATAATACGCCCGGAAAACGTTAACAAAAATAGCTCGTTAGAATTGGTTTCGATTACGCTCAATTCAAAGTGGCCGAAAGTTTTCTGAGGAGAATCAATCCTTCTTGATAAACGATATTTGAATGGTGAAACAGCAGGAAATGATCAGTGAATAAAACGAAATTCAAAACAACATCCAAAAAAATAGTTCTGATACCACTAGAACGTTTTCTTCAAATATAGAATATGTTTGAATTGAAAAAACGGAAATACGTTTCATTTTTAAAATCCAATTCGAACATTTTGTTTTGCCGAAAAAACCTAGCCTACAAGATCCTCGGTATCTTATACGACCAGTACATTTTCATTCAATAATGCGGATAATGATTTATTTTCACTCCCCTTCAGCATTCGAAGAGTAGATTTCGTTTTCGCGCTTTTCTCTTGTAAATATGTAGTCTGATATCACATGATATTCTTTATCTCTACCGACTTCAATTATTTTTTATACCCATGAATTAAAGACATTCAATGCTAAACTGCGGTTAACGATTCCAAAGTATGTATGTTAGAAGCTTAAATACTTTTATCAACCTTATAGAAGTCCTATCCTATTTTTTGAGAAGAAAACACCCTCTGAAATAAAGAAAATGATCTGACTGGAAGTCACCGAGTCTACTGAGTTCACATCAAAATGATTTCATCTGGAACTCAGCACAAATATTGTCGGATTGTCGGACATTCGACGATAAAGTCGAGCTTTTGGAACAACTGCTGGTACGTATTTTTCAACGATAAAAACGGGTATGGGAACGAACGCTAAGAGTTAGTTTGCTGTTAATCAACACCGCGTTAGTTCTGTCTGTTTTGCAGTAAAGCCAACAAGCCGAGAGGAGTAGCGGCCCATTTTAATTACAGAACTTGAAAGGACAGCTGGACAAAAAATTTTACAACTGCGGTCACTTATCTTTTCCCTTTTATGAAGTTATAAAACCTTTTTACTGCTCTTTTTCATCTGTTTTGCTAATTAATTCTTTAACAACAGTCGGGCTCGCCGTTTACAAATTCAGATTGTCGGTGAACCCAATCTTCATGTCCAGAAATGAACGGTCTCGTCCATATGCGAGGACTTTCGAATTATATATTATGGGAAATAAACAAGTTATGCGATCTTTTCGAACGCGCAGTGAAAAATGCAATTTGAATATGAGAGGAACAAATTGATACATATACGGAAAGAAACCAATGGGAACTTTTAGTTTTCATGAGAAAAAATGGACATGCCTTTCGGAAAAAAGGCTAGAGATCAATACATCACACGATGACAACTAACCACCATCATTTTATACTACCTTGAGGCCACTCTGAGAAATTATAATAGTGGCAATTATATGTACAACAGCGATATGATACAACTATGTTCAAGAACCCTTCTTAACCTCAAAATAAGGAAGAATATTCAATTCAAAATTGAAACAGTTAAGCCTATCGACAATACTCATGCGAAAAACTACTTTTTTTTATTTGCTCTAGTGATTTTGTCATATTCGAAAAAAAAATTTCGTGTTGTTACTTCACGTTTGTGATAAACTTTGTTTTTTTAGTAGAAGTAATTGAGGTTCACTACTTCATGTTGAATTAAAAAATATTGAGTTATTAGCATTTTCACTTTCATAACGGTTTCAGCAGGCGATATTCCTTCCATATAACGTTCAGTAAATATAGAACAGTAGCAAATAATTGTTATTGCGATGCACGAAACATATTGAATGGGCCTGAGTTTTCGGTTGTTATCCAGATTTCGATTGCCATATTGGCGGCTACTGAATCCCATACAATTTCGTTCTCTGCGTGGTCCCGTGTCCTTTTTTGTTCCCCTGCATGAAAACCCAATTAAAAATATTCGTGGGTTTTCGACATTTTCAACTAATTGGAAAAGTGATTTATGAATCCGTTCCCTGTATGAGAACGTAGGCCAATAACACATTCAGAAAAAAAGGCTTTTAGACCCCAATATCATACATCCATATTCGCAACACTCGGTTCGGTGTTCATTTCATACGCCAGCTGAGTACTAAATATTCTCCAGTTTTCAATAAACCACGACTGTGATGTATCTGCATACAGTTAGATACAATTTACGGAAAATATACTAATGAAAATCAACTTTCGCGACTCAATGAGAAATTTTCAACAAGAGAGGTCTATATATTTTGAAGATATAAAAAAAACAAGTTCATTCAAACATAGTGACTGTTTTTCTTTTAGGTATGCTTCAAGAAATATAGATAAATAAGATTCGATAAAAAAATAGAATGTATATCAAAATAACATGAACTGTATAGTTAGTATGGGTCTGATGAAAATCTGAACATCTACTTATATCACTAAAAATCGAATGAAATTGCATTTTTTTTTTAATTTCGGTCACTGTGTGTCTGAATATTCGGATTTGACTAAATTTTTTGAGTATTTTAAGTACGAAAGATATCCGTAACCGATATCCGTCCATGTACCAATGAATCACCCTGTATAAAGAGGGTTTCGATTTATTTGAGTATATTTCATTCTATATTCGGCAAGTATTCATGGTATAGCACGTTCCTGGAGATATATTACTATTATCTGAAAAAATTAACTTCTGGAGAGGGCTGTAGGTGGTGGAGAAATGAACCTCTGCTTCGGAAATCGTGCAATGCGAACAAATTAAACGAAAGCGTAGATCAAACGAGTGTGATCGGAATAAAATTGAATGTTTGACCCTCGAAGGGAAATAAACAACATCAGTGCTCACGTTTAATTTCTATTTTCAAATTAAATTCGGAATTTTCTCTCTTTAACAGAAATTTTCACTCAAAAAAAAACCTGTCAGCCACATATTCATTTTGTCCGAAACATACGAATTGTAATTGAGCCCATTGCAGACGAATGATATGTTAAGAAAAAAAATCACTTTATTGCCACGCAAAATTCTCTTGTACGTTCAACCCGTTGTTTGAAAAACTGTATTCTGCAAACAGCAACAAAATTGAGGTAAGACAGAATATTTTCATCATGTTCGATATCAAATCTATCGGAAAGACAGGAAAGGTACTATATATTTCAGAAAAACATTATGGTGAGTTTGTACAAGAGTTTACTGAATATATTCTGCTGAAATCGTGATATAACTATCGATCGTGAGACGTAGTGCAAAACCGCACGAAGGATCTCCCTCTTTAACGGACCACCGTCACTCTCTGTGGCCTGGCTACGTCCGAAATATGAAATGCTTCGCAGAATATAGTTTGTCTTGTCCGAAAGTTTGCATGCCTTGTTTGGAGCTTTCCCAAGTCGCAAGCATATTTATACAAGTCTACATCGTCAACACTAAATTTCCGCTTTGTTCTACACACATTCATATTTATTTCCAAGACATGAGTGCGAATTTATATGAGGCATTATATTCTTACCGACCGATAATGCAGTGATACCCAGCGTATATTATTCCAGAGATAAACTCTTCTACAAAAATCAACATAATAATTCAATATTTTCGATAATAATTTGATTTATTGAGTAGACGAGCTCTTTGGTGAAATCAATCATTAGGACGAATTTGAGCTTCGAAGAAACAAGTAATTAATCTGAGTTGGCTCAATAATTGCGGCTGGTACATTTAATGTTCCGGAGAAAGCTTCTCGATTATCTACCATCAAACTCTAGAAGCCATAAACGTGCCTTACTCAGAAGAGCTTGATTCCACTATCGTTCAGAAGCCCTAAGTACACTAAAACCATGAAAATATTTACACTCATTTGCATATGTCTCAATTTAGTTCTAGTTGAGTCAAATGTACGGTTGATGATTTCGATCATTAAGGAAATAATTTTTCTGCTCCGACTTAAAGTGAGAAATCGCCAACGAAGACATGATAGCATCACTAAAATGTTCAAGTTTGCAACAACTGATAACCGAAATGGAATGGGCTAGGCAAACAGTGATATTGGTAACGATCCCCAACTCATGTTATCATGCAAAGCAGTTCATCAACAATGAAAATTTAATTCTTTTATTCACAACATAGGTACGGGGGAAATCCAATTCCGGCAAAACCTTCTTGACCAATAGAAACTTATGAATATTCAATTATTCCCACTTTGTTTTTGTATAATAATTCCCCCCTTCACTTGCAACTTGAATTTTCGTGTTTCATTACGCGGCCCTGTATTCATTTCATGGCGAATTTCCGGTTTTACTTTTTAATGAGCTCAAATTATTCATCTTCTCTAATCACATTTATAATAGCTTTGATTTATATTCCGGTTTTCGATCTCGGCACAAATATCCTCCTCAATTAAACGAATTGAATGAAAGAAGTGAGGAGCAATTTTATTTTTGTCAAATATGTTATATGATTACTGTTTTGGTCGAAAGATTTGAGGTTATTGAAATGAGAAAAACAATAAGATACAAAAAATAACAGGGATAGGCCACTTTTCATCTTGAAAGAAATGAAATCGAAAGAGAAAACCGGGAATATCTTTTTAAAATCTTTTATTGTGAATTTCGATGCCTGCTGACGAATCGAAATTCAAATCCTTGTGGGTGAGGATCACGTAGGTGTTACCCTCTGTATAAATTCTCCCCAATGAGGGTTCAGCGAGGGTGTATTAGCAAAACGGCACTCAAGGTGATAGAATTGACTAGGGGAATGTTTCTTTCTGGAAGCAAAAAAAAATCATTACAGGGTGTAAGATATAATAGGATTTATAGGGAACATTTAATTGAACGTATATCTGGAATTGCAAGCATCAAACACGCGCCGGTCGGAATAAGCTGCAGATATATTCCATGAATACAAGAACTCGCATTAATGTATGGAGAGTAGCTCAATAAGCAGACTAAGTATTGGTCAAATACCGACATACTCGCTTTGTCAGCCACAGCGTGGATTAATCTTCAATTGAATTATTGAAGAGGGATAATATATAAATTTTCTTCGATTATGTGAAATATTTCGGGAGAAAAATAACCGAAAACATATTTTATCTTTTAGAAGGGAAAATGATTCAAGAAAAATTCTGCTTATCTCAAATTCAGAATATATGTAAGTATATTTAGGTATTTGATCTCAAAATTCAAAACTTACAAACATAACATAGTACAAATCAGCATTACCTCGAAAATAAGGATAGCGTTTCCTTCCGAACGAATACCGAATAAAATACAAACTGATGATTGATGAATGAAAAACAGAATTGACATAAAATTTCGAAAGGAAAACCAACTAATAGCATCTTCCCATAATATTAGATGAAAGTATATTGAGCAACAACAATTTCGATGTATTTATCTTAGGGCTGAATTCAAATTGATTTTCTCTATGGAAACTTCGTTCCCAATTAAATTTGAATGAGGAGGCGAAATCATTAAAAACAAATATTTGTTCATTTGAAAGGAGAAGCCAGTTGAACTTTGATATCAAAGGCGTTGATGACAGAGAATGAAAGTCAATTTGTTTTTGAAGCAGTAAGCGGAAAGAAGGAATTTGAATACAAAAATGGGGAAGGCTGAAGGTCTCAGGCTCCAACATGCCTTGATAATGAGCAATCTTTCCTACTCCAGAGAAGTTAATGGGACTTATTTCACAAAATGCAGCTACTCCATTTGAATTATCATAATCTGATGAAGGAACGTGAAATGGCAATTTCAGTTTCCATGAAATGAGCAGAGCATTTGCGCGATTTTCATTAAATAGAACCAAACTTCTACCTGATTATTTCCGAATTAAACTTTTCTATAAAAAAACGTGTAGTTTTTCCCGAGAATGTTTTTTAGATATACAGTCACATCAATCCCTACTCTTTATTTGACAAGGTTGAAAAATCTTATATAATATTGGTGATGACGAAATGGTTGAAATGAAAAAATGAAGAAAACATCGATTACATGATCAAGTAAGCGTTGAAAAACGCGATGTCACTCTGGCAGGTCGATAGTGACGTTTTCATATTCTTCGAAGCACTGTAAACGGGAGGAAAGAAATTCGGAAGATACCTAAGAACATTGTTTACCCATTTCAAGGATCTTTCAGTCAGAATGGAATTCGAAATAAACATGGCGCAGTCAGATGACACGAAATGCACTTTAAGTTTAACCCGATCAATAAATTATATGGGGCAATATTCACCAACCGACTTGAATGTGTAAACAAGGGAAATAACTATATTTCAGGGAAAAATTCAACTGCTAACCCAGTGAAAACGCCAACTTTTCAGCGCCCCAGGAAAATTTCTCACCGAAGTACTCATAACGAAGCGAAAATTGAATTGGCTGGCATCAATTCAGAATTTTCATGAGGCCATCGTTATTTCCAAACAGAACGCCAGTAATACAAACACCGAAAACTACGGTTCATTCCGCTAATGAATCGTATCACATGGTTGACAAAACCAAAAACAAGCAAAACATGTTAAAACGAAATTTGAAACAGTATCTATTCGAAATTGTGCTCAGAAAATATCTGAAGGCAATTCATTTGTTTTCTTAGATATGAACAGAATGAAATATGATTAATAATAAAAATAATAATTTATAGTAAGCTTCCGAATAAAGCAGAGCGCAAGAAATTTGTGGTTATACGTTAAACTACATATTTAATTAGATATAGAGGGTCCTCAATACATATTCGATCTTCAAATTTCACACTATTCCCTTAGGAACATGCACACAAGAGGACTTCTTGTTTGTTTAGACAAATCAAAAAAATAATGAATATTGAACTTCCCTATACCATTCGTTACAAATTCTACAGAGAAGAAATATAAGTATTTCACGTATTACAGTAGAGATGAAGAAAGGATCAACATTTACTGATGTGAAATTTACCTTATTAACCTCAAATTTTCTTTGGTAAGTTAGAAAACTGGCTCACCTGAAAAAGAACAACTGTATTATTATGATATATTCAACGTTATTCATTTAAATCAATTATTATACATTTATTATATATTTAAAAATAGATTTTAATTCGTAAATAACAAGATATTCGGAAAAAACTGCTGTTCGGATATTCTTTCTGAAATATGAAACAGATTATAAGAAGTGTACATTCAAGTATCGTATTTTCCAATTTTAAACCATATTTTGTAATCTGATGGAATCGTCTCACTAACAGAAAATTCCATTCTGTTTTGCCCGGATCTCATTCATGAATGAAATGGATATAAAAATAACTTCTTTGGAATAAATCGACATAGATTGTTCGTTTTTCAGATACCGCTTCCAGAATATCTGATACATAAATTCAGGTTAAAATGCAAACAAGAATTTCTTATAGGATGGGACAAGATTAGATGAATCCCCTTGAGCAGCGTTTCAAGCTCATGTGCTCTCGATTTTATTTTTTCCACATGCAAATATGTCTATACAGACTCACGAAATTTAGGATTCGAACAGGAAGAAGATATGGTCGGCGATCTGAACAGAGCGACAGTTCAATAATAGTCTTATTCGCCCTCGCACCAAATATACATACATGAAAATTGTATTTGTGTTAAGACAGTGCGGACAGTTCGGTCAGCTCTTTTCTCATAAGATTCGACCGCATCTGAATCATCAATTGTGTTGAAGATTTCAGAGAGGGCTCTCCAAACCGAAAAGATAATATGTATTGGTCGATATGGTTGAAACAGACGAAGAAATCTGATGATATCGACATATCTGAGCAGTTATGCGAAAAGTTTCCAGGTGTCACCACGTTGTCGACCTACGGTATTTTGAAAAGGTCGGCCTGAATACACACACAGGCATAAATTCTAACCAGGATCGATGTCACATCCTGTTAAATATGCGGAACATACCAGCTGGGACCCTCGCATGCCGTTATGTATGACTATATCAACACCTAATGAATTCACCGTTTTATACCAATTCCCATGAATGACGTTGCCAATATCTGCAATACATCCCGAAGGAAATTACTACGACACCTTCAACATATTTCAACTATACTTTTCACTGCTATCTGTCGAAGGAGTTGTTATTTTGTTTGGTCAAGATAATACATGAAAATATAAGCTAAAGAGATTGTTTAATCGAATTGAAATTCTTCAATCGAAGCGAATGGAAAAACAATTTAACCTTAAATTATCGTAACTGAAAAACTTTGTTTCATTCAATGAAAAGTTCTATCAGGTTTACATGTTGGCGGACGTTCTACTTCAGGTTGAATTGCAATAATTAAGTAACTTCTTTGTTGTTGTTGTGAGGGTTACTTTGAGAGAGGTGTGTTGGAAACTTGCAGTAAATTCGATTATGAAATTGCTAAGGAAATAGATGAGGGAAACGGTGTTGAACATCAAAACTTCTTTACATTAGTCTTTTAAAAAGTTGTTCATTCGAATTGCAAGTTGGTTGAGCAATGAACTACATTTAATGAACAACTTACTGTTTGCACCCCTCGCATAAGAAGCCGAGGACTGACACATAATGTGACAGTAACTAGGAACAGACGAGCTTCTTGTCTTTTTTATACAGGGTGTATATGAAGAGTTGCGAAAAAATCTAGGGGGTGATTTCTTGTCGACAAAAGGCTGGGTCTTTCATACCAACATTTTTTTCGAGGCACCTCTGCTTAGTTGAAGCACTCTAAAGATGGCACCAGAAGAGAAGAACTAAAAAGGTTGAGGGCCAAAAGTATTGTTGAAATGATGGTGTGAACTCCAGCATGAAGAACAATCTTATTCAGTGGAAGTGCAGATGTGAATTAGGTCCGCTTTTGGTGCTGGAAGTCAGGGTGCTCGAAACAAACTTATTGTGAACAAACTTGGTCGAAATTATTAAGTGCGCCTCCTCAAAACAGAACAAACTGATTTAAGATAGCCTAATTTGCCTGGCTCTGGAATAATTCTGACGCACCTCATCAATTATTTTGTCGGTGACAGTTGGGAAAGCCAAGCCGCATCCGATAATTGTTGCCGCTGTAAAGGAACCGAAAGTTCGCCTTTTGTTTCAGATTCCGGAGATGAGATGCTCATTTTGTGTTGTTGCCATTTTCGGGCCTTCATTGAATTTATGCCTGCTTGAAAATACGGTAGACATTCTGCCGTGAAATTGAAATGTCTATGTATAAGATACGAGGATTGAAAAATCAAATTTGAAGAAAATAATTCAAGAGAAATATTTTGCCGATACAAAACACACAACCATATAAACGTCCAGAATTGAAATGAGGCATCTATGAACTCCATAGGAATTTATCACTATTGTTAAGAGAAGATATCTTATCCAGATAACTGAAGGTGATAACCTTATTCGAAGTGTTAATCTGAATCGATTACATTTCAATTGTAATCAGACAAAAATTCTTAAACAATTCTTATGTACCACCGATATTCAATAAACCGCAAATTGATGCATTTAATTATTCACCCTCTCAAAATCGGTTCGAGGGTGACAGAAGAAGACTCCTATTTGAATATTGCTCCTTTCACTGCTTTCACAGCATAAACAATAGGAAACCGATCCGAAATTAATTTTAAGACAAATATATATCGCATCTTTTACAATTAAAAGTTTTTGATGTTCATTTAATTCATCAGTTCGTTATGCTGTAGTTTCCGAAACTAAGTATATAATTAATGTCCAAAACAGTTTAATACCTGTTATTGTATTCCTATTGTTAATCGATACATCAACCGATGAAGAATAAATTTTACTCCAGTTCCATTTACACTGACTGATATGAAATTTGGGAATCCTGAATCTCTAGGAACTGAATGAGGAAATGGATGCTAAATTCAGGAAAGCCAGCCAATAAATCAAGAATATGTGGACATTTTCTTTCCATTACATTATGCAAATGCGAAAGCATTTCTTTCCTTACAGAAGCTCGAATTTGACCCCCTCTGTTTTCCACCGTTTCTTGTCTTGGTGAAGAAATTTCCACCTTATGAGGAAAACTCCCAGTGAAACGTTACAAGCGATTTACTGATTTATAATTATTGTCGTTAATGTTGCTCTTTCGGTCGGTCACCATGTATCCCTAAAGGGATGTATCAACCAAAATGAACTCACGTTTGATTCAAGTTACTTCTTTAATCTTTTACGAATAGAATGGCAAAAGAATTCCGCGCATTCTCATATGTGAACCATTTAAACGGTGCTCCTTTTCATTTCTCATTTCGCGAATTTATTTATGGCGAAAAGTAAACACCCGTTATTCAGGTTTATTTATCGACTCTTCATTTATTATCTGTATAGTATGAGAATGAATGTATTCTTATGTACTCATCAAAGTGAGAAAAAGTTTATTTTTCAGAGGCGAATTTGAGAAAGTGGAAAACAGTGAAATCATTATCGCGAATGGTTTTCGATTTCCTTTTGAAATAGGCGAAGCGAGATGAAATATTTCACCGCAAACTGTGACTGAAATATTTAATCGCGAACTGCAGATATTTATTGCAGAGTGCGAAAAATCACGTAGCCCGAATGAATTGTCGAATTCGTTTCACGAATAGGCCATTAATTTGCCATATTTGTCGCCAATATGGCAGTGTGTTGTCGCCCATTACAACCCCACATGATACAGGACAGACTCTAAAACCATACTGTTATTCCGACGAAAATTAACAAACACCTGCATTCTTCTTCCCGTTCCCATTCTATGCTACGATATACCAGATATTACTGAATTAATGAAAAATGCCACACAAAGCAGAAAAAAGAGTAACAATTTTGATTATTTATACAGCATCTTCGTTCAAATGGTCCACAGTGGAAAGTATTAACTGACAAACTGATTTAGTATGTAATTACTGTTCTGTTGAAAAACATTTGAGCTGAAGTTTAAAAAAAGCCTTCTGTTCGATATCCGAAGAATGGGTCCTCAATCTGTCGATCTTATGTTCTCTGTTTTGAGAGTTGGGCGTATCTGTTTCAGATTTATATCTGAACAATACTACAATGCGTTATGAATTTCATAAAGTCGGCTCGATGCCGGGACCAAATATGCTGCTTTTGAATCGAAAGCAGTCTCGGAATACCTTACATCCGTTCACGAACGTGAAAATGCGCAGTGGTGAAAGAAACTAGACAGCCGGATATCAAAGATGGAACCTCCTCCTGGCCAAACATTTGTCTAATTAATACGAAACTGCATGTAGTGAAATTTGAAACATTTGAATTCCATCGTTCATAAAAAATGCGTTTTGCACAGATAATAGTAATTGAGCAAAGTCAGATTGGTAAAAGGTGGTTTTATGCCTTCAAACATGCATCTGCATTTTGTCAAGAATATTATTCAATAAGATTCAATACAAACGAGGATAATTTCATTGAACCTTGAAACTGTTTCGATCGACTGATGTAGCGAAGCAATCGAAGGAATCTGAAAGAAATGCGTCCATTCACACGATCTGCTTAGCAGAGCATGGAATGGAATAACTGCCATAGGAGTCACTAAGAACTGGCTACTGAATCGATCTGACATAAAAGGTCCTCCCGCCATAAACGCAACATAACTTTGTGAGTGAAAAGTTACGATCTCTGGATATCCGCATGACAGTTCAGTGAACCGCATCGGTCTACGCAACCAATGTCATGTCGGTAATAAATGTCCTGAATTAACTACGAACCATATTATTTATTGATTGTCTGCTTTAACTAGCTTACTAGAACCGCACAGTGCATCGTGCACTCGCTAATCTACCCTGCATAAGACTCCTCAACTGAACATTTTCCGAAATACGGATCTAAGTAATTATGTGGTTTGTAAAAATGTTTGCAATTTCCTCATGAGCTGAAATCGGACAGATCTAGCTTAGGTGATAATAAAACAAAGTGGTATGCACCAATACGTATCGTACGTAAACCTGAACTTTGTCCCTAACTTTCAATTAATATCTAAAGAGGAGAGATCGAGCACGCGAGTTCATTAGACAAAATTAATATACTACCTATTCAAACTTTGTTACTGTTTTGTTAGGTTCCGATTCATCATAAACCCTTAATCAAGGAATGTATGTTTAGGATTCTGTGTCCATATATCAACTTGGTGTATCTCTATTAGCGCCCCATCTAACTCACACAATACGAACTCTGTTTCATGGAACTTTCTGTTCTTCCCATGTTTATACATGAATACATAAAATATCGTAAAGTTTCACGACAGCTGATGTGAAGAAAATCACAAACGTATAAAACTCTTTTCCATGATCTAGATCTGAAAATACTAATAAAGCAATAATCCACTTTATCGACAGAATACTTTGGGTCAACTACGTATCTGACTTCGGGTATGAAAGACTATTTCGAATATTTCGTTACCAGAAAACTGTCTGGTCTTCAAAGAATAATTTTTCCACGATAGAACTGAAAAACTCTCTGGTTTCAACGGTGTCAAATAATGATATTCAAACTGAAATGTTAGGTTTGAAAAAAGCTTGATATATGTATAGCGCAAACGATATCTCCAAATGCAGATCGAAAAAACTGAATGACGAAATACGAACAAAGTGTGCTGGTGAAGAATTAATACCATAAATTATTGGGAATGACCCCGCTGTGCAGAGTTGACAATGTTTCAATGTTGCAAATGAATTGTTTTCATCATAAACCATTCTAAATTGGTTCATTTTTCGCCTGCTCATAAAGAAGCGCTCTATTCAGCGATATATATATACATATATATCAGTTTCAGGAAGGAAATGCTCATCATACGAGGCGAATACTGTACGTTTTGATGTTTCCAATCAAGGAGGGGTTGAGGTACAGATTCTTCAATGTAGTAATACACCCGTTAAACATTGAGTTGGAAACACTCTTGATACAAACGAAAATTTAATATTCGATAACAGAATTGCATACTAATTACCTAATTGGAAACAGCTGTGGTTTAACAAAATGAATACGATGATATGTCCATGAAGCAGGAGTACCATCATGAATGATAATTTCAGATGTGTACAATAAAGGAATATTATTCAGTTGAAGAGGAGTTTGCGAATAACACGGAATGTCACGATTCACATTTTCACTTAAAAATTTTCGAGAGGAAATGAAGATTTACCGATCGCCAAATGCATTTTCAACACCGCACAGTTGAATTTTATTTCGATTGTTAAGGTTGTTACCTCTAAATGAAGTGAAACTAAAAACATAAACGTGAAACTGTTAATGTTTTATGAAAATTTATTTATTTCACCTTATGTGATTGAGGAAGTTTGCCCTCGAGCAATATAAATAGACGGTTCAGTAAGCTGATCTATTTTTAGCTAATGTTCTACTATTACTATTAACTAGGAAATCAATTCGCAAAATAAGCAAATAATTCATAAATCTGTCGATAAAACTAATTCTAGCTGTCTCTACATAATTCTGACTTATATGTGCTTCCAAAGTACCAAGTTTACAAAACTTGGATAGGTGAACCTCCTATCAAAAATTCCATCATTACTCTCGGAAATTCTTTTGATAACACTCTTTTATTATACGAGCATAATAGGAGTGGTGATACAATTTCAACAGTAAAGCAGTAATTTACATTCCTTTCAAAAAAGGTTCTTTTGTTGACCCTCTCGAGCAGGTATGAAATTCAAGTTAATTCCAAGAAGAAGTTGGCATAGTTAACGGACTGCAATTCTTATTTGGAAGGTAGACTCCAAAGAAACGCATCATATTCTTGGGACACAGGACCAACAAACCGAATTCAAATCAGAATGAAATAAACAAAAAGTTCCCAAAAAAGGCATTATTCAAATTTTTTGAATGGAATTTGGCGAGTACCTATTCATAAACTGAAGATGATTTATCAGGAATAGAGCTTGCTTTAGACAATTATTATACAAAATAGTAGGTCTCGTGAACGATAAAATTTTCATGACTGGAGAGTAAATAAATCTCTGTAATCTACATTCCTCAATCTTTCCGGAAATGCCAGCAAAAGGACAAGTAAAATAAATTGCTCTAGAGCCCATGCGACATTGGGAATAGGGTTATCCATATAAAGCCCCTATTTAAACTACCCCAAGATGAATTGTTCGAAGAACACAGTCTAGAGGTATCACTCGATGTTATAACTAACAATCAAAATTACTTACGTATGAAACGAACTGAGTGTAATTTTTTTGAATTCTAGAAAAAATTTTTAAATCTTTCTAACGATTTGATCCATTTACGGCCTTAACCAAGCTATTCCGACCCTGTACCTGCCCAGAAAATTTTCAGTCTCTAGCTTTTTCCGTTCGGAAGTTATTGAGCGTACGACCGGACAAAATTGTTCTGGAAGGTTATAATGGCACTCTTGAATAAAATATTCGATACATGTTCGTCATGAATTCAGCCGGAGGATAAAATAAGTAGAAGGGTTTCATCGAAATCAGTATAATATGTTCATTATTCTTGGAAAATTATAAGGCTATATAAAGCAACTAATAAGTATTATAAACATCAAAATAGAAAAGGATCAGTTGGGTACATTATATTTCCAAATAAATTCTAATATTCTCTTTTATTTTGCCCAGATTGAAACACATTACTTCAAAACCATCGACTGTGATCAATCGAGCAAATTCTCGCTGGATCGCAAACGTAATTATACGAAACCAATGAAATGTCGTGAATTTATTCTCCAATGTTTCCAATATCGCATGAGGCTCCTATCTTTGAATGCAGACTGTCATTTTTAAGTTTATATTGAAAACTTGTACTCGAATTATCATAAAACGAAATGGAATAAAATTGGGATATCGTGAGACGTTTCCGTACTTGCCATGAGTATTATACAGAAAGACGGAATAATATAGCACGTCTGCATCCTAAAAAGGTGGTCTTCCCTTTTCCACATGATTTCTGACGCAACCAAGTGTTATTTTCTCAAAGTTCCTACCAATTAGGGATACTCAATAAATTTCGACTCTTTTTTTCTAATACAGTGCAACCTTAATATAACGAACCTCAATATAACGACTTTCTCGATTTAACGAATTTTTCATAATCCCCTTGAATCGTCCATAAGAGTCAATGTAAAACTTACCTCTACATTACGAAAACTTTTCATGAACAACCTCTTTATAACGAATTTTCAACTACCAAAAAGAGTGTGAATACCTCTACTTAACGAATTTCGTCAACTCAAAACCTCTATATAACGATTTCACCAATAACCCTTAATCCAGGTTTGTGATTCAGCCGCGACAGGTTTCGACGCGTATTACGTAAAATACAAAAAAAAATGGCGCTCAGAAACGTAAAAGGCGTTCCTTATCTGTCGCAGAGAAGCGAAGCATCATTAATTATTTTGACAAAAATCCTTCTACAAAAAAATTAGACATAGCTAATAAGTTCGGGATTCCCGCATGTTCATTGGCTACAATTTTAAAATCTAAAGATAAGTTTTCCGTAGAAATTGGTTTGCCTTCAACCATCAGAAAATTGAAACCGTGGGAAACAAACTACAATTTATGACAATTGTTGATTTTTCACCTCTTTTTATTTTGTTCTGCGGATTTTTGAAAAGAAAAAAAAAGAATATGTTACCTACTCACTTTATTGTTTTGAAAAAGAAAATATAAAATGAATGAGTAATTTGATAAAAATGAGTTTTCATTTATGAGCAAAATTAGTTCGCTATAACAAGATGAGTATGTAATGTCGAGGTGAATAAAACCTCGGTATAACAAATTTTGGACCAACCTCACCTCAATATAACAAACCTCCGTTTTACGAATTACTTGATATAACGAATATTTACTGGTTCCCTTGCGATTTGTTATATCGAGGTTCCACTGTATATTAAAAAAGTATCAGCAGTTACCCCATAAAAATATTAGATTATACACTAGAAAACTACATAAGTCATGTTTTAGGCTGGTTAGTGAATTGTTGACATTCGTTGAAATGGAAATATTTCTAATTGGAATTAGTTATGGAAAACTTCATTTGAAAATGGACATTCGTCCAAATATTCATGCCGTTATTCAGTAAGCATGAAAATTTAAATTTTCAATATTGAAGTCGATCATTTTGCGATTCAATTTGGCAAAAGATGACGAAAATCGAGTAAAACCTCAAGGTACAATTTGATAGTAATTGATTCGATGATTATTATTTACACTATTTCCGAATGAATATGCAATATAAATAACGATTCCAACCGGAATAATAATAATAAATTCATTTACACTGTTTCTCTACTTATGATACTGAATCGTTCGATATTTTGACACATCGGTAGAAAAAGAAATTGGGAGAAATAGCAGAGCCTAGTATTATCCCGAATAGCAGATATTTGGACAAAAGGCGAAGAATGCAGTAAGACGTGTCCTGTCCAGTCGATATTATGGAGATAATCCTCCGACAGATGGCAGATTGTCCCTAAAATCTAGGGATATATCAGTGCCCTCCGTAAAACATAATATATATGCGGAGAGGTGGCATCCCTAAAAAAATATCGGTGTTATTTCAGTGCAAGGATATTTATCTGAGACGGAGGTGAGCGGAATAACTGGAACGGGTTCACTCCTAGATTTTATCCTTCGAAATTATCTATCGCTTTCTGTTATATTCTCTCTTTCTTGAAGGAAAGTTATTTCATGTTATCCACAGAATAGAGCCTCAATTCAATTTTAATTGGAGGCGTCAAGCAACACAAAAGAATAAAATAATAAATAAGAACTGCGACGAAAAATTGTTTTGTAAATACAAAACAATCTGAATGAGATGTGATTTAAAGCAACAACCGCTTCAAGTCTAATCGAATTGTCAGTGGACATTGGTATTTTGTCGAAAATCAGTTGGTAGATTGTATAAAAGCTGCTCACTCGAATAGTTCATAGACGATTAATCCGAATGTGAACTGCGCTGAATGTAGCTTCCTTTTACATTATTGTCCTTCAGCAAATTACTTGACCACTAACATATCACGAAACGGAATACCATCCAAGGCAGGGTCGCATTCAATATTCTGTCATTGTCTCTGTTGCTCCGCAATTCCAGAACTAGAACTTACTGTTTGGTTCACATCTCTACAGATTGACCATCGTTTCGAACTACGGTTTCGTCAATTCCCCCCAAACTAATTACTCTTCCCTACTGGGTTCAAAAATGGACAGAACAGAGAGGAAAACCTTATTGAGAGTCACCTCCTTTCGTGAACAATTTCTTCGAGAATACATTTCCAAAGTGAAATAAATACAAGGAAAATCAAAATATCACGTCATCACATAACATACCTTATCCTTTTAGATAGATAAATTGACGAATTCTAACAAATGCTGAAGTTGATTGATCTTAAAACGAGCACAAAACGATTGCAATGGTTTTGAATTCTATACGATTCATGAAATTAACCATGAATAAATAAATAAATCATCCCTATCTATTATTTCATTTTCGAAAATGATAAATCCGCTGAATCGTACTATTCTAGGGACTTTATTTCTACAAATGCGATATTGCTGAATTGAAAAATTACTTTCAGAGAGTCTCATTACATAACGTAAAAACACAATATTTCAATTTCGTTTATGAATAATTTCACCCAACTATTGAGTTAGCTCTCAGAATGAGGCAGAATAAGAAGATTTGACAGTTAATTCACGCTTGAACAAACATGTAGAGATGATATGAAAAGAGAATGGGTGAAACCTAGAATCTCACATCATGAAAGAGGAGCTGATAAAATTTTTATCAACTACTTTCACTGAGTGGAAAGACGTAAAAAAATTGAAATGGATATTTCCTAAAGCAATGTCTATGTCCCTTTCATATCCATCCCCACATTTGATGTATTCTCAAGGGTGTGACAGACTGGGGAGATGTTTGTTCTCCCCAAATTCATCGACATAATGTCATTTTATTTTGTAACGCGTTTTCCCAGTTTACCTCATTTGGCACATGCTTCTCGAAAGTAACTTTTATATGCCTATCCTAAAGTCAGGAATGCAGAGAGCCTCACACTGAAGGGCAGAATAACTTCATTTATTTCTGTCTTACTCGAAATATAATTTCTGCTTTGCCTTTCTTATATCTACTAAATTTTACTTTGTTGGATACTGAAATTAACTCAACGCGTCGAAAAAGCATCTGACAATGCCATCTTCGTTTTCGAACAAGAATAATTATTCATCTAGAAATGATGGAATAGATTTGACCTAATTTATTGACGAAATCAACAATCGACGGTCAGCAATCATGTTTTGTTATTGTTTCGATAGGAAATAAATGAAATGAATATTGAATTATTGTTATCTACGATAACATTGTTGGTAAGTTATTTAAGTCGGCATTTCAAAATATTCACTACTATTTGCTGAAAAACCTGATGTGCAAATTATCGCAAATTATAGCATTCCAAATTCAATTCTCGATATTACATATACTATATTATTCCGAATCGAAAATATTTATCTGTCATGAAGTCCTCCACAACTAATACATCCATGGAAATCACAATGAAGAATATAATTATACTTATTTTTCCATTTCAACAAAATAAAAACACAATTAATATTCGAACGGGTGAAATTCTTGCAGTAAGCCTCAATAAAATTGCTTAGATCGCATTTGGAAAATTATTATGCCACCAGAACATAGCAACATGGTAAAAATATCCATAATCACAATATTCCACAGATATTAAAAAGAAATTTTTCAATTAAATCAGCGAAAACGAAGAGCGGAATACCTAAAAACACAAAAAAATGTGGACAAAATTCAGTCGACCTATTGATATTCCTATATCTAAGGCAAATTCATATAAGGGTTGAATGAAAGATAAATATGCAAGTAACGAAGTATTCTATTGGCGAAAGAGTGTGCTTCTGAAATGCGGCTCATCAACATAATCCGGTGATTTTAGGTTAACCTATATTATCCATTAGGTTGTCCCATTATTAATATTAATGAGACTTTATCAGGCGCTCGGTCCGTTTATTTGATGTTAATTTATAACCGTCTGTACCTTTTTTCGCTACAACATTGCGCTTGGAACTGACCGATGGAGATGTTTTATTTGAATGTAATGTCCTACTACTTTCGATGAACTCGTATAGTTCGAATAATGAGAATTTTTTTAGGAAATTAAGCCACTTCTTTCAAATATCTTCGTCAAAATTTCCAAAGATCCAATCGATATGAAATAATATAGTATTCAAAATCGAAATTTAGGAAAATCAGGCAAATACCTATAAACGAATTTTACAATATTTTCCTTCGAATACAGTGATTTCAATAACCAAGAAGAAATTTTGACGCGAAGAAACTGCTTTAAACGATTTATTGAAAATCTTATTTTATCAATAAACAAATTGAAATAGTGAAATCGGTTATTAGAAAATACGTTTAGCCTCAGTTTGCATGATAATTACATCAAAAATGGAGCAGCACTTGTGATTTCCGGCGTTTACTGGACTATTTCGAAACATCTCGGTCAACGTGTATCAATCTTCGAATAAGGGTAGATAAAAAAGCAATATCCCCGCTATCTCCATCGTCGTACATGAAAAGGACTAGCGCAGAGATTTGAATCAAATGACACAGCAGCAAAAGAGCAAAAATTAAAACACCTTCCACTTTATCTTCCACCCTATCGGGCTGTGTTAGAATGAGGGAAGTTGCCTCGTCAGTATTTTTTGTGGAAACAAAGAGGTCTCCTGAACGAGTCTTTGCAAGATCAAAAGATTCAAAAGTCTCTTTATCGTAAACAATGAATGGGAGAAATGGAGAAGTTTCTCAATTTTAAAATCGCTTCTTTATCTCTGCCTTAGGTCCTCATTTCACGTGAAACCCATACAACGCCAAGAATTCATTAAATTATGAACAGTCTCATCTTTCATGTTACAACTTGGGAGGAAAGAAAGAGTTCCCTCCGAAACATTCTAATCGATAGTTTTTCATTTCAATTGGTCAGCCTACTTCGCGAATTTCTAGAGAGAACAAAAATAATGATCAACTGCACACACACTAAAGATAATATTAAAGAGTAATCAATACCGAAATATTTATCACAACATAAAGTGACCCTTGTCTCGAAAATACTCATCGCTTACAGATTAAATATATTAATTAACAAGAAATATTTGTTAATTGAGGTTATAATTCGCAAAATTGATTCATTCTATCACTTATATCGTCTTGTTTAAAATTAAAATCATTTCATCAGATCAGAACTGAATTACAGAATACTCGTATGTATGTCTAGTCGTTTTCGAATTTCTGGTCCATGACTATTTTGTACCTATAATGAAAAAAAGTTCCACGAAATTCATTCATAAAACAATTCGATTTAGGTATAGGTGTAGGTAGTTTAAATTTCATGGCTTGAAATCAATAAATATCGATTTTCAATCGAATCCATCTAATATCATTCATAGACCTTTATCTTTTGGATGTATACTGAATTCACCTACCTGTCCTCTATTGATGAATCCGTGGTCCCTAGCAACACTGTCAGCTACTTCCTTTCCTCCCTCTATATGAACAGCCCACTGATGTGTGAAATGTGCTCCTACCAATGAGAATCGTACAAGGAAGACCAAAAAAAAATGCACAGCACTGGCTTCCACTTGGTTAATCCACATCCGCATCTTCAAAAAAAATCACCAGTTGACTACCTAGGAATTGTAGTTTTCACCTGTCGACACAGAGTTCTGGAAAAAAATATAGGTACAGTCAGCAGAATCTTTAACATAAAACTGAAAGAGAGTTCAAAAATCTAGTAAGGCTCAATAGATCTTCAGATACAAATAGGGGAGGGGGGTTAACTGTATCCACCGGCCACCCCGATAAAAGTCACAATAGTACAGAAGCTTTTGTCAGGGTGACTCAGAGAGACAATAATAGTTACACGTGTTCCCTCAACCTTTGAAACTTTCTTATAGTTTACTCGTGCACCTTAACTTAACTAGAAGTAACAGATTGCAGATAGTTGAAGTAAAGCAAGAACATGTGCGATGGTTCGCAAATCAATTATTATTAAACAACTGCCGATTACTTGCAAAATTATAGTTTATCTGAAATTGTACAAGTTGACAGTGATTTAATTCCAAATGTAAAATAAAATTACCACACTATGAAGAAAATAATGTTACACATAGATAACGGTATCGCGGTTTCTAGATCTATACTGGCCAGACAAAATAGTTCCCGACTGGTGATATCACACAAGAATCTTTCATAACGCAGTTATTCAATGCAAAAACCTCGATAAGATAAAAGTACAAAACATGATTAACATTCTACGATGGCCTTTTTTCAATGGTGTTAACTTTTGGTTAGTGCATCGCCTAGAATTACGAACAGAAATACAATAATTAACCCTAGTGCAAAGCCATAGACATTGACGAGTTGGCAGGGAGAAAAATCTGAAAAAAAAATTAAATTAGTTTCAGGAAAAATCAAGTAAAAGATTTAAAACAATACAGGATTGGATTACAAGGATTGAGAAGAATATCAGAAGAAATCATTATAAAAACAATACAGTATTATAATTACAGAGACAACAACTCTGAGAATAACAAGGATTGTGAAGAAAAATCACCAAGAAGTGGGTTAGTTTATTGTAAGGTTGGATAGAGTAGGATCTAGGATTGTTAAAAGTTTTTTCTTCATATTAAATTCACTTCAATTCAAATTTTATTATTCACAAGAAACAAAATTCATTCAATTAGAATAATTATTCATAAAAAGGAATTACAAAATCAATGCGAGGTGAAATTCAATTCAAAATTAAATTTAAAGGATATCATAGCATAACAATATGTATATTGATATGGTTCTAAATCAAACCATCAGTGTAGTTCGATCAATTTATAGTTAGGAGTTAGAATTATGTAGGCTGAAAAGAAAATAGATAAGTTTTTCCAGGAAATGAGGAACTTCCAGTCAGAATAGAAATGAATGAAGAAATGTCACGGAAATTCTTCAATTGAATCCACCCTGAAAAGTCAATATAATTGTAATACCATTACAAAGAGCCGAGGTAACTTGTTGGATCGTGTTATTTGGCGCCCAATTCAAAATTAAAAATAAATTTTAATTACACGATACCATAACAATAAATGTATATACAATGTATCACAAAAAACTATGAGGTAGCAAACTAAAAACACTTGCCAGTGAAATCACTCAAAATTTATTGAGCTACTTTATCAAAACAGTAATCTATCAAAATATTTGAAATTTAATTAACTCTTACTTGAACGAAAGTGCCTGGAATGGATTGTCAGCACTATCAACACCCACAGTTTTCACACACACTTGTTGCACTTTGTGTAGTTTTTGTTCATGCATTTTTTTATAGTCATTATTGAATATATCACCACATATCACACATTTCACTCTACTTCGGTTCATTTTAGCGTACTTAACTGAATTACGTGTTGCACGGAGATTCGATAGAATAAGAATGAGAAAAAATACTGCCTGGCCGAGACCGAGCGCAAATTGGTACCAGATGGTTTTTTAATGACTCAGTCCATGCGGCAAAAAAAATATCCATCTTTCAACCACTTCGAAACATCTGGGTGGATACCATTCATAGCCAGGTACCCTGAATGTACAGAGTGCGCATATTTCGATGTTTTAGTACTACAACTTTTAAACCAGAGGATATTGAAACATTGTACAGGCACATTTTTACGTAGAATCCAGTGGCGTGCTCCCTTTTTTGACCCATTCCTAATTACGAAGCTATGACCCAAAATTATTCTTTTTTTAAATGGGAATACAAGATTTTTGTGCCATTTTCTGAAAGCTTAATTTTTTTATTTCAAAAATATTCAACATTGTATGGTTCGATAGTTTGTATCATTATGAGTATAGAAAATGCTCAAAAACCTATTTTTATCCTAGTCCAAAAATTGTTATGGTTTCAACTGTTGATGAGCACAGAAAAATGGAGCTTTCTATAACAAGAGCAGATATACTTACATAGTTATAAGATGGATGCAGGAGAATATTTTTATTGCTCTCCAGAATAAATACGCACTAGTGCCAGTCTATTTCAAATCGCATATGAAATAATATGATATAGATATAGATTATATTATAGATATGATTAAAGATATATATAGCTATGATTAAAGTTATCAATTAAATTAGAAAAGTAACAAAGGAAAAATATTTTTCAATAACTTAGAATGAGGATCAAGTTTCACAGCAGTCCATTAATCTTCGAGCTTGAAGAAATTGAGTAAAGAGAAAAGAAAAGACTACTGGAAATAGATTGTGGTAATTATACGATGCTAAATTTTTCTGTGCTCATCAACAGTTGAAACCATAGAAAATACTGAGACTCGGATGAAAATAGGTTTTTGATCATTTTCTATACTCATATTGATACAAACCATACAGTGTTATATATTTTTGAAATCAGAAAAAATTAAGCTTCCAGAAAATGGCACAGAAATCTAGTATTCCCATTTGAAACACATAACTTTGGGTCATAGCTCCGTAATTAGAACTGATGAAAAAAGCGAACACGCCACTGGATTCTTCGTAAAAAAGTGCCAGTATAATCTGGTTTAATAGTTGTAGTGCCAAAACATCGAAATATGCCCACCCTGTACTCCGACACAACACGAATTTTATTATATTTGTACAATTGTCGCTATGCCGCTATGTTTTTGTTTTGAAATTTAATCGATTGCTTCGATATTTTTCCAACTGCTTCGAAATTTACCGACTGCTTCGAAAATTTTGAAAACTGCTCCGAAATCTTTTCCAACTGCTCAGCAATTTCTTGGACTACACAAAAATTTTACCAACTGCTTCGAGAATTTTCCAACTGTTTTGAAATTTTACCAACTGCTTCGACATTTTTCCAACTGACCCGCTAACTGCTTGGAAAATTTTGCCAATAACTCCGAAATTTTTTTTAAGACGAGACTACAAAAACAAATACAGCGCAATATATAAGGTCATCATCAGTCTCTATAGTTCCTATGACGAGCTAGTTAAATGAACTATTAGATTTGAACATTTATCAGGCACGTTTCTAGTTTAATTCTATTTGTAATAATGTACATCATGAGCGTTGTGGAACAAAATACAACATGAATTTATGCTTTCCAATTCAATTACGGATTTTTCCACAGCCTTCGAACCAGCTTTATACATATGTATTGTTTCAAACGATCACCAAGAAATGAGTATAATACAAATGGAAGGAAATTGATAGAAAAGAATGGCACAGTACTCAACAATTCAAGCTTAAAAACTTCAGTCATTAATTCAAAGCAAAACATACGAACATTTTTGTTAGTATAATTATAGTTGTTAAACATATTCACTTTTTGTCAATTGTTTCATGCATGATGCTGTCGAAACTATATAAATTTCGCATTTCTTAAAAAATATTCAGATTAATAAGATATCATTAGAACATAGAAATGATCTGAATACGTTGCCGTTAAAATACATGAGACGAGGGAAACCAAATACTGAATGATTATTGCCTTTCCGTTTTTCATATAAAACATTCAACACAAATTGTAGGTCTCTCAAATTGGCAACGCTGAAATGTTATTCAAAATTCATTTCCCCTTTCTTCTTGTTACATTTTATTCTTAATTTTTATTGCTTTGTCTCTAGAAACGGGTAATAAACGTCAAATAAAATTAAGTTTGTAGACGGGAAGTAGCCGGTTCCCGAGATTAATGAAGTATAATTGACAATAAAATGGGGAGGAATCGCTGTGGGGAAAGAGGTATCTTTCACTTGAAAATACGCCGGAATGATAACAATCTTTTATATATTTTCACTATATTATTACTAATTGAATAAAAAGATATCCAAGGTATTATCCAAGAATAGTTTTTATATTGAGAAAACCATTGAATTTAAGTTGTGCGCAACATTTTGAGTCCTGAAAAAATCGCCATCAATTAATTTATTCACCGAATTGAACATTCAGCGAGCTCAATTGCCCCAAATGAACCTCTTCATCTCATAACTAAATGAGCACAATCTAAAAAAAGACGCGACTGAGTTGATGGACGAATCAATAAACAACTGCTTTACTGAATGAAACAATCATTATTCAATTACATTGGTTCTCAAAGAGCAATCTGGTTATTTTCGACGAATTGCTTTAACGAATATTATTCAACCACAAAATAAATGAATAATTAGGACATTTCTTCCTTCCATCCATCATCAATCCTTGCGATATTGTGCACTTAGATGTATAATAAGTGAACCTATATAGCAAATTGGAAGTAAATGGATATTATAAGCTCGAAAATATACAAAAAATAATACTATAATCGGGATAAGAGCTAAATGCAAATTTCGAAGTGTATTTTGTTAACAGTTTACCGAAGATATAGAAATTTCATGTAGAAAAAATCATCTCAGAACTCAGTAAGCTTGGTCATAGGTATATTAAGAGAACTTTAAAAAAAAACCTAATCTACGAATAGAACAGAATAGAAACATTCAGATACATAATGCATTTTTCGCATGCCAGTGTTGTTTGTGTAAGATTTTTCTTAGGGTGAACTCTCATTGCCCTAGCACCAAGTTTTTCGAGTAAAAAGCAAACCCAAACCCTTTTGTTTTCCAGAAAGGAAAGAACTGGCGATTTGAATTAGTCTCTAATTAATTCGAACCAATCGTTCGTTCACGAAATGAAATGAGATTGGATGATTGTCGTTGAAGCTTTTTTTCTTTAAAAAATATCAACAAAAATGCAAAAATCCGATAGAATTTATTTGAAGGTGAATAAAAACAGCATCGTAACCAAGCATACAAAAATGTTCGAATAATTTATCAATGCCTTCTCGATGAGACATACGAACAAGAGATGCGAATACAAGAAAAAAACTGTACATGTATAGGATTATTTTATGAATTCACTAGACAATCGTTACCTACGTCAGAAATACAAACTTCATACAAAAACTCGAAATGTACCTACTCAGAAATATTCGTAAAATGAGATGAGTTAGAGAAAAAATGTATTGTGAGTTTAAGGTTTTCATTATATTATGCAAATTTTCATAAGGTGTTTTCAGTTTGAATGATGTTCTGTAGGAGCAGGTTTCGTGAATGTTTACAATGGAAACTACCAAAGTATTCACGAATAAAAAAATTCGATTACAGGAAATGAATTAATTGTCGTTATTTATTTCAAAAAGAAAAGTTATTATGTGAAATAAGACGGCACTTTCGATACATAATTAATTTACGATTAATAGGAAAACTGAACTGATTATAAAATGACAATAAATGGGTTCTATGTTTGTTTTCGAATCAACGAATCGAAAAGACAAATCGTAAACGGTACAATGTTAGGGTAAAAGTTGTACAGCAACGTTTCAAGTACAAAGTACAATTACGTTCAAGTAACTGTTGTTTTGTTTATGCAATTAATTCATTTGGGTTGATTTAGAATAATGGAAAAAAGCAGAACGTGTTCATTTCAGCAAGAATGATTTGAATGTTGTTCATATCTGAAGATTGAGATAGGCCCAGGTAAGCGAGGTCAATTGTTACAGGTAGAAATAGTAAGTTTACTCAAGTTATTCTCGAGATAAGGACAGCAACATTCAGTGAAAGAACGTGGCCTGCACAAGCGAACGTAAGAGAATAAAAGAATATAATATAATATTGAAGTGTTTTTGATGAAATGTAATATGTTACATACCGGTTTGATTGATGACTGATCACAGTCATGTTAACATGACACTGTTTTCGATGACATGTGCGTAGTCACGAATCGCGTACCGAACAATCACAATCCTCCTCCTCACTTCTCGCTTAACTGACACTGACTGTTTCGTTCGGATCGCCGGCAACTCGACGATCTTCCTATGCGTTGTTTACAACGATAGAGAAAGAGGAGGAGGAGAAATGGTGCGCCACCACTGAACTCGTGCCAGAAACTGATCCACTACACTCAACATTATCATTCGCAACTCTTCTTATAAACAATATTACATTCTGATTTAAATTATCATACATGATAAAACAAAAACATTTTAAACAAAAGCTCGTAGGTTCTTCACACATCATTTCCAAATGATGGAATATCTAGACGTTTTTCAATTCTACGGTCCACATGAGATTTTTGTCAGGGAATAAGAAACCTTTATGGTAACTCGAGCGCAAAAAAAATCCCAGGGGATATTTGCGTAAAAAGCAGAAATCGAAACAGGACGAGTATCTCTTCATAACCGAACAATGAAGAACTTTAACCGGATCTAAGCGGATTTATCATTTCATTTGTTTTTTTCTTCAAGCTAACGAATGGATATATCCATATTGAGCCCAAATTACCAGGCAAGAAGTAGTAGGTACTCACAGTATGAAGCGTTCAGTAAAAACATTGGTACAACTATTTCGAGGAGCACAAAGACCGTGGTTTATTATTTTTAAGTACCTCATCTTTATTTATGCACATATGGCATTACAAATAAAATATGAATCAGAATTTTTTGGAAAATCATATTTATTACGAAATTTTCGAGTTTTTACCTGAAACTGAAATTTCTTCACGATATTTTGTTGTTCTAACAAAATAGGTATTATATTGAACTCAAAAAACACAATCGTGAGAATTGATTGAACCACTGGCATTGTATATGTATTACATATAATTATACAGATCTGAGATGTATTTTCAGTTCAGATTCAGTCTGAATATGACATAAATAAATAAAAAAAATAGATACTGCAAAATCCCAAAAGTAATAAGGTGTTGAAATAATAAAGATGGGTTCACAACTAATGAAACTCAGTCTAGTTTGATGTGTTGCATAACTAAAAACAATGCCAGCATAGCCATAGCTTATGCAACATACAATACATGAAGTTGTTGGCAAGACAACAGCTATCTAGGAATTATATAACATTGTATTTTATTTTTTTTATAATTGATCGAGTTGACTAAATGTTACTATAGTTCAGGATAAGAAACACATTTTGTTCATTTTCTAAATAATGTAATATTATACGAGTTCGCCTATAACGTCCGCCCACCTGTAAAGATGATGATCAACTTGAAATTGAAAATGCATCTAAAGACCGAAACAAAATTCAATTCGTAAAGAACATATAGATCGAGCTTTGCCAAGAAAATATAAATATTTGTCAATTTTGGAGAAACTGACATTCAAAATTCATAATTTTATTTATTTTGCGCCCATCTTATAAAAATACCTCATAGCAAAAAGTAAACCTTCTCACTCTGAGCAATATTCCACCAGAATGATGCATGGAAAGCTATGTTAAAGCATACCTAAACATGAATAATTGATTTTGAGTTATATTGGTAATCCTGACCTGGCAAGCATCACATATAATGAAACGAAAATATAAAATGAAGCAATTTTGAGAATTTATTAATTCAACAGATGCATGATATTTATTAACCAGAGCAGAAGAAAATTTACAGACCAAGGAATTGGTGAATGGTCAGCTCATTGAACTTTCTCTATATGGAGTTTAAGTTAACGGTACTAGCAGAACCTTCGGATTCCTCTCGCTCGAATCTCTGAACACGAAACCGCTATCGAACAAAAAGCATTCATGATGAAAAAAAAATTAAGGAGCCCTGAAGTCAGTAGCATGTTCATATTGAGAAAACGATTGTACGAATTCGATGCGATTAATTCGGAATTCATCAAGAAATAACGACAAATTTGTACATTTCTTTGGCCGTTACTCTCATTGAGATATATCGAAATCTGCAGAAAAGCTTTACTAAAACCCGTACGATTTCACTCCAGTTCAACAAAAAGTTGAATACACTAGCTCAAAATTGTGAAGGTGTTTTCTCCGGTTATCGTCCGCTATAAAGTTCATTTGGACCAGTCACACCCATGGTACCAATAACGGTTTCGCTGTAAAAATTATAATGCGCTATACCGTGTGTTTTTGTTAAATATTAATCATTATGAATATTTCTTTTTACCCATTTGATGATAAGCTCGCGAATTCAAGTAGGTATATAAGTTATTGTTAAGAGTAGAATTTCATAAAGATAAAATAAAATTAAGGAAAATATTATCAAGGAACTTTTTTTCTTGATTATTCGTGAATATAAAATCCTATTGGTCCCATTTCGTTTTTAATGATTATAAATTGATAATCTCCCTGACGCGATAATTTTACCACCAACATTTTCGATGATATAAGTAGTTCTACTGGAGACAAATGAATAAAATAACAAAAAAACTTCAGATAGGTAAATGCAAGTTCGACGCAAAGAATTATAATGAATGGATCTAAAACAAATTTGATATTTTTTCATTCAAATCAGAATTAGGTTCATTTGAAAATCGAGGAGTGGAACTGGTACCACAGACAAAATTTTTGGGCGTAAATAATTTTATGAATTGGAAAGCTCACATTATATATTATAGTATAGTGAGAATATATTCTCACAGTAATTTCCAAATCTTGAAAATTGATAGGTGAAAAATAACAAAATGAGAAGTAGAAGCATTTAAGTATATTAGTTATGAAATATGTATGTATCATGTTTCGAATGAAAAACTAAATAAAGCTTCATCATCAATATCGAATATTATTTCGACAACCATGCAATCGCTTGTCATTATTTATGATTAAATTCAATAATTGATAATTCTAAGATATGATAAGATAATAGGTATTGTTATCATAATATCGAGCAATATTGGCTTTTGGAGAGCAAATATGTAGGTAGGTAACTAATTTAGTTTCGGGGAGAAGCATTATGTATGATGATAAACAGAGATTTTTGTTCGACATTTCCTTATAGTCATTAGTTATTATTAGGTGAAGGTCCTGAATTTGTGAAAAAAACTGGGTACTGGGAAAAATACGGGTCTGGTGGGTTGCGTTGATGCAGCGTTGTCGAGTGAGAAATAAGTGCGGAAGAGGAGTATACGCCCATTCCTGAATTTCACCCATAACAAGCTCGGATAACTTTCTTCCTTTTGAGATACGAATCAGACGTTCATTTCGTCATTAGGTTTCAATAAAGAAACTTAAGTGAATGCCTTTCATTTGGAAGTAATGAGTCACGATGGGTACCGGTTCAAATGACTGAAACAAGAGCAAAGCGGCAACTGGGCGCTTGACGTCACTCATTCCACGCTGGCTAACACAGAAAGTCAGGAGCATATTGCGACTATTGTGTGTTCCTCTCGGAAAAGCAGGATTTAAAATGTTACAGATAGTGTCAAATTAATTCAGGAATCATATTTATTAGGGTTGTGTTGCGGAAGTTACAAGTTCGTGCGTTCAACTATGAGTTTCTACGATATTTTAGGAAGCAGCGATGGTGAAGTGAACTCGAAGCTTGACATGGATAATATAGATATGTCCATTGATTATAGTACACCGGAGGAGCTATTGGTTAGTAAACATAATTAACCTATTTTTTACAGAAAAAATAAACGCTTTCGATAAATTTATCATCAAAATTTTGGGGGGCAATATTTTCTGTAGATATAATAACTACGCGCTGATCTTTACTATGTTTGACAGCTTCTGTTATCTGTAAATATTTCTGAATAGTATCAAAGTCCTCCAAAATTATACGATATGAAATATCGATATCAAAAAATACCTAGGTATACTTCTCGTTCGGTTGTTTTACAATTTTTTTTTAAATTTACGATTCTCGTCCATGTATAGTAACAGTCGATCAGGTATTTTATACTTAATTAATTTAATTCGGTCCCCATGCAATAACTCACATGTTTTTATCGAATGTTGGGATATCTACCATATGTTTTTTCGGAGAAAGGTTGCCTCTACGATTAATAACCTCACTTTCTATCCCATCTCATCATCATGGATGGATGCATTACATTACCAAAATAAAATTAAAATGAAATTCCAAGATTCTTTCCGTGTGTGTATTCTGAAATGAATTGTATTCAATGCGAAAGATGAATTTATGGACGAAATAAGAATAACAATTATACCATTATAGTTACATCATGTTTAATAACATCAAGCATAAATGTACTTTCAAGTTGACTTCAAGTATTGAATTTTCGAACCAATCAAGAAGTGAACTTTTCACATGTTAAATAAATGAATAATTGTCGAATCGAAATTAATGATGCAAAATATTATCTTGTAAAACTAGTTTCAGTTTTGATTAATTTGAATATTCTCAGGTTGATCTTTTTCTATGTGAAGCATGAATTCACGAAATTGTTTTATAAGAGAATGGAAATTGTGAAAAAAACCTATTTATATGTCTATTTGTTTCGTTATTGAAAATTCAATTGATATATTATTTTGAAATTAAATTTATTTTGCATTTGGAAAATGGAAAGAATATTTTATACAACGATATTTTCAGTCATCAGAGTTCTTCACCTCCTGTCAATCTTTCGGAGATCCTGTTTCTTTGGATAATGGAGTATATAATGATGATGTATTGAATTTTGATGATGATATTAATCTGCTGAGTGAAACCAGTTCCAATCCTGAAGAGTACATATCTTCTCCAAGAAGTATAACTTCAGAGAGTGAAAAAAGTAGCATTATTGAATCAGCAGACGAAAGGTGACTTTTTTCATTGCGAGACGACATTTGAAAATAAAACTAGAATTGTTTTTCAGTGTTTCCTCCATGGCAAATCGTACGATTGAAGATTTAGGTGATTCTCTGATGATGTCCCTTCTAGACTCAAATGAAACTGTTAAAATAATAAATACTCCAAAAAAACCTAACATCCCTGTTATCAAACAGAATAAGCTAACCAAAATTGTTGTACAAACTCCAAATAACAACAAAAAAATTTTAGTGACAAAGCCTATACATCCAAGTGAGTTCACTCCATACATTTTATTAGGAACTATTATCTGACATCCATCATATCTTTGTAGCCCAAATTAAAACAACAAATTTGAAATCGAAAAAAATACTCAAGGTACATAATATAACTTCAAATGGTCGTTCTGTACTTCTTCCACTACATATGAACTCTTTCAAAATATTGAATGCTAGTGATTTGAAAGCAGAAAACTTCAGAGTGACCTCTTCTACTGGGGACAATACATTTACACAATGTAAGATTGAACCACTTTCACCTGAACCTGAAGGTAACTATGTCGAATAAACCTGTTACATATTAATAATCTGTTTATTGGTTTTTATCTGTTGCAGATGAAATTGATGTTGTTTCTTCAACTGACAACCAACACCCAGCACTGAATTTAACAAGTGAAGAAAAAAGGTTACTTTCAAAGGAGGGTATTAAACTACCAACACATTATCCTCTCACCAAAAATGAAGAAAGAGAATTGAAAAGGATCAGGCGAAAAATAAGAAATAAAATATCTGCACAAGATTCAAGAAAACGTAAAAAGGAATATGTAGACGGATTAGAAGAAAGGTAGGTATCTACCTATTTATATTTTCGAAACTGAATTTAGAATGGGCTCATTCTCAATTATTTTCAGGGTTAAGAGAAGTTCAGAAGAAAAAAAATTTCTTCTACAGCGTATAAAACAGCTTCAGAGGCAAAATAACAAGTTAATGTCTCATTTCTCAAAACTTCAAGAGCTTCTTTTCAAATCATCAACATCTAAGGCTACCCCGAGTACATGTGTCATGGTTGTTCTTCTATCGGCCTTGCTTGTATCATTACCAAGCCTACGTTTGCCCCAAAAAGAAATGAATGAAGCTGAACAAGGTGCTCGGAGGGCCTTATTATCAAGCCAAATTGATGAGGATCTCCATTTGGATGAATTTTTAATTTTCAAAGATGATCTAGAATTACCATCTGAAATGGCTGAATCAGAAAATATCACTGAAAAGGTAAATTTAACATATTCCCTTGACTTGTTGTCTTTGATACAATGTGAAGTGAACAGGATATTAAGAAATATGGCCCTTCCTTCATTTTGTTTAATTAACAACACCAATATCAAAATTCCTACTGAGAATGTACCTAGATGAATTCCAACAATATGATTGTTGTACCAACTTAATCAGATTTTGTTTTTTAAGGAGTTATCTAAGATGTTGGATAATGGTGAGAGGGGCTGGAATGAAAAAGACAGCGTTTTCAATCAAGTTATTGAAAATGTGAGCAGATGGCTTGGCAAAGAAAAAACACTACCATCCAAACGCATGTTCGTTGAGCCTGACATTGATGATGGTCCCCCAATGAAGAGAAACCGTTTTGATCTAGGCAGATTTTCTGGTGTTGAAATTGAAAACAGTTCCTCAGATCCACCATTGAACATGGTTACAACAATGTTCACCATACAAGATAGCAAAAAAAAATGATAATTCGTATATCGAATGTTCATTGAAAACTCATAAAAAAACCTTATCTCTCAAGACCACACTTTTCAATCTGAAACAAATTCAAGAATTTTTCCCAGATAAATACTTTGTAGAAATTCTAATTCAAAGATATAAGATTGATTGAAAATACCTTGTAAATAGATAGAAAACTTTTGAAAGATGTTCAACTCTGTAAGGATATCGTGAAAATTATTTTGAAGTAACAATGTGTGACATTCATTAGAGTGAAAACTATTATTATATTTTCATAGTTTATCGTTAATTGTTTGGTATGTGTAGCTGGTATTGTTCAAAGTAATTTTTATATTTTATTATTGTTTTTGAATGATTTGAATTTTTGCATTCCAATATTAATCGTACTATGAATCATTCAAAGCTGTCCTTATTGCGTTCGTTAATTTATTTAAGACTGTACTTGTTGGGATATGTTTTACATATTATTGCAATACTATTTGAAATCACTTTCGTCAATTGATGAAAATGTAATAGTTCTTCTCCTACCCTATAGGCTCCAAACTGTAGAAGCTTTTGTAAGGTATACGACAAGGAACCAATAAAAAATATAACTGAAATTCCGTCATCATTTACTTATGAATGTAATCGTAATAATTTTTCAAACATTTGAAGAAATAAAAATACAGGTGTCTTATGAAAAACATGCAAGCTTAAAGGCGGATCCATTACAATCTGTATGGATCATTAGTTGTCAGGCTTACGTTTTCCGATAATAACGATTAACCACGTATTAACACGAAATCCTGGGCGAAACCGGAATCCGTTTGTAAATCGCAAACAGAACGCCGTATTTAACGGAAAAGTTTAATAATAGCGAATTGGTTTAGTTGGAAAGGTCCTAAACTAAAATACACTTAAGAAAACATTTATATTGAATTGAAAGAATTAGAATAAATAGCAGTTTTTATTATATTAATTTGGATTCAACAATTTATACAATATTACAATAAATTTAAATTGCAAATTGTAGGAAGATAAAAATTCACTATTAAGGAAGTATTTATTTACATCTAAAAGTGTATGACGCATGTTATTATATTTCTGCTAGAACCCTATATTTACAAAAAGTCTGCCAAATATACAAATGATAAGGGTTGAAAAATAAGAAACATTGTGATATAACATTCTATATTTGTAATAGCCATATTAAAAGAATTAAAATGATTTCATCGACTTCATAGGCAGAAATCGAGTTTGGTCGGGTATTTATAATTTTGCACCCTGTACAAACAGAAGGCAAAGAAGTTTCGAAAAAATGCCTAGCCACAAGAGAGCAACAGACCAACCATTGAAAATTCATCTTTTAAACTCTCTTTGAAGGATAATACAAATTAGACACATGCGTAACATTTTTCCAAATAAAATTCTCATTAAATAACAGATAGACCCAGATCCAGCTACTGGCAGACTTAAATAATACAACACCGAGCTCCATAACGAACTACAAGTCGCTGATTCTTGGTCTATTTTTGTTCTCTGGACTTTGGCAACATAAAGTCCGTAACTATTATTCTCAAGATAATTTCTCTCTTCAATATATTCGACCATTTGAAATCTATTGCTCATTTTTAAAACATCAACAACATTTTGAAATTTGATATAGGAATTTCCGTGATAATTAAATTTAATTCTATAGATGAAGTACGCGCTGAACTATGTATTTCGATTTCAGTTATAACTTGAAAAATCTATCGAATGAAGATTTTTTCTGGTTATATGAAGTATGTGAGGAATTAGCAAAAACTTATTTCGATTAGGAATATTCCTATTTAAAATCTCAAAACATTAAATATGCCATTATTTCAATTTCCTGTATTTGAACATTATTTTATTCACCAATCAATTACATTTTTCTCTCCTGAATCTTTCTTCAACGTCTATTTCGTTTCCATATATCAAGTCGGAATAATTTCTTTCATAAATTCGGATATCTTGTTCAGTTTTTTCATTCTTCATTGTTTTTCAGACATGCAATCCTTTATTTAGGATACTGAGGACTAAATTGTATGAAGTTTCCTTAGAATGTGAACTGTTGATTTTAGCACTTCCACATCTGCTGATATTCATATTATACAAGTCTGAAAATGAAAATGTCATTAAATCTATAGGTACATGATTCATGTTGCCCTTGTCCGTTCTATAGAAGAAGATATCAAATAAATAACAAAGTAATTTGACAACACATAAGTATCGGAAGAACACTTTCTCAATTTCCATTGGCATCTCTTTGTTCAAATGTGGACATCAAGCAGTCGACAAACCTTCACTTGAGATCAACAAAGCAAAAATTTATAATACAACAAATCACAAGGTTACGTCAAATGAAGAAGCAAAGTGAAGGCAGGTAAGATGACGGATGTCGCTAAACAAAGAAATGGAACAGTACATCATACATGCCTCCACCTGAACTTTAATACAAAAATGAAAACAAAGGACTCAACCTACGTAACTGCATCAGGCCAAACAGTTTAAGAGGCATTTCATAATAATGTTATTTGCGCTCGACTTTATAGCGGCACAAGAAAAACGTTTCTAGCGAAAATAATTTTAAAAACATATTGTTACAAATAGATATAAACTGCTTCAAGCACATGCGTCATTCAGAAAATGAAATTTTACAGGACAAAATTTTTGATTACTTAAATCAAAATTCATTCTTTAACTAAATTCATTTTCTGTATTGTTTTGTTGTTTAACTGTACATTTCAAATATATCTCCATTATACAAGAAACAATATTATGGAAATACAATAATCAATAGAGAAAATTTGAGTAGCAGTTTCAGGTTTAAACTATTTTCACAAAACGATGGGGACAAAAGGAAATTAATGAAAATTGTTTAAGCCCCCGACGTTATAAAATGTTTTGCTTGTTTGGTAAATATCTGTATAAGGGAAAAATCATCGTAAGATTGAAATGGAGTGAATAATTCGCCAAAATCGCCAAACCTCATGCCGTAAACTTTTGTCCGCCTTACCCTGGGCGAAACATTCGAATTAAAAGCGAAATTACTAGAACACTCTCTACCCTAGGTCATATTAATATTTGGTAAATTAAAATAAATAATGACGACAAGCATCTGGACGATAAATAAACTTAGCGAGAAAATACAGAACTGACCAATGAGTAAGGCTTCTCTGCAGACGTTCTGTACAGATATGGTAAGACTTAAACATACTTAAAATAGATAAGGCTAATCTATATTAGCTAGATAGTACATTGTGTGCTGCCGAGCGATTAGTTAAGGGTGCCCCCACTGTGGCCACATGGCAGCAGAGTAAGATGTTGGTCCGTTTCACTATACTGCAGTCATTTAGTACGGACTCCTTTCTTCTTCTTTCTTTTGAAGAAACAGCAACATCTGAAAAGACAACAAATCAATTTCCACCCAGACACAACATTCCTCAAAATTACTTCCAAACCTCGACTATGTTCAAAGTTGAAAATGAAATAATAAATTATCAATGAAATCATCGTCTCTATATACTAACGGATCAAATACACACTTTGTTTCATCCATGAGCTCAACCTCTTGGGGTTGAGTGATTGGAGTATTGCTGTGTCCAGCAGTTGGATCGTCGTTATTCAACTCTCCATTAGTTGAACTGACAACTTGGACAGATCCATGTCGGTCTGCTGGAGTCAAGTTTCCGAGGGTACTTTGTTTCGAGGCCTCTGGCCAGGCACTGCTTTTACCAGTTGTCTACCAAAATAAAAAGACATTTAAATGCAACAACTAGCACTTATAAATTACAAGATAGACTTGAGGTTATTTCTCCTGCTTCTTAGCAGAATTTAAACATTTATTGGTGCATTCATAAATCAAAATACTTCAGATAACTACGCTACAAATAAGGAAAAAGATAAGAAATATTGTTTTTTTTCTTACCTTGGGTACTCCATGTCTCTCTCTATTAGGCGATACAACAACATCGTGGGTTTGCAATGATCCAACTGGAGTGCTCTGAAAATTAACAGAGCTGTAATAGACAATTATAACTATTCCTAATTATTTTTCTCTATTTCTGTATGGCAATTATATAATCCATTGGTAGTTTTCTTTAATTCTTTGTCCAATACGCAACCAGTTTATCAGAATTAGCAATCATAACATAAATCATTTATATTATTACTATTTTGAGCAGTTGAATAATTTGAATTGAATTAAACAGAAATAGAGA
The DNA here is from genome assembly GCA_013421045.1 of Propylea japonica. Taxonomy (NCBI): domain Eukaryota; kingdom Metazoa; phylum Arthropoda; class Insecta; order Coleoptera; family Coccinellidae; genus Propylea; species Propylea japonica. The sequence continues at coordinate 35,247,664 of CM024248.1, read as the reverse complement.
AAATGAAGAGTGATGAAAACTAAAGATGCTGAATAATTTGTTCATTTAAACTTGCGTAAAAATGGTAGCGCCTTTTGCATTTCTATTTGTATATTAGAAGATGCTATTCAACTATCATAAAAAAACGACGGAAAACTACTCTCTGCGGAATTCTACAAAAACCTGGGAAATTCAACTGTAGGAATATCTAAAAAAAATAAATGTAAGAGCAGAACACAATTTCACAGGCATACTCCAAAATGTCTACATCAAAGAATCAATAATTTTCAGTAATCTAATAGGAGAAGGGTTAAACCCAAGGAAGCATTCTAGCCATGAAATTTATTATACCTTTTCTGACTTTGTTTTAATTTTATTTGATGGTGGAGCATGTCTCAGTTGCTGAAGTACATACAGATTCGGTGGCTGCATTGAAAAATTCAACTTTCAAATGAAATACTTTCAAGTTTCAAGTTAATTATTGAAAATTTCACCACTGAACTTTATAAACACATTGTCAGTGTAAATATAACTTTTACATTCTCTGAATTTCTTCTTATAAATGATTGAATAATAAATATTCAATCTTAATATGATGTTGAAACAAAAATTTAGTTTTTATTTCTTAAAATGTTGTGTGAACACTTACTGTTGTCTTATCCGACCAGTCAAATTCTCCATCGTCAACATATCCTTTCCGACTCATCAAATTCTGGAATAGACCACGTAAATACTCATAATCAGGCGTTTCGAAAAAATCCAAACGTCGGACATATCTCAAGTATGTGGCCATTTCTTCAGGATGACCTTCACAGAGTTGTTCAACTGTTGTTGATCGTTTTGTGTCACCGATTTTTTGGTACCGTTCCTTAAGCGTATTTGCCTTCAGACCCTGCCAGGGTAAAGAGCCTCGTAAAAAGTACATAAACATATGTCCCAGAGCCTCAAGATCGTCCCTGAAATTGTTTGAAAATTTATTAATATTACATGCATGAATACATAGATAGATGTTGTTCAAAAGTGAACAGTTTATTTCAGTTGTTTGTTGTAACCTATGATCTGTGTTCCTGCTATACTTAAGATACGTCTTAGGCTAAATTGGTTATGGAACCTCACAAGCTTGAGGCTCTATCAACCAAGCTTGAAATACTACTAAAAATCGAAATATTACCTTCTGGATTGTTCTTTTCCTAAATGCGTGTTGATCGACATATAACGCGCAGTACCAGTCAAAGACTTGTGTTCTCGATACGGAATGTGTTTATTGGTTTCAAGTTCAATATATTCCTTAGCTAAACCAAAATCAATTATGTGAATAACTTTTTCTCTCTTGGTACTGCTTCTACCGATGAGAAAATTTTCAGGTTTCACATCTCTGTAGATTAAATGTCGACTATGAACATATTCTATTCGATGGAGCTGAAAAGAAAAATATAAATTCAATAAATAATTTAAAAAGCTCTTACTCAGAAGTTTCTGTACCCTTGTCTATATTGGGGAAAACGTTCATTCGAATTTGAACTTTGAACAAGTTCTGAAGGCGTTTTTTCAGGAAGTTAAAGTAGGATGCTAAACATTTAACATATGGATATAAAAAATGATCAGGAATACAATTTGTGAGTTTTTATGGAAATACGTTGTTCTATCCAAATGCTGAATGCTTCAAATCAATATGTTGATTGGACATTGAAAGAATGGATGTTTTTCACTTACCAACTGAATGGCTATCATCAAAACAGTCTTCAATGAGAATTTACGGTCACAGAGATCAAATAGATCCTCCAAACTAGGACCTAACAGTTCCATAACGAGAGCGTTATTTTTACCACATGGTCCGAAGTAATACACCTCAGGAATTCCCTCTAGAATGACAACAAGTTAAAGAAAAATCGCACAAATATACATAGTTTTCAATATGTTCAACTTACCGTGACTGCCCAACAATTTATAGAACCTATACTCTAAATGCAGCTGAGGCGCTTTGGATTTCATTTGTTCCAATTTGATAGCTACGTGTTCATTATTATACAAATTTTTTCCTAGTCTCAGCTCTCCAAAATTTCCACAACCTATCTTCTTACCGACTCGAAAGTTCGGCCCTACCATGACAACGCCCGAACTGGTAGAGTTCACATTGTATCTGGCTTGATGACCCTCGTTCACCCCTGAAAAAACAAATTATTTTGCAGTTGCTTATTACAACAACAAAGACGATTCATCGCATATCATAATGAAACCAACAATTTTCCATCTGTTTTCCGGACGTTCAAATTGATTTTCAAACATAATTGAGGTTGAAAAACTACTCATAAGAATTGTTCAAGTTAAGACAAGATGAATATTGCAGAGGTGCCGCAAAATAACCTGTTATGTTATATCCCTCTTTCTGATTTTTTTCGAGAAAAGATGGCTGTAAAATCAGTTTTTCACGATAACAACGTTGAAGGGTGGTTAAATTATTTCCATTGTGATGGATGGATTTCAAAATACATATTAAACATTATACTCCCCAGAAAATGAAAATGATTTCAGTGTTATCCACCTTCTAGAGGCAAATTTCTGAATTAAATACGTCGATTCCTCGATTAGAGTAGGCACGATAAGGTTCACATAATTCTTCGAACCAATTACTTTATCAGAAACCACTATCGACTTTCCTTCCTTAAAATGAGTGTTACACACTATTGTAAAATGGCAGATTTTCCAAACACATTTCACCAGAATTTCAAAATGCTACAATACGAAGCAAATTTGCACAAGGAGGATTAATGAAATCGCATCGACGCAAAATTGTTTTTATTATAAACTTGATTTGATAAGCTTCATCCCTCCAGAATTTTCGTTCATTTATTAAAAGAAAAAGGGCGTGGAGAGCATTTAGGTTCGAGTACTTTTTCACTGAAAAGGAGGTCAATGCCAAGTCTTAATATAATTTGTTTTTCACAAGGTGATAAAATCGACCTTGATTTCTCGATTACAGACATCTTTGATATACAATCACGCAATCTTGATCGACCATAAACGATCCTAACTCCATAGAGGCCTCTAAATATTCTTCTGTCCCATAACCGAAAATGTCATCATAATATACATATTATATAGATAAACAATATAAGTGAAATTCGAACCGTTATGAAAAAATTCAATCGGCAATACTCAAAATTCCATATCATCGCTTACTAGAAGAGATTATAAGGAATTACTATTTTGTATTTTTCTATCAATCATTGAAAGGAATAACCAATCATCAATCAAAAATTAATAATGATTCTCGCTAAAATTAGCTCATAGAATTGTGAATTTCTGATTGATAATATAAAAGGCAAAAAAAATCATACATATGGTCTATGAACTTACCATGGCGTTTTGAATTTTTTTTATTCTGGTCGTTCTTTTCCATGGCACCACCTGGAAATTACAAATCAACTTTCAGAAAGATTCATTCAATGGCATTTTGCAAAAAGAATGTGAAGATAATACAATGATCTTTTTGTAGGTAAATAGGGGAGTAAATTTATTGATTTTCTGAGTCTTAATTCAGGAAATAATCCGTTTAAACCTAAACCTCTTTCAGTAAATCAGGGATACAGAAAATTGTGAATATTTTTGCGGCATGTGCTTCTCCAGTGTTTAGACCAATGTTAATCTTTATTGTCCTGTATAAATACTTGATAACTATTATAATATATGAACAAATATCATTAAAATGTAACTAGTTAATTAAAAGTGAATAAAACCTAAATTTTAGAAGATCGAACTTTTTCAATCAGTCCTTTTCATTTCGTTCTGAAGTTACAGATAACCGGACACGCTCAGTTTGACTTAGAATTCTTCATCACCATGATTGAACACGTCGTTTGAGATCATTTTCTGTTCAAAATCGAAGAAAAACATTAGTTTGGATAACATTCTTGTTGAATTAGTGACAATATTCAGCATGTTTTGTAAGGAATTACGCTCGGAATTACGTTAGTACTTTCCGATTGCGTACTGGACATCGATTCAATCAAGATTACAAAAACATTCTCAAAAATCAAATTCACTGAAGAACATTGAGTATTTCCAGCGATTTGCGCCAATTTCGAACAATTCTATATTTCTGAAGATTCACACTACAAAAATACATCGACCAACCGTTTATCTCAGAATTAAAATACTATTTATCATAACCATACCTCATAAACATTAAATCGGTTTCAATAATTATTTTGATAATCAAGAGTACTTAATATTTTCATTGATGCTGTGATAAATGAGAAAAACTATTGGTGGCTAATGATTAATTATTGAAAAGTGAAAGAAATTATCCCGAAAACATCGCGATATGAGGATTATTAATTATCAATATTGAAAAATGGGCTTGAAAAATATTGAAACAATTAGTTTCATCACTGAAAAAAAAGGTAATATCTATACTCGACTGGCATTTACCAATTGGTTATTTTCGAAAAGTAAAACAAGTTCCATACAGTCCTCCAATTGATCAAAGAAAAAGAATTATTTTCATCAAGTGATTGAAGGTTCCAAAGGTAAGTAGTGAACTAATTTTATATTTGCTCGATAAGATTTTCCTTGAAAAGTACCATTTGTTGAATTAATATTATTTGTATTGAAGATAAGGAACAATAGAGGAGTAGAGAGTCGAAATGATAACTTACAGATAAGTTATTTAACATTAATTTTCTCATCGTTACCGAATTGGGTTAGCCTCGTATCAGACGAAATACGCGAAACGTTTTGCAATCGGAAAATTTCACCCGCAATATCCAATATAAGTTAGTTGAATTATTCAATTGAATTTGTTGAAACATATTTATCCTGTTAAAAACTGCGAAAAATTAAACATTAAGTGCTACTTTCAGCTAATATGAATAGCAAAATTTTATTTGTCATTTGAAATGATACAAATTCAACAAAAAGAAGATGAATATCTTAGGCTGCTATATTGAACAAATCTTTTATTTATCAAATATATCTAGCCGATAGGCTAGCAAATGATTTTTTATATTTTTCTCCTGAAAGAAAAGATTCACTCTAAATATCTAGAAATAATACTTGAGGGGAATATACTGATAACAAAAACTATATCACGAGATATAAGGATCGGGAGGGTACATGACGATCTACTGCATTGAAATATAAAAATGCTTATGATTTTATTTCTGTTTATCCACCTTCACTTATTCTTATAGTAAATGAACTCAATGATTCCAACAGTGTTTGATAACTCTTATTTAAAAATTTTTCAAATATCATTATATCACGAATATTTTGAGATACCAGCTATGATTTCATCGTCTTAAATAGAAACACTGATCGATGTTAATAACAATGGCAGAAAAATATTAGATATTAATACCAAGTCACAAAAAAGATGTAGTTTCAAAAGATACATGTATCTAAATCCAGTCAGGACACATAGAGTAACACACTAGTTGGACTCGCTAACAACGATCAACAAATATTTAATTTACTATGAACAAGGAAGCTCGATGAGGAAGAATTCTTCTTTTTAGACCAGTGTAATATTTAAAAGTAGAAAGGAATCGCTTAAGGTGGTCAGCAGAGAAACTACAGAACTCGTTGAAATGAAAATTCAAAGAATTTAATAGTCTGAAGTACATTTTCTGGAAATCACCTCACTATCCGATTCGAAATATTGATAACTCTCTTCCATTATGAGATTAATTCAACTCTCCTAATGAATATACAATTGAATAAGAAAATTAGGAATCTTTCATTGAAGTCATCCTAACTAATTGTATTAGTCGTTCTATAAGTTTAATGGGGTAAAGGATATTAATAATTGTCCCACTCGGTCCCATATGTGAGCAATAGGAAAGAACACACCCTTTCGAATAAAAAGTAACATAGTTTCATTTCGATTATTCAGCACAGGACAAGCAGCAGATCTTGAGATTCGCTTTTATGTTAGGATAAGTATTATCTCTCCTTCCTAAACAAAGGTGGTGAGTAATCAGCTAATAGAAAAGGATATCTCTTATGTATTACTTTGAAAACATCATCCAATTTGAATGCAATGATTGGAAAATTGTGATAATATTCAAATATGTTGGTTTCGTTTTACAATTGATCGGAATATAAATAATTGTCAATTCAATTGAGATATGGGTTGTATCATTCGGAGAACTTAACCTTACTTTACGTTTACACTTGAAAAAGACAGTTGTTGTTCATAGTATAGTACTGATACCTATCACCAGACTTACTTAATAAAGAAATGACGAAAACTGAATAAGAGAAATCTCTGGGAAATAGCCTGAAAATGATCTGTGCTTGATCCCGATACAACATAATTATAAGAAATCAAATTATTGCTAAATCCTGTTTTGACATTTTGAATGGAATTAATGTTTTCTTTCCCTCTAACTTACCGTTATAAAAATGGTATGTCTAATTCGAATAAGATTAGTCTATCCCAGAAACACATGAACAATAAGTTTTTCGAAATATCCACTCTTTTAATTTAGTTTGGAGTTTTATATCACATTATCAATTGTATCACAGAACTCAAACACGACGTGATTTGGACTCTGTATGATTTAACTCGTGATTTTTCCAGAGAACTTGAGTTGCAAAATGGAAATGGAGCACTTTCAATGGTCAGTTATGGATATCCAGTTGAGAAAAATCATTTGAAATTCGCACTTGTGGTTAAGTTTGTGGACCAGAACTGAACGCCATTGTAGCAACATAGAGACCCGGTCATCCCAGTTCGGCACTTCATTCGTCTTCTTTTTGAACGTACACGGAATCCGAATCGCACTTACAAGCTAACAAAGGCCACGATCTTCACTTTTTGGTTGGAAAAAGGCCGTTTAAGCCTAAAATTTAAACATTTTCACTCGCTCCTTTCCAGGAAGAGTGTACTAATATACAAGGAACCATTGACTTCGGGTCATTCTCGTCAAATGTATCTGCACATGCGCCAAAAATAGTTTCCGATATGTCATTTCGGATATATCCCAAAAATACATCTCTATCGATAAAAGGTAAAATTACAAGCATATTCTGAGACAAACCCTTGTGTGTTTACATTTCTGTTGATACTTTCATTCATTTCACTCTCGAATTCAGTTTACAAATATTTCTCATAAATTTTCTATATTAGTAGGCGTGGTGAATCATATGTTATCGTTGCTATGACAACTGTTTCAAATAGACATTCAAACAATACCGCGAACTATAAGGAATTACATACATACTCAATTTGTTTGAAAATACTTATTTCAATTGACATGTTTGATTGAAATTTTCAAACATTGCACAGAGAACGAAAGAACAATTCAGTTTCTATTAAATTTTTTGACGTCCTTACAATTTCAGTAATTCGTACTATAACGTATATGATGATAATATAAATACAAAAGATTTTTTGCAAAAAAAGGCAACAAAAAACTGTTCTGTTTCATCCTTCAGAAAATAGATGTCCGTCCTATAGGCACGTGTAGTTACCATTCACTTTCTGTAAGTCAGCATTGGTTCTCTCTCCCACAGAAGAGAAAAACGCATAAGCATAAATAATTTATAAATGATGACTGCTGATGACTCATATAGTTGATCGTTTAGCATCCTGCTTCAAGGTGATTTCAAATGTTAACCTGATTACCGCGTTATTACATAAATGTACGACTTGAACATTTTTATTGAATGTATAATATACATATTTGAATCAATTTTTTAATTTGTTCATTAACAAAGATAAATTTTTGATTAGTAGTTATGGCGAATTTTGTATTTATCGCAATGAAAATCGAATAATTACGGTGATAAACGAGCTCAACCTTGGAGAGTTCAAAGAAGTGCCACCTAGCGTGAGCAGCCGAATGTACAAAATAATAAATTACAGGTTTCCTTCTTCTTGCAAACCGTTGTATATAGACACAATTTGATACGGTTCAACAGATTGCTATGAAAATATTTCCATAACTTTCCTAATTATGTGGAGAGAGGGTGCTAGGTGCTATCTGTTCGTTGGTTGCAGACCCTACTAATTAACATTAGTTAACAACCTTTTGGACTAATTTGATTTAGTAAAATGAAGACGCCGATGACTAAAATATAGATCCTGATGGAGAACTCGAGATAGAAATTGACCGTGTCTGTGAACGCCGTAATGTTTTTTATAAATTCACATTGTTTATTTTCGAATAATTCGTAAGTTTTAACAATCTCACCACGCAATATTCCCTTTATTATACCTGATTAACTATGAAAGAATCGCTAACTTAACATCTAATAATGTCTGTTTAGAATTCAAGTGCAAATCAATTTGAAATTTGATTTTCGTCGCGATATTGCAAAAGATCGAAGTTGGATCAGAGTACATCCAAAGTATCGTGAGATGCCTTTTTTTCTTTTAAAAAATTCAATAACTTCTTATCAGTCAGTTGAAGATACGAATCCAAGAAAGTACCTATACTCTATATACTTATGACCAAATTGTTTGAAATATTTAAAAGTTATGGAAATGCCTGAGAAAAGAATATATAATTTATAGTAGGGAAATTTGAAATTAATTGAGTCTGCAGAATTTGTAGTTTAGAATATTTCAACTTTGTATTATTCTATAAAGAATTCTGCTTTATAGTAGTATAAAACTACGAAACATAAAGTATTTGATATAGGTACTTCCCTATCAGCAGCTTTATCTGTTAGGGAAACTTAAAAGGAAAAAATCGATTTCTAGACCTGGTATGCTGAACCAAAATTGAATGTGTGAAATATAAAGTCGCAGAGACGAAGGAAATAATTCAGGACGATAAAGTTGGGAAAAAGTTGTAAGATTTCCGAAGTGTCATTAACAGAACGGTGATTTGGTATAGTTTTGAGGTTTCGGTCGAGTACGGCGAGAACGTCCATCTAATATCGGGTGTTGGTCCGTCCGAACAGAGGTCTCCAGAGGAAACTGCTCCACTTTATCTCCTGGTGCTTTATGTTCCAACTGACAGGAGATAAAAATATACCGATGACGAATGGCCATGGATTGCGAGGGAAAGCGCTTTTTTATTCACTACTATCTTTTTAATAAACAGCTATTAGTTAGCCTATTCCCGATCCTCTCGTTGATAAAATGGGGATGCCATACGAATCTTGAAATACTGTTTTGTTTACTTCGTCCTATCTTCTATTAAACTCTCCGACTTGTTTCATTAATGCGGGCATTTGTTCAATGGAATATTTAAATGGTGTTTCTTCGTTCATGCAAGACAATTCATTCGTTTAGACACGCTTTTAATGGTGATTTATGATGATAATATAACAGAAACAAAAAATTTGTCCCAACTTAACGCGGAATCAAGCAATTTTTCCAGCGAAACATACATTAATTGAAATATACGAATCGCTAGATATCAATCATGATGATTTGAATTAATTTAGTTAATTTCACCCTCGGAAGACAAGGTATCAGAAATTGAGTGTAGTATTCATGGAATTATTAAAATCGATCTTTGATATTGATTATTTAATGTTTTATCTGATGGATAAACAGAAAAAAATAGTAGGAATTACGTTCATCGATTTGCCATATAGAAGATGTCCTATAATTTTTAGATCCCAGAAGAGTGGAATCGACAAATGTGGCTACGCAATATCTCAAGAGGTTTTAACTGAATTGTGTAGTGCGAAAAGCTTTTAGAGGAAACAGGCGTCACGTCAGGGAGCGTGAGTCCGGCCTGTCTTCTCGCTGCTTTGTTTCACTTGCTAGTCCATTTTCCAAATGAAATCGGACAAACTAAAAAAGCTACTCGTGTCCAGCTTTTCGTCCCCTTCTTCGTTCACAACCGATGTAAACTAATACCCACTTTATTGCCACAATTCAGTTGATAGCTGTTTTACTTATTCGAATCAGCTCGACATTTTCTATACGAACAATCGAAAATTTCTTATCTAAAATGAGGTGCAGACACATTCGGAAGTAGATGAATATATCCAAGTGTTGCGATTTACGATGACCTGCTTAGTATTCGAATTGAAGCTGAGCCTGTGTCATGATAGCAAGATAGCCGACCCCAAGGATAGGTACTAGACCATTTATTAGTATAAAACGACAAAAGCGGAATCTGCATATCTGATAAGCCAATGATAACTAAATCCCCACTAATTTACAGTGTGAAGGTTCTCAACCGCAAAAACTACCCCATCCCTTACTGCTTCCCTTCCTTGGCTACGAACAGGGAAAATATATTGACCTGAAGTAACCCTTGATCAACGCCACCAAATCATCTCAATTTACTTTCATTAGTTCCTCGTTGCCGACCTTTCTTTCCATATTGCTATTATATTAATTCCGAATTTTTTTTTATCGATATCTAACCCATTTTGAATGAATGGTTTTTTTATACTGATTCAAGAAAAATCTGTAATTATTCAAGTGAAATGCTATAGGGTGGTCTCAATGACTTTTTCTGTTTATTACAATTAGTTTTCGAGGAAATTTTGTGTAGATGAGATTGGCGCAATGGCAACGGGTTCAACAATAGATAATAATGAATCAAGCTTGGACATCAGTTTGGAATCGGTGAAAAGGCTGCATTAACATCACGCAACATGAAAAAACAAAAGCGATTTATTGAATTGATCCAGGTGGTTATTGGTACGATGGAACAGATGCAAACGATGTTTGTTTTTTCGTACAAAAGAGCCAATACCACAGACCCTCGTGAGTCGTGGGAGCCGCGATTGCACAGAACAATCAAGTCCGCGGATAATGACAGGTCTTTACAGGGCGTTTTGAAACAAATCGCGCAGATTGTAGCGTTGTGATTTCCGTCCAGGGCGGAAACGGGACAATGAAGATCATTCTTCCATAACACCAAGGGGTGGACGTCGTTAATCGAACGACTTCAAAATCAACGAGCCATAACCCTTTAAACATGCATCGGATCGGATGGATTAAGACACCTGCCTTCTATTTTTATATAGATACGACCTACTGAAATTCATTTCTACCACCGACTTTATACAGTTACAGTATCTCATTTTTTGATAACTCAAACCCCAATTGATCTCAAACAACCACAAAAAACAAACTAATGTATAGTTAGCATAATCAAGTTCAATTTATTCCAGAGAAAAATGATAAAATAAAAAAATATTCAAGCATTTGATTCATTTAAATTTTGATGATAATTCTGTATCAGGAAAAACATAAAACAGAAAAACATGGATGCATGGTTTCCGCTTGAAATAATAAAATTCGTTTTACTTGATGCGCAAATTGATAAAATTATCATGGGATGATTTTATACGGATATAGTGTATTACGATTTTCGATTAATTTTGTAGTTTTGAATCTCAAGAATATTCATATCAAACCCCCATCGGGAAATCAACATACTGTTCTGAAATCAAGCGAGTTCAAACAAATTAGAGTGTCTTCTTTTAGTAGAGGACATAATGAACAAAAAGGATATTGTGGGTAACGATGAGTCTGATCTTTCAGGGGAGAAAGGATGGATCGAACCCATGGGATGCGATGGCATCAATTACGCCTCCTAGTGATTAGAATATGCTGAGGAGGAGCATGTGCTACTGGAGCACCTGTCTTCTTTCATTTCTATACCGTCATCATCACGTGAATTTGATCGAGTTATATTTTCTCATATTTATAAAAATGACACGGAATGAGCATAGTTTTACTCACATTGACGTTGAATATCCTTGTTTTTTCTAGCATGAGGAAGATATTCGTAGCTGCTGTTAAAAACATCCTTAATCTGTTTCCAAATTGCCACCGCACGCACATAATCCTGGTCAGTCTGAATGAAAAATAAAATCAATTATGAATTGAAAAAGAAAACATTTCTGGTTTTACCTTTATTAGATCTTGACCTAGAGCTCCGGTAGTTTATGGTTTTGTTCAACTTCATTTCACATTTCATTTTTGATTGGAAGCATAGATATATCATACATTATATCATTGGATATAGAGCATTCTTGGTATGACAGAGAACATAGAACATTCATTTTTCCGTTCAGCATATATGTATTAAAAAGAATTTCGAAATTTGAGAATATGAGAACAATATGAACAGACACTGAATAATATACATTATACTTCTACACTCGTCCCAAATAACAATAACACTTTTCGCATATTAAAATAATGATAATGAGAATAAGAGTTATTTTTTATTTGAATATATACAGGCTGTCACTAGAATTTCGGCCGTTAAAATATTTTTGTTGAGGAATAGGGACTGAAATGAAACAAGTTCACTTGATCATCAGGTAATATACTAATTTGTGAGAATAAATTTGTTAACAGTTTCATGATCTAGCATCTGGTGTACCACTAGGTGCAGTGGTAGAAGTTGATGGTGCAGTCACATAAATAGCTGTAACATAAAAATTAAATTATTTTGTGTTTTCTTTCTATATTACTTCTTACGTATTATCAAAGGAATGCCGAAACCACATTTTTTGACAACATCCTTCCATAACGATTGATGTTTTCCTTTTACGGAATTTTTGACTGATTTTCCATGTTCGTATTTCCAATTCGTAATCCATTCTCCATTTACGTGTTTCTTGTTAGCTTCTGCACTGGTTGAAGTGATAGTCTTCTGGCCAATTTCTCTCAATTCAAATATAAGTCTCGAATTTGCAAATAATATTCCTTTCGGTCCAGATGCCGATGAGTCCAGCTTTCCATCTTCGGCAGAGATAATACTTGGTATCTCAGCCAAGACCTGATGAAAAAGTAATGGTAATTTTGAACAGCAATAACTAGAATAGACTTGACGAACCTACAAACTGTATACATAGAAACTCACCAGAAAAAAACACCAGAAAACAAAATTGTTACTATTCATTTTACGGGTTGATTTCTTCACAAGTACACTATTCGAACTAGTTCGCAACCGACGTTAACCATAAAAACAGTTATTTAAGTATAATTAATGAACAACAAATATTTCCTGTATGTAATTTTCAATTATTCTCTTATTGTTATTGACCTTCGAGTATTTTGATATATGGTGTTCATTATAGCTGAAAGGCGATAAAAAATGTGAAAGTTGCGTTTATAAATTTGATGATTTTCATTAGAGACAACTAATATGAAAATACAACCAAGTGATGAAAAGTACGTTTCATATAAGGAGGAAAAAATAGTCCGCATCAAAGGGTTAATTAGGCGGACGGTAGGTAGGTACAGTTGAAGCGCATTGAAAAGATTTCCTTTATTCAGTCCGTATTCCATCCAGCATTCGAATGAAACGAATAAACAGGCAAATCGCTTCAGAGTGAAAGAATAAATGGTAGTAAATACACACTCCAGATGATGAACATTTAAAGGGAAGGAAAAATTCGAAATTACCTCGTCTCGATATTTTTCCGTGAATGGTGGAAGGAAATATGTAAAGAATCAGTAGCATTAAAGTCTGTGCAGCCCTGATGGATGAGGAGGAGGCTCTGTTGAGCGGCAAATAGGAAAGAAGGAGCTTTCATCTGAGCGCTTGTGTCACATATTGAGATCAAACGAGCTCTGCATGAAAGCGAGCCTTTGAGACTGTTTCCATTGAAAACATGTCGATTCGCTCCTATCGCCACTGTCTCATTAACTTTTCGGCTTTTCCGTTCGTTTCCATGTTGCAGTTCATGGATGCGCAGGCCTTCTTTCGATCCAACCATGCCATTAGTCGCTTAATCATTCACCTCTTCTGCTTATTTTTCTACTGCTCATTTCTGCTTGACCATCTTACTCTATCAACCACATATGATTAAACAACATCTTGAAATATATCTATGTAAGTATGAATCAATAATCTGATAAGCAGGCGAATGCAGAATTAAAAAGTCAACAATGAGAAAGCTCTGATGAAGCTTTATATTTATAAAGGGCGAATGATTCCTCCCACACGTGACCACAGACAAACCACCGTCTCCACACATGGGACCGCAACCGCCCCTGCCTTGTTCTGCTGAGTAGAAACCGCAACCCTCAATGAACAGGTCCGGATCGGAATCATTGACAGTAAACAGAATCACGGTCTGTCGAAGTTGTAAAGACACCACTGTGGTCCAGGGAAGTTACCAGCCCTTTGGCTCAGGGCGGGGGTGTAATTCCCAAAAAAGATGAAGCAGGAATATTCTAATTCCAAATTCTCTCAAATTTTCAATAAGAAATAAATGACTGATCGAAATTTTTTAGGGATGTAATTAACCCGTGGTCTCAAATCCACTATTCAGTATTTCTCTTTTTTCATTATTTATAGATTTAGAATTTCGGTTTGATAAGTGAAAATATCACGGGTCAAAATGTATCGGTTCAGTTCACTGAAGGACAGAGAATAGTAGATAACAAGATCGAAGATACTGATCACTGATTTTTTTCATTAGATACCTATTGGTTTATTGGATCAGATGATTCAGATCAAGTAGCAACTTTCCAATATACGTATTATCAATTTTCTCTGTTATGTTGGAATACGAACATATTTCATTGAAATTTCATTTACAACAGTTTTTACGAGGAAATATAATTACGTTATTTGCTATCTTCTAGTTTTATTTATTGAAATGATTATTTTTCCATCAAATTAGAAATATTAAATAAGCGAACGGTTTTGACGAAGAGAATATCTAATGATTTTATTAACAACTTGAAAAGCAGTCAATACAACAATTTCGTCAGGTTTTCCGATGTTCGGAATGAAAACACTTCAGCCGGACCTGCATCTCCCTCACCCCATTCAAAATTCATTCCAATTTCTTAATCAACACGGCCTCGCTATTCAATTAATATCTAGTGCTGCGGTGGCTGAAAGGTCGAGGACCACATGGCTCGAAATTACTACCATAATCCTTCAAATGTCATCCCTCAATTGTGTGTATTGTACGTCCCCAATTATTTTCTTCCTTTCGAAAGAGTGCTCATAAATTCAGTCATATATTATCGTTGATCTCTGATCGAAAAGTCTACAAAAATCTTTTTCAATTGGTTATTATTTTTTTGTTGAAATATTTCCTGTAAACGGATTTTTTTTAACATTTTAACTATGTACTAGAAACGATTAAGAACTTGCGAATGAAATATTCCACTGAAATAGTTATTTTCATTCTTTCATTAGCCTGTACCTATGATTTATCGATTCGATTCATTCAATATGTAACAAACAAGTTTATGAATGAAGAATCATGGCTTCTTTCCTCAACAATACGTTATACCTATCCTTAAAACGTTAAGTTTCATGAAATAGAATTGAATCGGTAGCAAATCCCGAAATTCCACAAATTCGCTTGATGTTGTGTTTTATGATACCATTGTGATATGTTGCTTATCGATTGAAAACCATTCATTCACTTTACACCCCTCGAATTTGCTGAATTGTGAACTAAATCGTAAAATCAAATCGTTCGGAAATTATAAATAGCTTAATTTTCAGCAAAATTCCAAAAAATAAACATTATTTATGGTTCGTACGTCGGTTCGCAGATAGTTTGATACCGTGACTATTTTCGAAATTATGCACTTTACGCCAGTAGCGTAATACAGAACGAATTGATCCGTCATTAATTTATGTAGGAAACTAATTAAAATCGATCAAAACAATTTCAATGTAAATTCACCAGGAAAAAGTCTTCGATAGTGTTTTATTTTTCTTCTTTATAAGAAGGACCGGATCGATTGTAACTAGATTATTTCAATGATAAATCACTTTTATGTATCTCCTAAACCTTTAACCAACATTGGCGGAAAGATTTAAAAAGCATTAGGGACCCAGATTCGAAGGTCCTGTATACATTTTTACGATAGCGAATATAAAATAATAGCTTCTTCGCGGCATTCTCTGAAACACAAAAATACATTTACTTTAACTGTTTTCGCTTCGCGTCATTTATTTTATGAAATAGCTTTAAAAAATGAGATTTCGGCCTTTTTATAACCGTTCGTAAGTAGCTTAAAACATGTGTCTGCAAAAGGGAAGCCCAGCTATCGGCATAAATAACCACTTGGGATTCTCAACTTATTCAGCGGGATTTCCTTGTTCCGACCCCCGAAGTATTCACTCCCCTGCTTCGTTTTGAAAACTATATTTCATAAAACCACCGCATACCGTGTGTCTTCACGGCCCATATCACTTCCCTTTTCACAATAAAAGCCGAATCAATTACATCAGCAATCAGTAAAAAAAGAAAATCAATTCGATATTTACATTATTACTCTAATATCCACTTATTTATCATTCAAATAAGCTTGTCGTAAAATATTTGATACGTTATGGATGTTTTTCGTGAGTTATATGATTAAAACGTTTCTTCAAGCTGCATGATCCTAAATGAAAAAAATCTTCTCGAACAAATCGTCCACAGTAGACTATTTCGTACTGTTAGCATAATTAAAATCTTTGATACACTTCATATTCTCGAGCACTCGTAGGTAACTGAAGGAACTGAACCAGCATATAATTTTAGCTAGTTGAAAGCAAAAAGAAGTAAGAGATTGGCATTGTAAACGGGTGTTGTGTGTTGAGAAAATCGTCGGGAAATCCCCTTTTCGACGTGTTCGTCGTCAAACAGTCTTGCGGTACACTTGACAAGTAGGGAATAATCTTTGCGAATCAGACGGTTCGAGTTAATCGTATGGAAATTAAATATCTGAGCCATATCCGGCCGCTCGGAATGGAAAGGAGATAAAAATATCATCATTCCATTTCCATTCTATTTCTATTCGCTAGTGGTATATATCGCGTTCGATTTTCCCTTTCAATAAACATGACTGACGCTACGAGTTACATAACGAGATCCTTTATATTTCATATGTGTGGAATCAGAAGCGCACCGAGTTCCTTCAAACACTTGAATGTACCGAATAGTAGCTAAAACCTTGGACTCTCTTACCAAAAAGTATTAAAAATTACGTTGTATTGATGTTATTATTTGTTATTACTTAATATGAATCAAATCAATTATAATCTCATAGAAGAAATGAAAATAAATGAACGTCAGACGATAAGGTCAATGTCGCCTGAATTCGTGAATCTGAAATGTCAGATGTGAACATTTTTAGATTCCGAAAAAACAACGTATCCATTACGTTTGAAGGGACATGAAAGGAATATTAAGGAAGAAGGGATTTTAGCTAAGTAAAGCATTAGAACATTAGGGTGCACCCTCCATAACCGTAATAACAACCTCTTTGATTTAACCGATCGGAATACGGATCCGTGTCGGTACTTAGCTCGTTCCAACGCTAATTGAAGGATCACTTGAAGGGACGTAAACAAACATAACCCTTGTAGTGGTAATGTTAAGGGACTAGGAAGTGAACTGTAAACTGTCGTAATATGCACATGGTGTCGTTATATTAGTGGCAATTAGTAATCAGTGACAATTCAAGCGCGTGCCCATCGCTCGGCGTCGCTCCTTCACGCTATAAACCATTCCTAAACAGAATTTTCTATGCCTTCATTTCGCTTTCTGCCTCGAAATCTGATTATTTATCTTTTTTTTTCATTTATTAAACCGGAAGGGTTGATGTTTCTTTACTTGCATCAGTTCGGAAATAAACATTTTATGAACAAATTTCCATGTGTGACTTTGAAGGGAAATTATTCTGAATGTCTGATTTTTTCGAGTGATTGTTAATCTGTTCAATAAATACTCGTGAAACATTTGGCCGTTGAAAAATGTACCCACTTGGAAAAAATCGTAAAGTCATAAAATGGTGAAAAAACATCAGTTATATCTTCGGTTAGATTTGTTGGGCCTTAATCGTAGTTTGGAAAAAGGAGAGTCGAAACTCGCAGTCCGTTCTGATCACATGTGTGAGCGTGGTGGTTGGGTGTCATGGAAATTTATGGGGCGATATTTCATAGGTGAGCGAATAAATCAGTTACGTGAATTAATGTGGGCCTATGAAGAGCTTACGAACATAAGCTTCGTCATCCACTTCGACAAAACCGGGATCGTATTTTGCTCAGGTTGTTTCCAGTCGCAGCGAATGGGGAGATTTAACGCTTTTACATCCGCAATACTGATTATTATACTGATAGTTCAACAAATAACTGACCGAATTTTATTATTTGGGCTGATTTTTCAACATTATTCTTATTGAAATAACGGCCAACATTGCCAGCAGTTTTCAAAATTCTTCTTAAACATTTTTAATAGGAAGATGTGAAGATCGAGATGAAATACTACCTCAAAATTTTGTATAGGACTTGAGATTGATACTGGAATATATAAATGCAAAATCGCAGCACGATCGTAATAATATTCTGGAAATTATTAAAAAACTGAAATATTTAAAGACTTGACAATTAAAAAAAAATGAATTATATGGTTCAGATGATGCGATTCTCCCGAAGTTTAGCATGAACATTCAATATATCAATTTTCATTCACAAAAGAAATTTCAATCGAATCGGTTATCTTGTTATGGAAATACCTCCAGCCAAATCGCACAGGGTATTCCATAAGATTCGAAAATTACAGACATTTTGGCAAAACGATATAGCACTGAAAAATGATGAATTAAATATTAAGTGGTACAAAGGAATTAATTAACTTTTCATGGAGAAAATTAATCATATTTAGTATTTTTTATGGGGAATCGATAATTTTCCAGAACTGCTCTAGTAGAGCTTTTTCTCTGAAATTGTGACCTGAAAGCAGACGAATTCTATCTATGTACGTATTCAGAATAATTTCAGTTAAGTATAATGGTTCAGTTTGACAACGCACTCAGCATGTGGAAGATACGTTCGCAATTTATCCCTGAGGGCTCTTCTTACACTTCAGTTGATGTCTTCTCACGAATGAATTGATGAGGAGGAGTTTAATAGTGAAATGATGCAACCCAGTATAGCATACCATCAACCCTAAGTATGTATTTCATCTGCTAGATGAGAACTGATTTATAGACCCACGTATTTTTCAGATGAGATATCTCTCCATTCGGGAACAATTATTTATATTTGTTTGTTTGTAATCTATTAAAAAATAATTTTACATTAAATCAAGTGGTACTGCAAGTAATTACTTGCTATTCCAGTCGATAAATTTATCGACTGGAATAGAAAAAATGAAAATCGATGACTGTATATACTCTTTTGTTTACCTACCTAATTTGGTACGCGGTAATAACAGTATTTTTTTAAAGATTCACATTGAAAAAAATATTCTGTAGGTTAATTAAGTTTTTCTTGACGCATGTACCTCATAGCTGTATTTCAGAAAAAAAAACTGAAAGCAAGAAGGTGTAAATATAACTTTTGACTTTATAAGTGTCAGTAGTGAGGTTGTAGGTGACAGGTGCATTGATATACAAGTATATCGTAAGAAACTGAGTTGACGTGGTGTAAACTTGGGGGTGGCAGGCCGCCGCGCGGCGGTCGTTTCACTGCAAGGGGTGTGGTCCGCAGGCGGAGCTAAACGCTACAATCTTTCTTATTCTCCAGATAATCGTAACATATTGTTTTTTACTCGAAAAAAACCGAAATATAGGAAAATAATCATCACTTAATCATTATAATCAATATTGAACAAAAAAGGAAAACCTTGGTTATAATTAATACATATTTTTTCAAATGAACTTCTGGCAATTTTCAAAGAATTTTCAGTGTTCCTGTCTAAATACCCCGACAAGATTGTTCGAAGAAAGTATTGGTAAAAAAATAATATAAAACAATTACAAAAACAAGCGTCAAAAATTCAAGAAAGCCTCGACGTGGAGTCGCTTGTTGGAAAAACGATCGTTCGAATTTGATTATCATAAAAACCACTGAGATATGTACCCTAAAAAAATCAAGCCTCTATGACATGCCGTTTCAAAGTCTTCAGATTATTCCAGACAAATTCACGATCGGATTCCTAAGTTTCAAATTATTCGAAAAAAGCTATTCCAACCCTTCCACCACTTCAAAAACTAACAGACATTTTTGCAAAATTAAAGCCCTTCCCCTAGAAACAAATGATCAGATTGTTGAGAATTTGTCTTCTTCTGGGAATGTTAATTTTAAAGTAATATAATTATGACGTATTAACAAACGGTCGGACATTATACGATTTGAATGAGGATTTACTATAAGTCAGACCATTTTTCGAGTGAAAATCAGGTTGAAAACGGATCATACGAAAGATGAGAATGATCAAGAATACATGAAAATGTTTCCTACATATTTTTCATTCGACTATTATCTGAAAATGAAATGGTTAAGGTATAAACATAGATGTAGTGAGTCGATCTAAGGAAATAATTCGATAATAGCTTCCTTCGAAAGTTATACGTCGTATCAGGTGGATTTAAGTTGTAAGCATGCTTTACGAAGTTCATGCTTCCTTCCGGAAGGAACGATGACATTACACGTGCACCTTGAGGACGATCTGGTAGCCACCACGTGTGGAATCCCGGAAACATCGAACACCCAGACCAGTCTGGGCCGTTTCCTAGATTTTTTCCCACGTAGGGGTTGCATTTGCAAAAACTCCAAACATCATGGTCTAGCATCCCACTACTTCCTCCTTCCCACGCCAAGATTTATAACATGTTGGTACTTCGATGTCATAACACCGGCCAAATTCATTTTCACTCCCCTAATTCCGCTTCCTTATTACCTACGCTACTACACATACATAATAGGGATGAATTTCATCTTCAAGATATATGGAGGATTAATTTTTAATAATCAATAGTTCAGGGTGTACAATTGGACCATGTGTTGAATAAACGAAATATTAATTCAAACCCGAATAATCCTTCGAGATCGACAAAAATTAAGTTCCTGATGAATTGTACATTTTCATTTTACGAACTGAATAAGTGAATAGAATTTCCGTATCATTGGATTTCTCATGCTAATCGGCAAAGTAAAGTTTTGTTCAATAAACTGTTTGATATCTGATTCATATCAGAAATCGATGTTAATCGTACAGAGTGTTTCTATGAAAATGACGACAATCACAGAAATCAGATCTTAATGGCATGAAAGTTCCGATGTGTATCGCGGGTCCTAACACTTAGTATGAGATATATCTAAGGGTTTGAATCGAATGCAAATTCGCCAAGGAAGTAAGTCCCTTCTAAAGCGGTGATTCTTCTTGGGACCTCTTATCTAAATCCCTTCTGTCGGTTCACTACGTAGGCCAACGCACAAGCTACACTTATTTTACACCCTTAAATCGATAATTGCTGTCCTATGCCGCCTTTCTCTCGTCCAAAAAAATTATCATGCTAATAGACGAAGCCAGATTGTAATTCAGTAATTAAAATGGAAATTTGTACCACGATAAAAAAACATACAGACTTCCCACAAACAATTATTTTTCTTTATTACTTTATAACTGCTTTAATATTTTCGGATGACGGTGGAAGAATTCATTACACTGAACAATAATAATTTAACGAAGAGATACTGAATATTTCATTTTGTACCGCTCTCATCAGAATTTTAGGACTTCAAAAAGCCAACCAAAGATTAGTCTAAAGATTATGCATATAATTTGTGGGACAATCATATGCTTAATCCATATATTGAGATTAAAATAGAAACCATACGAA
This sequence comes from Propylea japonica, assembly GCA_013421045.1. NCBI lineage: Eukaryota > Metazoa > Arthropoda > Insecta > Coleoptera > Coccinellidae > Propylea > Propylea japonica. Next base: position 35,226,156 of record CM024248.1, on the reverse strand, counting down.
CAGAAACAGAAATATGATTATTATGATATTGATTGACGCTGGAAAATTTTGAAACATGTGACGGAATTGCAGAGCACACAGACGATTGCTATATTATATTATATGCCATGAAATTACCATCCTGCAGAAACCAAGAACGGTTTGATATCATCCCTTTCTACAACACCCTCAACACGGTTCCACATCTGTCTATAAAAAAATCTTCACGATCTTGTGACTTTCTACTGAACACCAGATGTTAAATGTTACAATTCCTTCATTTGTCGGAAATTCGATTGTCAAAGAAACGATTATTTTTAAACACAAATTTCCTGTTTTTTTTTTCAAGTGTGCCATTCAAAAGTGAGGACTAACATTAGGATTAGGTATGTGCAGTGGCGGCATGCGAAATGTGAACGATTATTTTTCCTATTGTAAATTGGGCTTCATTAATATTATGTCTATGAGAATATCACGCGATAATTGACAATCAACCTCCAAATAAATCACGGAATATAAATATTCTATGCCTCACTAGGCAACGAATTTAGGACATATGTAGGTATGTGAATTATTGAGATATGCGAAATGTTTGGTTATTTAAAATTTAGTATTTTTACTAAAATACAAGAATATAAGGCGTACTTGAGGCCACGTCAGAACTGTTTCCTCGTCAAAATGATATGAGGAAAGTTATTCATTGATGTCTGAGTGTGTTGGCAACAGTTCGAGCTCATAATGGCTGATATCCCATTGCATCATTATTAGAAGCGGCATTTGCAATAAATCTGTCAGAGGGATAAGATACCCTTGTCTTTTCGCCGTTTGTGTTTTGAGCGGCGAAAACGATGGCTAACCTAACCTGTGTCTTACCGAATTATATCTAGGACCTTACGCTTCTGCTCTTTTTCAACGGAGTAATAAAACTGACAAGAGAAAGTGTGCTTCGCCACGTGTTTTTATCAGATTATGGGTCCACGTGTACGATTATCTTTATTGGTGCGTTATGTGAAAAATAAAAAAGCCTCATACGACTTTCCCGAATCTTCAGACATTTTTACTCAGTATTATGATGATATTTTCGTGAAATTTGAATTTATGTGACCAGAAGATATCGACCAGATTTTGGTGTCATTGTATTCATTGAGTCTTCATGAACAACATTAGGAAAACCAACAGGTGGCGCTATGTCTTAGTTAGAAAAAAGGACCCCCAATTTTCCATCTTCACGTCACTTTTTTCACTATAAAAACACAAATTCACTGTTCCAATTTAGTCCATAAGTCACCTTCGAACATTCAAGTAACTATTAGATTAATTTCATTTCCTTAGAATTTGTGGATATGTGATACCTCTAAATTTCGACATTTCGCATTAATTATTGAATTACGAAATGAAACTACGAATAGTTATTTGAAAGTTCGAAGGTATTTGTAGATTAAATTGGAGCAGTGAATTCGTGGTTTTATAGTGAAAAAGCACGTGAAGATTGATTTTTGGAATTGGGGTCCAGATTTTCTAAACTAAGACAGACCGCCACACTAATGTTGTTCAGGAGGACTCATTAAATACAATTGCACCAAAATCTGATCGATATCTGCTGGTCACCGAAATACGATATTTACTACCGATATTTGTCTTAAGAGAATATCCTACTCATCGAAACTCTTGATCAAAATAAAATAACGCTGCTGTAACAACCACATTCAACATTTGTCGTTTCTACTCTAAACTTTCTCCTTTAAGAGTTCTTGAAAAATGATTCAATTCCGAAAGACCAATAAGTTGAAAAGTTTCAATCTGAAGTAAGTTTGGTACAGCATGAACTGAATAGTGTGTAAATCGAAAAAGTATAAGGCGTCCTCACATCACAGAGTTTCTACTTCAATCCACATGAATGCATATTTGTGAAATTTTTTATGAAAATGTTCCACACCTTTTAGAATCTGAATTAAAGTGCAACATACAAATATTTTCTAGGTCACTATATTAAGAAGCAGTTACTTATTGTCATATTATTCAAAACAAAAGAGAAGTAAATAAATGTACGTCTATGAAACTTCCTTCACTTTATTGCCAATATTTGTAATAATTTGAATATGCAATGGCAAAATACATATAAGGAAAACACTTTGAACACTTTGTTACCATTTGATAACATGGCACAGAAATTGGAACATACATATTTTGGCATATCATTTCACATCTATTTAATGGAAAAATTCACTAGGAAAATAATTCAGTCGACACATAAAACGGGGTGGCGTGATCGAAAAATGTATAGGATATGGACGCTTTAGAAGTCCACCGGTCCGGGGAATATATAAAATTGCATTGAAAAATTTTCACATATGCAGTTCGTGCCTTGAATACGAGATGACCGTGAATATCGGAACCCTAGAGTTAGAGCACTCTATTCAATGAACCGAAAAGAACGTAATACAGTTTGTCAACGATATGTCGTTGGATCGTGTTCACTTCATCATGCTCACTGACAAGTAAGGAAGTTCTTTCTAGCCCCAACGCCTGCAAACTTTAGCTGGCAAATTGTTTCTTCAAAAATGTCTTTCTAGGAAGAAGAAGATCAATTTTTAGATCGGAAGCACCTGCTTATTATAGGTGCAGTCTATCACATTAATACCGTGGTTTCATACGATAGAGACGAGGGTTCACGTCTAATCACGACGTCGACGAAGAACTGGGGTAGCTTTCAATCAGCCTGTTACCCAAGAGACCTTTGAAATTAAGTAACCTTGGTTGGTCACATATAATTACGAAAACCTCCCTCTATAGGCAATCCGATCGCTCTGTCGATCTGTCTTTCGATTGTTTTCACTGAATTACCTCTGCGACTATCGCTTCTTCTTCATCGATCTCCAACCCTAGCTATCCCTTTTGACAACGCAATTAGTAATATGTTGGACTTTCTTGCGACAACCCCTTCATTTTGTAACGCTATTCACCTACACAGGGATATCGGTTGCGTTATATCACTTATTCCCTTGTTGTCAAATTTGAGTATATTCTAACATTATTGAATTATTTATTATCTTGGATACTAAACTTTTCGAATTGTGGAAAGTTTTTCGATTCTGTTCACTAGCAACGCCATCTATACATAATTTTCTTATTTTAAAAAATATAGCAGAAAAAGTAATGAAAGATCCCCCTACACTAAATATAATGACAATAGTGTCTACTGAAAAGTTTGTTAATAAATTTGTTCAAACAGTCAGTATTCGATAGATATGTATATATGTATGTGCTTTTCTGGGCAGATGAGAATTGTGCGAATCGAAATCGTAGCAGGTTTGAGTTGTCGAACAAAACAGGACGGCAGAATGGTATTCGCAGGAAACATGGTTGCTGCAACCGTTCATGATTGTGGAACAAGTGTAAATAGCTGAATTGTGATGTATTATGTATTTAGTAGCGAATATAAATGACCGTTGTCCGTGGAATTTCAACTATTTGCTTAATTAAATTTGGGGTATAAATGTTAACTGAAGTCCGGACGAGGACGACCCTTCTACAATGCACCAGCCATCCCTTGTTGAGGGAATGAAACCAGAAATCACGAATCCCAAACGTCCACACGAAATTAGATTGATTATTTACAAATATGAATGAGCAACCGATTCTTCCACATTCTGATTATCAAATATAATCTATATTATTAGCTTGGGTTTTACAAAAATGAATATTGATACTTCAATGTCCAGCGGTGTTTGAATGTGGATCACTTTTCAGATCAATTTTGCTATACTTCGAAGAACAATCTGAAATGAAGTGAATCTGAATGAAAAACAAACAGTCTTATATTTATCTAGCGAGGGGAGGGACGATTTTAGTTTGGTCATAACCGAGCAAAGGTTTATATTCCGCATAAAAGAATCATTTTTTATAAGGCGGGTGGATTTCAGTCGGATTGGATGACGTACAACGTTGGATTTGGAAAAGATCCTGAAATGGCTACAGTCCGAATGACCGTAGGGTAGCTATGCCAAAATATGTTGATATATTCTGAAACGAGAGCACAGCAACATCAGAGGGGAATCGATATTCTTGACTGCAAAAAGTGAATCAATCATTATGAATGTATCTTTTTATCTTTTAATATGAAGGAATTATTGTAACGCATTGAAAAAGAAATCCTATCAAGTTATAAAATAATGTCTAGTATTTCAAAAGTATAATCACGGTATTTGTCGATTTCAGTTAAACATCTATAAAGAAATATAATGAATACGTATGAAGTGGCGAAAACGGTGTTAAAAACAAGAGTGGGAGCGTAGGGTGGCCCAGATTCGGGTTGCGATGTTGCTTATGCAAATCGTACTCCCTGCAATTCACCGATAAAGTATTAGGAACGAACAGTGTCTCTTCACTAAGTAATTATACGACTTCTCCTGTTGACGCAATCTAATTAATGTAGGTATTTATCTTAGAAATTAAGACGGCTCGCTTACCACGGCAAACACTGATGGTGAGTTCGGTGATTAATTACATAAGGCATCGCTCACCCCCTCTGGAACACTGCCCCGAACCCCCCTGCTGCTTTACTACAGACTCTCCAACTTGCTCTATCCTTACTCAATGCTTAAACACGTCATTATATGTTCATTTTTTCTCTCATTCGCGATTTTCATTTTTCAATTAAAATACAATTCTTACAAGAAATTTTAGAGATGAATTCAATTTTTAAATTGCATTCAGTATAGAACTCAAATTTCCGCTGGGAAATTTCAATTTCTAGAATGAAAATGACAGATTTCCACTTATAATTGAATCAATAACTAATGATTTCAATGACGTACTTCGGTCATATTTTATTTTATGAAACTATCCGGCCCGGACTTTCCATTTTTGCGCGCTTATTTTAATCAAGTTTTCCCTTCGACAAAAGAGTGGAGATACTTTGAATTTCCATTCGGGTAAGATAAAAGAAATAGGAAGGGAATGATTTCCGTCACAATAAAATTATGCAAATAGCAATTTTATCCGAAATCCCTCAAAAATGTTTCATTTATAAAACATATTCCGCAATCGTATTATCATAAAAATTTTATTTCACTGTAACGGACGTTATCCTTATACATTTATTCATGAAAGGGGGCATTGTCATACGTTTAGGTAAATTATTTAACGTTTAAGGCTTTGCGGAAAAAGTAAAGAGCACTGCGAAATGCGAAAATGTTTTTTATATCTGAAATATTATTTGAATTAATCGTTCGAATATTTGCCATAAAAACTTAAGACTACACGATATCGCAGTATGAAAGGTACGAACAGTTCTAATGTCACGCCAAAATCATCAAATTGATAAACTGTGGTGGACAAGCATAACAATTTATGACTGGAATTGATTAGAGGATGATGTCTATTAATGTTTACATCTTCTAGGAATGAATCATTTGAATTCCATAGAGAACAAATGATGCGAATATAGATGTTGGTTTTGATTTTTCGAATCTTCCGTTTTAATGAAACCCAAACAGATAAAATTGGACAAAAATCGTCAATTGAAAAGTGTAATTTAAAGAGACAATGATATTCGATTCGGTTCGACAAACATTGATTTTGCGAGGAAATCGAAACATTGTGAAAATAAAATAGCATGTGACGAGAGGGCGTCATATGTAAATTAAGGGGGTAAGAGGCTCCCCGTTTGAAATGTAATACCGGGTCTCTGTTATCTGCGGTAGACCACCCCAAATTCAAAAGTGAGAACAAAGCAATAAGGGTATCCACCCTAGCAAATCACTAACTTCGATAACATCGTAACATATCAGTTTTACTATTCGGATTTTCCCTATTCTGCTCTCTCTTTTTGTCTCAGTCCGATAAATTTCTTGTTCTCCGCTTTTCAGAAGCAGCGGCGGCACCGTCATCATATTCTCATAGGCGTGCATCCGATTAATTATTCAGAGCGTCAATAAAATATGAACGATGATTTCTTCTTTTCAATGAAATGTGGAAAACATAAAGTTACATCCACTGTTATCCCTATTTTCTGATATTTTCAGTAAGAAATCTTGTCTATTTAACAGATGATTTTTTTCAGAAATTTATCGTTAATTGTCTAAACTGCATATTGCATACGCTGTATAATGTTTCGGGTATATCTTGTCATACCAGTTATAAGGTGCAAACCGTATTAAAAACTGATTTACTAACACGGTTATTGGCTCGACATGCTGGCCAAATTAAAGACCATTTTACGATGCCGTTGTGACCATAAAAATTGAATAGGGGGCAGATGTCAAAAGCTTGGTGTATGGACAATAGAGTGAGTAATAAATTAAAAGCTGCAAAAATACTGACAACCAGAAAATTGGCATATTATATATTGCTCGATTACTTGGACTAACAAGTCATAATGTTTATTTTGAACATTTCAGGTTTATATTTCAAGGTACTTCAACATTTTATGAAAAACCTAAAAAAGTTCTCATGTCAAGTATCAACACTGATAATGCACCAAATCAATTTGAAAAAAATCCGGAGATTTGGATGAAAAAGGCGCAACTTTCAATTCATTGAATTTCAAATTGTTTGATTGATTAATTCTTATTGTTTCTACTCAGCGCTCAATATCGATAATAAAAGTGCGAAAACATTCCACCATTAATGATATGAATTTATTGACGTCGATAAGGTTCCAAGTTCCAATCATTCGAAACCGACGATTGAAGAATCGAAATTAATCAGTCAGGTCCATAAGGTTATCTAGAGAGAAAAACCGAGAGAGATATCAAGAAATAATAAAATACCTTCATTGAAATTCTATATAGGAACCTTTTCAACTACCTAATAATAATCCAAAACAATACAACAAGTTCTCTCTTCCAAAAAACGCAATACCGTGTATATCTCACATCATAATCTTTGCAATGGTATTGAGGTTATTGTAAAATACGATTTTGTATTGGAAATACAATGGCATTCGAATTTTACTGTATTCTTATCTGATGATCTCGGCTATCGGTAGTAAATATCTCGTTCTTCGCTATCACATTCAGATCTTGTAGTTTGAATTCCCGATTGATATCAGAATTTTGTGCAGAGTATAGAGCTTCTGATTTACCTACACCTAAAATCTGAGATATCTTAACATGTGTAGGACAAAACATGTAAAATATTATGTTTCAATAAATGCATATGAACTTATCATGCAAAGACAGATCTTAAAGGACTTCTTTGTGGTAAACCGAAAGAGGAGGTCGTTCCTATTCAACATTACCATGTATGAATCGAGCACAGATTCTGAAAGGGCTGTGAGAGTAAACTTAATCAAATTTCAAGCTCTATTGACGTATTAGAGGAGATTTTCAGATAATCCGGCGGGCTTTTATTCTATTATATGGGACCCTTTTTCAGAGGGCTCACTTCTCATTGAAATTGCTCTATATTACTCCTAATTAATTTCTTTTTATCTTTCTCTGTGAACAGATCCGTGTGTCAGTTCTCTTCAACTTTGATCTACGTTTCTTGAATTGTTATGCAATTTTTAATAATTTCAGAAGTAGCTAACCAAAAATTCATGAACCCGATAAACGAATCAAAAAGGATTTATATTTATACCAAAAATAAAAGTCAAAGAACCTCAAAATTAGCCACATCAGTAATTGAAACATATTAAATTAATTCTAGGACGGATTTTAGTTAAACTTAAACAGTTTATAGATTCATTTCTTGTGAAAGCAGTGAAAAAAACTCATCGACTCGAAACAATAATTATTCAAACTATATACCGAAATAACATGACACCCGTATGTCCGATTTAGTTTTAGTGATTGCATATTTTTTCGAAAACGCTAAGTTTTCTCGAATTGTATCTAATATCAATTTTTGCAAGTTCACGTAGTGTTCGATTTGCAATGAATAATCTAGCGGAATCATTTTGATATTTTTAATAATGAATAATTATCACAATCCTCCGTTCAGCCAAGCCCCACAGTTTTAATTGAGGGTTCATTTCATTAATTATGAATATCAAATTCTCTCCTGTTTTCAGAGAGAAGAGCGTTGATTAGTGTTACAACTAATGAGCTACGTGACACCATCTCGCTACTCGAGAAAGAGCTTCGTCTTTTTCTTGTCGTTTACATATTTTGAAATCCCTTGGTGTAGCAATACGTAAGATTATCCAATTAACTGTGTCAGTTAGATCTCAAATACATTTCAATTAGGAATTTTCCACGAACCGATAGATGGTTTCGTCCAAAAATCAGAACACATCATGTAGCGTTAAAGAGGAAAATTCTATGAAAAAAATCGATACAGAATCTCCATGTCCTCTATATAGATTTATGCAGGATACGAATCTGCTTTCTGATTTTTCCACTCTCTGCTCGGTTGAAATTTCATTTGGCGTTAAATATGGTAATTCGAGGCGCGTTGAGTCTAATTTTGATTATTTTCCATCCATGCCCTATGTGGAATTCAATAATTGACATGTATATGTATGAGCTGGACTCCAGTGGCCAAATTACCATCTTTAATTAAATAAGAGAGCTCACTGAAACTTTCTAACCCTAATGTATTCTTGTCACTCAGAATGATAAATCCGTATTATTACATTTCCAGTCAAGCTGACAGAAAACTCAATGACAAAACACATATAGGTTATACTTCAAGATGGATTAATGCAGTATTATGTAATTATTAACTTCGGTTATATTCAATCTTTGATGTTTGATGCGGTTATCGATTTGCATAATATGAATAAATACCTAGGTATGTATTTAAGACCACTATTTTCTTCATTACTTTTAACTTGACGATATTATTAGAAATAAATATTCAATCACGTAGAAAAAAGTTTCTAGAAATGTCTAGGAAAACTTCGACTAGGGGATGATACCAACACACTTGTTCATTTGGCAAAACGCTACATGGGAATTGATGAAGAAAAAAGCAAAGTCACGAAGCTTCACTTCAAATATGTATATTTCGTTAGAGTATCACTTCTGGTTGTACGATTAGACCAAATATGAATGGATTATAAAGGTCTTGATCATGAATATAGTTATTCATCTGTATCTGTATCCAGGAGAAATAAAATCGATGAAATGAAAATAAACTCCGTTCCACGAGATGGTAATTTACATTTATGTAAAGTGGCAGGCGACGATGATACGAGGCTGCGTTTATGCATAAGGGCAATCATCGGTGGCGTTAAAAACGAAACGGTAATCAAATTAGGGTCGCAAGGGCTAATTACCAGGATTGCCTGGGCTGATGTCATTTATCCGAATGACCAATTCGAACCTCTTATCCGTGACAAGCGACCATCTGTGCCTCAATTCTGAATCGAGCCAATTTACAGACCTACTACCTTTGCTCAACACAACAATTATTATTATGATTATTAGTAAGTATAGGTACGATTCAGAATGCGCATTGAATCATTTCATTTCAGGATTGAATAAAATATTTTGAACGTTCTTATATCACACAGTTTTATAGAAAACAGATACTGAAAATTTTGTTTGATAAGCAAATTATCTCATATTCCAAAATTGATCATCCTGTATTAACGCCAACCATATGCTTATCACTTCTTTCCTTAAAAACTCTTTTCCAATGTTACATTTATGGTATATTTTGCGTATGAGCAACAACGATAATAATGTTATCTATAGTGACCTTTTCACTTCTGAGTTGTTTATCATCGAACTTATCAGAAACCCTTCAAGGAGATACAAGATTATAGAACTTCAAAATGAAGATGTTGAATCAACGTAAATGTTATTTGTTATTTTATATCATAAATTCAGTTCGATACAAACATATTTGATTAATTCCCAATGTGGAAATTGCAGCGTTGTTAGGTATGTTACAACGAACGAATTTCATCGGATATGTGATGTAGATTGAATGATTTATTGGAAGAAAGTGAGACGGAAAATGATTCAAGTATCGAGGAACTTAGATGGTAAGAACCTGGGATGGCCGGTCCTATCCTCATAAATTCAATTCTGAGCACGCAGATTGAACTTGTACGTTAGAATAATCAGGAAAGGGAAAGTTCTTTCTACGGGTAATGAAGGTGTTCGATGTCTGGCGGGTCAGTCCAGAAGAGGGTGTACAATTGAGGCTTCATCTGGATAATTCGCATACTTCGGAGAAAAGAAGGAAAGATAGGAATGTCTTTGTCGACCGATGAGGTATTGTGCTCACCGCCAATGATGGTCTGGCGAAGTCGACAAAGGACCCCGAGATAAGCCGGTACAGAGAAGAAGAAGAAAAGGCAAAGACGCGGATCATATTCGCGCTGAATGCGAAATTAACTTCAGCTTGGGCTCCATTTTAATTCATTTTGTCTCGAGACGAGATTTAATGCCTCGCCGAACTCAGATAACATTACTTGCAACATAAATAACTTGGTCGAAATCTGCTGCTTTTCCACCCTAATCGCATCACGCACTCTCGATTTGCGGAATACAAATCTAAACGAATGATTCGCCTCTTAATTTACAGCTTATTCAAATAACACTCCTATCAACAACGCTCCTGCACTGCCGCTCATTTTTAATATTAATCGCTTTCTTCACTGATACAGGACACATTGGAAGACAATTAGGTATCAAATCTATTATTCTAAAGACATCATAGTCAAGAGAAATTTCACGAATGAAAGTTATTGTCTGAAGAATGTAAGAATAAGGAAATTACGGATTGTTGTCAACTAGGATACATCTAATCAAAGATGTTTGGTATAATATAACGTAACTTATATTAAGAAAACTATTATGTATCTGTACAAATATATCTATGTTCATGTCGGCAGGCTTTAATTGAAAGGGGAGAAAGCAAAACATTCGTCTACAGTTGTATTTCTTGTATTATGAGGAGAAAAGGCCGATGCGGGCTCTGATTAAACATGTGTGGGAGATGAGGGGCTGCTGGATGTCCTTGACTCTTTGAGGTCATCCTGCAGGAAAGAGAAGCGGGAAGCGGAATGGATGCACATGCGATTTGACAGACGTAATGACTCGGGAAGTGAATTGGCGCGGCACACATAATTACATCTGGGTTTCATGACAAATCACCAGAGCTCCTTCCTTCTATCCCGAGGGATCCAACCCTCAATTGCTTTTTAATTCCGACCGCCCTGACCGCTTTTCTTCGGAAAAATCAGTCCCAGGTGGCAGTTGAAAGTACAAAGATACCAAGAGGAGGAATCTTATATTTTCAACATCAAGATAAATGCGACAAAAAAGTTCATTGTCTATGTGGCCAGATTGCAAAATATCGGTCTGAAGCATTCTAATTTTAGTGAGTTTTCTTATATAGGAATAATGTATTCATTTCTGGGTGAAAAGAGATTAACTTTATTTACAATCCGGGCAAAATTCTTTTATGCTTAAATTCGCGAAGCTACTGCTGTCTCACAAAAGTCGTGCTATTCCGAAGATAAGATCAAGTGAAAAGTTACGATGAGTTCTTATCTCACACGCAATAACCTGCACAGAAATAGAAATAGCACTAGGAAAGTATTTACTTTTTTAAGGAATACAATATTCAGCCATAAAATATTTTCATATGAGCGTGTCCTTTCGGTAAATGAACATTGTTCTAATTTCAAGATATTTCAGAGTGTACGAAAGTGTAAGTGATCATTCGGAGCGCAGTGGTTAAGATGTGGCAGGAATTTATTGGACTAATGTTTCATAGCGTAGAAGTTTATGTGAAGAGAGGGTCAATATATCAAAAGGGGGCTTGACAATGAAAATACCGGAGGAAATGAAAAGTAAGTAAAGAAATTCACGAAACTTAATGAGGCAGACGAGGAAATTCCTAATCTAGTCTGAGAGGCGCCGAACAAATCCGTACACTGCGCCGGACAGTGCAGACCATTGTGCTCGTACAATACATATTTTATGATTATTAAAATAAAGCTACTGGTTTGATTACGACCGAAAAGCCACCTGCTCTGCTTCAGCCACCCTCTCGCTAACCACAATGGATTACTTCCCCTTGTTCGCCATTGCTAACCATTACACTAATCATGTACTGCATTCTACAAACTGATCTTTACACTCTGTCCTTTTAATTGATAACGACGATTTCACTTTCATTTTCGCTTTACAACGCTCCCCCATCTTTCATCTCGATTTTTATATCAGATCAACTCCATTCATAATTCCGTTCTCAACATTTTTCCAGCCTGCTAACTGGTTTTATTGAATACAAATGTACGAAATTATGAAGAAATTTCAGACCACACAGATAAAATGGTAACATTTTTCCGGAATATTAGACTGGAACGAGTGCAAAAAATATATCACAAACATATAAATTTTGGCGAAACATGAACGAGCTGAAGTAACCATGCGTTAACAGAGTTACACCCTTTAGATAACAGAATAGAGTCGTCACGAGGAGTAATAACTTAACAGGGTAAAAGATATGTTCAAAGCTGAAAGATAGTAAAAGTGTCTTTGTTGAAACGGATCCCTTGGAAGTCGGTAGTTGATATGAAATCATTATGTTACACGGTTACTTCGAGAACGTACGACAATAATATAAGACTTGAAAGGAGAAACAAAGAGGTGGAAAGACGAGGTTTCAGTTCCCGAGATAATATCAGCACCATAAGACATATTGCCTTTAGATAGGACTACACTACAATGGCATGTTATCTTGTGCATGTATATACCTATAACCGTTTTCGTCATTTCGACTTTCGAGTGACAAACACAGGCCGAGATTAGAGACAATAAAATAGTTTTGTACTTCTTCGTACTTTGATGATCTTTACAATTTGATAGATTAGATCAGTTCACTGTCAACGAGATGTCGAAAATATTTTTTCTCCAAAGAATCAAGCTCTTATGTATCGATTCAATGTATGATTTTTCTTTGTTGCGCAAAAATTAAGCCCGATCTGCCCGTTTTCCTTTCTATTCGAAACTGATGTGACTTTTAGGAGTGTAATGGACAGATGAACGAAAGTGCGAAAGCTCTTTACTTCAAGTTAGTGCTTTTGCCGGATTGTTTAGTAATGCATCGTTATGATTGAAGTGCGTTGAGGAAGAGCCATACCTACGAATAAAGTACTGACGGGAAATTAGCCGAATGAAAGGAAGGAGTTATTCTTTCATATTTAGATCGGTTGAAAAGAAAGTGGGTGGATGGATGAGAAAAGATTCGACAGTAGTGAACATTGTAGTAATTTTCCGAGTGATATTGTCCTGATCGAGGGGCACAATGCCATCACAATAGATTGTAGCAATAATGAAGGCAGAGCTTTCAGCTTTCAGCATGGATGAGAATCGTATTTTTCAATTTTCAATTAATAAACTCTCTCGTACGTCGAAACAGAACCGTACAAAAGGAAGAGCAATAACGGACGAGATGAAAAGATCGCAGCAAGGGTTGACAGCGAAGTTGTTTGAATGCACTTAGCCGAGCGTACGGGTAATTGTCACGCAATGACGCGTCTGCACACTGCAGAGCTACGCATCACGCAGCAGCAACCTCTCTGTCGCTCATCTCCATGCCATGCGAGCCCATTCAAACTCTGCAGAGCATGAATGTTAATGCGCTAATCCGACATTTACAAGCAAACTTCTTGTTGTTGATCGTTCCCACCCCACATGTTCTACCACAATACATCCAACTATTAAATAAGCGGATATTGCCGAATACACGAATTTACCTAATATGAGGATTAGACACGTTTCGATTGCGCTCTCACACACCACCAGGAATTGTCTTACTAACTGCACCGCAGAGCATTCTTTCGTTTTTGACCGCTCTTTCTACTTAAACGAGTGCTATACAGGGTGTTTCCTAAACATGCGGCAAAAATTCAGGGGATTGTTCCTTGGACTATTCTAAGAATATTTTGTCCTTTGATGATTTTTGAAAAACCTCTTTGTTTCGAAGATACAGGGGAAACAAAATTTTAGATAATAACATTTTATTATGAAAAATTACATGAAAATTTAACTTAATCTACAAAAACTGTTGAAAATGACCACCTCTAGCCAAAAAAAAGAATTCAAATGAAAACTGTGTTTAATCTGTATTCCTTTACCATCTGAACTTATCAATTTTAAGTCAAAAAACTGGCCGTTTTTAGTAATTGGAATGTTGTTAAACAAACTTAAAAATAAATTGTACCTACTTAGTAAACACAGTACGGACGCATTTTTATTTAAACTATTATTAATTTTAAAAATATGAAAAATGTTGTTCTCCCTGTATCTTCGAAACAAAGAGGTTTTTCAAAAATCATCGAAGGACAAAACATGCTTAAAATAGTCCAAGGAACCACCCCCTGAATTTTTGCCGCATGTTTAGGAAACACCCTGTTTACATAATATGTAAAGTTAAGACGATTACTAGGGATATAATGTAATTAAAAGGAAGCATTTCAATTACCACATCGTTTTTTGTTTGGCGATGATATAAATGACACGAAGAATATGCGATGAGGATGAGCATTTTCATACTTTCCCCATGGCCTATTCATCCCTTCAGACTCATACAAGAGTGGAAATTCAGAGTTTAGCACCCCAAAAGCATATCAGGATCCGATTTGTTCATATCAAATACTTCGGTGGTTATGCTTTATTGAGTTTCTATAGCGATACTTGAAGAATGCCAGAGTACAAAGCAGTCGTAAGGGGATTTCCAAGTGATGGTGAACGCACTTGTTTGGAACACATGTAGCGGATGAAATGGATTCACGCCTCTTAACAGTTACTACCCTTCGTTCATTAAAGTTATATTGGAATTAGGTTCATTCTTTTTTATAAGGATTTCGAGAGGTACATTCGTTCAAGTCAGTACAGGTTGATTTATTATAATTACAATAGATTTTCACACAATTGAAAACAAACCTACATGTGAATAGTTTCTACAGCTATACCCTTCGTTATCGAGTTAAACTTGTTTTGAATAAGAGAAATTATTCGAAGAATCTGAATTATTTAAACGAAGAGAATTGTTCGAGATATTATTATTGTATTATGTTAACATCAGATACAATTCCGAGCGATTTTTATATTTATTTAAGCACTCGATTAGGTATTTGTTTTCGGAATTGTTTCTATAGAACTATTAGCATCTCTAAAGGGCCGTACACGGTACGATCCGTAGTAACGATTAATCTGAAAGTATCTCGTGATTAAAGTTCACAAAAATACACCGTAAATTATAAATTCAACGCTTCAGCTCGTCCACAAGAAGAAAAATTCAAGTTTTTTGCTTGATAGTATCTACCTACATGACAGAAGGAAAATAATGAATAAATTCAAAAACATTACTCGCATATTATCTTTTTCATAATTTCTGTAAAACTATTGGTTTTACAAGGAACAATTACAACACGTTTAAAATTTTATATTCAGTTGACATATTCCACATCATACAAGTTACAAGCTTTTGTAGGCTTCTTTAAATTGGGAAAACGGTCATTCATATTGGTAATATCATATCGATAGCTAATTTTTTCATTCTATTCATTCATAGATTGATATTTTCAGTTAAAATTTGAACATCAGAAGAAACGAATTCAAAATGTTCAGGGTCAGAGTATTATTTTATAGATTTGAATGAGAAATTCCAATTCATATTTTATTATGAATAAATTGAGTCATGAGCTCACAGGGTACCTATTTGAATTACTTCAATGTTGTACCGACTTTTTGAGGTTTTTTTACATTTTTTTGTTGTTTCTGAAAATCGATTTACTTTATCTCGAATTCTTCGAATTACATATAAACCTCGTTACCATTTGACAAAAGTTATCTATTGGTAGCATTCACACAACGAGTTTTGGAAAAATATGAAATTTTCATATTGACCATAAAAGGAACTGAAATTGCAGAATAAGCATCAATTGAGTACTCAAATGAAGTTTCCAAGAAAACTATCTTTGCACAGACACACACGTTTCACTGCACTTCATTTCAATTTGGTATTTACTATAAATATTATTTTTCACCTTTTTGATCTATCGATTAAACAGGATAATTTGGATTCCTACTTTTATGTTGACTAACATAAATCCAACTTGAAGTTGTCAGGTATTTCATCGAATTGAAAAAAAAACGGCATTCAATATTTTTATAAATAAAATATTTTGATGTTGATTTATTGGCGAAAATCGTGGCGGCATATAACGCGTTACCTAATGATAGTGGTTCGGTGTTAAGGCTCCTTCACACTAATAGTATTCTTCACAGTAACGGAGTGATGATAATGACGAATGTAAATTGAGTGTTAAGAGAGGCGAGAAGAGTGGCATACCGAAAGAGTGCGTGAGGTGACGCGAGCGTACAGATCAAGTCGGGAGCTACGGACAAGTCGACCACGTGAGTTTGAACGCGGGCACGTGGTTCAGAATCCCCCTCCTCTAGCAGGATCCCCGTTCCAGGCACGCCCCATGGCCTATCGTGACCCGGCTGTGAACCAGGACCCTCCCAGGACCGCCCAGGCCAAGTCGTGTCGAGATCGAGCTCGAAAGGTCACTAGTAGAGACCAGAGTGTGCCCAAGTTTTGACCTGTAACCTCCGTGTCTGTGACTACGTGCTAACCGCTCAAGACGGTGACTGCTGAGCCCCAGGTGACCTAGCCGGTGATGTGCAGTGCGTGAGTGCAGCCGAAACATGGCTCTGGTGGCCAGCTCGTGGCGCGAATCATCCCTGGTCAATCCCATCCAGACTGGTCTGAACTCAATTCCAAATGGATTGAATACTCTTCCTTCGACGACCAACCTGAACGCTTTGCCGCCACCTCCAGCTCAGACTCTCAACCCCATCGGTTTGGAGACCTCCGATCTCGGTCTCGTCAAATGCCAAACACCCTCGCAAAATTCTCAGACCAGTGTGGCGAGCGCGGACATCAAAAATCAAAATATCGAGTGCGTGGTCTGTGGCGACAAAAGTTCAGGAAAACACTACGGTCAGTTTACATGCGAAGGTAACTAACAACATTATCTTATTTACCTATATTCAGTTCTGCCTAGGTAGGTATAGCATATATCACCATAATCAAAATTTTAACTCCCACAAGACATGAAACTTGGATTTTATATCTACTTATAGTCAGAAAAGCACAAAAGGAACATTTCTGTTCCGAATGTGTTGCATGTCCTATCATCAGTGTCAAAATACTCTGTATCGGCCATATGAATATACCTATCTGTTCAATTTTCGGAGTTGAAGCCATGGCAGACCAATTAATTCTTAATTAATTCTTTTTTCTCCAACGCAATACATATTCGAGAAGCAATTCGAAACCGAAACGAGATGAAATATCTAGGTATACCATTCTAAAAATTTTTATACGGCATGCGTCTTTCAATATTGTGCTCGATTTTTCTTTAGTATTCATAAAAGCTTCAATGTCGTTATTTATAAAAACTAGGCAATTAATGAAATTATAAGACCGATCATGGCCCAAAATGGATTTGTTATTCCGTATATTAATCGATCTATTGAACATCGATATTCAATAAATACTCATTCAAACTATGTATTTGTAGTATTGTCCGGTTTAGTAATATGAAACCACATCGATGAAGTCCCTCTTCCTCAAGAAACCTTTCTTGTGGGGAGATTTGCAATTAGAGTAGTTGTGGTGTCATCCTATTTCAAAACCACAACTTATTTTACGGTTTCCAGTAAGAAAAGTAGAGATTTATGTCATCGCCTTTCTTATTTTCTTTGAATAAATCGTCAAAAATTGAAGACGGTTGTCACGCGTCGCCCTCTTGACGTTCGACAGCCCTCTGGGGATTAGATGTGAAAAATTGTGCTTTATAAAAAGGGAATCTTCGTGTCGTAAAACACTAAAAGGCCAGACAATGTTCATTTGCATTCAGTTCCGGCAAAATGAAGTTATTTATCAAGACAAAAAAAGTACATTCGAATAAATGATGAAGTAAAAAAGATGAAGAAAGCTAATAATTGAAGTGAAATTCTAAAAGACCCTTTCTCAGAACATCGATTGATTTAATAGAATAATGAAAAAATATTTAAATGGTTCATCATCGTTTTCCATGAATGAATATGAATCTATTGTAAGAGGTGCATACGTCATTAAGTATTTAATCAAAACTGAAATGTGATTCTCCTGAAATTTCGACAAATATTTCGATTATAGAGTTGTTTCAAGGCAATCAAAGTTACAGTAACAACTGCTGTTGGGACAAAAGAGAAATCTTCAAGTAAAAGCAGCGTTGATTGTTCATTTCCTCTTGTCTATCCTATAGAAAACGATTCCCCTCATCCTCAAAATTCAACATAACTAAAATAGCGATATACTACAGTAATAGGTTTTTTACCGCCCACAAACTCCGGCCAAATAAATTATACGAGAAGGAAGAAGTGACTTATTGTGGTTCCCCCTAGTATTCCCGGGTGATATATGAGATTGAGAATTTGTCGTTTTAAAGTTGAGGGCTGGCGAAAAACTAATGCTAGGATCAGCGTGATTTCAGTAGAACCACATAAATTGTTGTTTCACGTTGATCGTTACTAGATTAACGCTGATTCTCGTTTTATTTTTAACGCCTTAATCTAACGTTCCATCAACCAACTGGAACTCAAATGCTATTGAAAAAATCACCCCTGCTTCGTAAATGACGAAATAGGTACACGAATGTTTTTTTTTCTTGATAGACTCTTTCTTACATCTAGCAAAGACTGTCAAACTTCCGCAATACGTCTTCCTTTTCATTTTTCATATTGTATTCGAAAATGTTAAGTTTATTGATGAAGATTATTCGAACCATTATAAGTATACCCGACCCAGCCCCAGCTGGTTATTCCTATAAGTATACCTATGTATCTACCAGTCAAAGACGTTCTAAACGAAATTAAGATTCTAAGATGAAGCATGCAATATTGGCTGTGATAACTTATACATGATGTACAGTAATTTCTGGCTCCGTGGTTTAAACGCGGAAGTACAGTGGCGGCATGCGAAATATGAACGACTCAACAGACCAAATTTGGCTTTTATTTAGTTGATTGATTTAGGCTTTGGCATAGAATTGTTATATTCTGTGGATTTATTTTGACGTTGGTTGCGATATACTATATACATAATATTGATGAAGCCCAATTTACAAAAGAAAACAATAGTTCACATTTTGCATGCCGCCACTGTACATCATTAACTTTATTGGTATTTTATTGGCAACCGTGGCTATTCACCCGTATACATGGAATATTGAACATATCTCGCGTATGATTAATTATTTTTCTTGAAGTAATTACTTGAACCTGGCACAGAGCATGCTAGTTTATATTGTAGAATAAATCAAAGTTCAACGATTCGTATCAGTGCAGTTCTCAACTCGAAACAGATATTTCCACTTCTTACAAAAATCACAAATATGTAGTTGTATGTTTGAGTCACGACTTTTTTTTCGAAAAATACTTCACAATGATCCTGAGCGATAATTGAAATTCCTTAATTTTATTTTTTCAGGTTGTAAATCATTTTTCAAGAGGAGTGTACGCAGAAACTTAACATATTCCTGTAGAGGGAGCAGAAACTGTCCAATAGATCAACACCACCGTAATCAGTGCCAATACTGTCGTCTCAAGAAATGCATGAAAATGGGAATGAGAAGAGAAGGTAAATCGCTATATTGTTCAATTTCGAATAAACATTTCGGATATCCTTTCTTAGCCCGATTTGTTGTACACCTTTTTGTTTGAGAAAACAGACTCAAGAAGAAATAATTAGATAATTAGAGTTGCACAAGAGATGAACTGATGAACCCTTTGGGAATATTCGAAATTATTGTCAACATCATGTCAGCCATTTAACAGATCTCTGATTCAAATTCAAAACAACAACAACAACAACCTTCGTAAGGCAGGTAAAAAAAAAAACATTTTCGCGGCTTTGGCAACAGGTGAGAAGGGGCCTTAACTCGTGCCTTCATCTCGTATATTCTCTATTAGACACGGCTGCAGGTAGCCTGTGATCTGTTTCATTGTCTATACAATGGGCACACGCAGATCTTTTCTCCTACCTAAAAAACAGCCTCACTTTCATCCCATAATACCGTAAACAGGTCGTGAGTACCTAGAGCCGACCTCAATCGGGGACCTAATTTATGCACCTTTAATAATCTCTACTGCATAACAAATAATAGTCAATTTTTTTTATTCATAAGAATGACAGATATTAAATAAGGGAAATATTCCTAACATGATTTTTTCACTGTGATGAGCAATGGATGATCGTGAAAAATATTTTAAGATCGTACTGATCAAGTCCAAGAGGAATTTTATTGAAAACGGAATTTGTTTGCACAACGTTGCCAAGGCTGATGACCGTTAGAATTTTCCTCGATCATTTCCATGAAAATGAGGTGTCCGTATTCGTTAGCGTTTGCCTTGCGAGGGCCGTTTCTTTTCCTGTATGGAAATATTTCGAAGTCATGTATGTATATGCGAGCGCAAAACGGACAGGGCCCTATTCTTGTGGATGATTGATCGGTTTAATATACAAATACTTGACCGTAAGGTCCAACAAAGCCGAGCCCGTACCTAAAAGATCGTTTACCGCTTGCATACATTAACGACGACTTGAGATTAATGGTGCAGTCGATATGGGAAAATATCTCGGCTCTACCAACCGTGCAATTCGCCCCTTTGTGCCACTAGATATTTAACAAAACATTACTATCTGCCCTTTGGTACACTTGCCAACGAGTTCGGGAACTATTTCCTTATACCTGCCTCACCCTACCGCAAAATAAGAAAAGACCTATACGTTATGGTCACTAAATCTAAACAAACACAAGGGGCAAACCAATCTTGACTGATGACGGTTCCTATGCGATCATTTCCCAAAAATTATCATTTTTCCGTGAAAGGCAAATAGAAATTTTTTTGATGACTTCGTACTTTTCAGGAATGGGAATCAGAAACGATACAAAAGAAAACAAATATTTGATTGAAATTAAAGATCCAACCTTTTCTGTTATCCATTATTACTATTTAATTCATGTAATGAAAAAATTATCAAAAATCGGGTATGTTGTTTCCGTTCTGCTGTTTTGGGCAGATCAACCAAATTCATATAGGAATGTTTCCCTTCTTTTGACAGTTGAAATATATTGAATTCAAATTTCCTTTGTTGTCATCCATACAAATGTATTTTTATTGAGGAACATTTGAATAAATTATTTGGTGACGTCGAGTTTAAAGGTGATCAAACCCTGAATTGGATATGCAGTATATACATGGGCTTTCTGCTACCCACAGAATAATTACTGTTAATAAAAACGAAATAGATATTAATTCAGTCATAAATTCTGATTATTTTTTGTAAATAACTATAAAATGTCACGAGACATGAAAAATTCGGAATGATCAATAATCATCTCATTTCAAAAATTTTAGAAGTATTTACCTATGAAATGTTAGCTGCGAAACATCAAAAGTTACATAATTTCATTCGTTCTGGACGAATAAGATTAACAAATAAATTCTGAATATTGACAGCTACATTAGTCGACATAGTAGTAGGAATCAGTTTCAAGCTACGAAGAAATCCGATACTTTCGGTGTTACGTTATTATGAGGGCTTGTCCATAGCGCTAAATTAGCTCTGTAACTTTTGAATATTTCACCTCGATGCTTTTATGAGCTTGTAAAGAAACGACATGGCATATTGGAAATTTGAGATCGTTGGGGATTAAGTGCTTATAGGTTTTCTTCTTTTTAATATTTATACGATTCAAAATAGGTATATTTCGAGGTCACTATAGCCCTCTTACTTCATTTCCATTTTGTAAGTAAGAAAAACGAGAAGGATTCCATAAAAATTGAAGAAATCATATTCAATGATAATTCAAGATCCAAGTTTTATTTCAGGAAGAATAGAGTATGAAATTTTTTGACCAGTTCATACTGAGCCAAAGTATTCGCTGTTCAGTTCACAACTACCTACATCAAATTTTCCAAATCCACCTCATTTCCTTTCATCATAATCGAGGGGCAAAATGACGGACAGAGGATGTCAGATTTTATGAACATGGGCCAATACAGTTTCCGGTATTAAGTGTCCCTTATCTTCCAGGTTTGTTTTGAAACAGGAAAATGGAGTTGGCTAAAGTGTTGGAGGTCCCAATTCAGAAACAACTAAAATACAATGGAAAGTTCTGCACGTAACTTGGCCATTTTGCAACGATACTGCGAATAATGGACATATTTAGTTCATGGCTCAGAACAAAGGCTAGAGGAGTTTTCCTGAAAATTACAATGCACTGAATGATAACCTCGAATTTTCCCACACGTCTGTATACACTCCTGACGGTTTCGAAGGCCCTAAACGCTTTTCCAAAAAAAACCTGAGTGATAATTGATATTTTGGAAGAGAATGAATAAAACAAACGACATCTCGGAAAAATCAGTTGTCATTCAACAGAATTTGTTGAAGAAAACACAACTTTGGATGTTCTGTCATGATGCACAAACACGCGAGTAACACAGTAGATGAAATTTAAACCAATAATTTTATAGTATCTACAATCTAAACAATCTAAATGAAATGTTCATAAGATATGAACAATGGAAATTCGTAGAATGTAGAACGATTCCACTTCACGTATTATTATACTCGTCGTACCTTCAAAATAGGTGAAATGGTGGTATGACGATCGTACGTGATTAGAAATCAGCTTAGGTAGGAATCAGATTAAAATGATGAAATGGTCAAAATTTCGGTATAGCATAAAGTAAACAGGCATAAACGTAACGGCCGGCCAATACAGGTTGCAATATTTTCGTTCCCACGGAAGAAGAAAGGCCCATTTAAATATGCGTCCCCTGGACGTGATCACATTAGCATAAAATCCTACTGGACATTGGTCACCTATACGTTAGCCCTGGTTTCAGCTTCGCGAACCCCTAAAACTTGTTCTTTTGCTACCTGACCGTGCCATATGTGAAAGTATGTATATGTAATCTTCACTCTTGTTAAATGGACACACCATAATTCCCCCTTCTGCTAGGGTTCTTTGTTTATCCTCACCGACTCTACCCAAGGATATATTTCTTTCTTTATTCAACCCATAATCTTATGGTTTTTTTTTAATATTTTCTTGTATCACCGGCAAGTTTACAGAAAGTATTTTCATATTTCATGTTATTACCTTCTCGCCAATCGTTCGGATTTTTTATAATATAAGTTAATGTCGTTATTCAAAATGCAATACATTTTTTTTTTCACTGAAAATCATAATTAACCCTTAATGAATATCATACTGAATGCAAAGGTGAAACTAGTAGAGAGGCCGAGTGACAGCCTCATATTGAAGATTGATATAATTCTATATACCTTCAAAATTGGTGGGTACCTAAGATTCAAATCCGATCATTCATTATTTCATATTCGAAAAACATTTCGTGATATATCATCATTCTTGACCCCGTGTGAAAGCATCGCACGTGATAGCTTGAATCTCTCCTACATAGGTATATTAGAAAATTGAATCCGCTCATATCTTGTTCAATCGTTCAAGTCTCTACCGTGCCAAAATCCTATTTTTTCATACGACCTGGCCGATTTCCAATAACTGAAATTTTCGTTTACGTAAACCAAAAACAATTTCTTCAGGTAGATATATGTTTATTCGCACAGCATTAATTTCACGGATCGAAAGAAAACGGGTTTTCGGATATTCATTTATTCATCTCAACCTTTTATAGATACATATGTACTTTCTCCATTCGTACCAAATTTGAAACGGACCTCTTTCGCTACTAAAAATTTATTATCGTCATTTTATATTCAGAAACGCCTACGCATTTCCAAGGCTGTAACACAGATCGAAGATCATGTCAAGGATGCAATCGATATCACGAAAACAATTCTGCTGTCATAAACAAACGACTGATGATTGAAAAAAAATTGATCAAAGTTTTGTTTTAAGTACTCATCAAATAAATGAGACATTCATAGAACTTGACCACTTAAGTTCGAATATGAAATAAAATGAAGAAGCCCTGCGTGCTTGTTGTATAGGACGATTCAAATTTTAATACCCTGGTTTCATTTTATTCATTTATGAATTCTAATTTTCTATTCATCCCAAGCCTTCCCCGAACTTAAAAATTTCAGAGCACCTAACTTTAAGATTTGAATACGAAAGTTGAATTCATAAACGAATATAGGACATAGAATATTTGAGACGATACTATTCAAATGAAAAGTTATTTAAAAACAATAATATGAATACAATTAAGTATTAGAACCCAATCAAAATAGCTGCTTTTATCCCTTACATCGGAGTTTTCCTGATGGTGTGGTTGCTAAAGAGGTCGATCCTCTCAAAATGCGGATCATTAATCAAATTGCACGGCTGTCTGGCATCATTTATATGAAACTTGACGTTTGAATTAACATTGATTGGTGTTCGATTCTAGAAAGATTATTTTGTGGCTCACACTTTGTATTGCAACAAAAAACTATTAATATTGAAGAAGGATTAGACGGTTAAACGATATCCCTATGATCACAGACACATAAAAGTCATTATTAGGATTTGCTCTTCATCGAAGAATGCATAAATAATCCGAATAGATTGAAAAGAAATAGCCATGAATGTTTCTGATATTTTTCTGCAGATTATGACAATAAACGTTATTATTTTCCAAAACTGTCCTGAATAGTACGAATATCATTGAATTACTGTTAGAGAATGTTACAAATCCGAGTTAGCCTTTAGTTGTTTCTAAGAGAACGTTTTATCGTGGGAAATGACCTTTTCTGACCCTGACCCTCTAACCACACGGTGAGCTGACGCGACCAACACCGCACCATCAAAGAACCAGCGAAGTCTTGAACCCAACAAAAGATAAGATAATATCAGGAAGAACAGAACAACATATGTCCAAAAGTCGAACTACGTTTCGCTTATTCAATGCACATTTGTATAAAAAAAATGAGAAATTATGAATTTGGTCCTAAACTGAATGTGTCACCTAACATCGAGAATAAGCAGGAGTAGTTCTTCTTCCCTTCTGCTTAGAGAGAAACAAAGTCTCCTGCAAAATTTCGATACAGTCCATACTTTTCTCGGAAAAAAAAGAACTTACAAGCACTGTTCATTCCATTTCATCGTATGAGTGTTCCATAGAATGAATACTCAAGATATTGTATGTCTATGTTAGGAGATAAAGATGTTCTATAAATCTTTCTGAATTCTGAATTTCCGGAAAAAATTATATTCGTAATATTTTAATTGCACAAATAGAACTTTCTTTCGATTAATAAACATAATTAACAAAACCAATTCTGAGCATAAACAATATCTTAAAATATTCATTCTATGAAACATACGATGAAATGGAATGAACAGCGATCATAACTGCTTATAAGTTTTTATTTTTTCCGAGAAAAGTATCGACTGTTTCGAAGAGACTTTTTTCCCCAGAATTGAATGGGAAACCATAAGAGAATTTCATTTTTCGAAAATCTATCCCACGAAAACAATTTTTGAAGGAAAATCACAAGGGGTTGTTATTTTCAATAATAAAGTTATGGGATCAAAAAAATTGTGTGTGTAACATCTACTTAATGAATCATATTATGTTAGCTTCACGACTCAGTGTTTTTAGGACTCCTAAAAAAACTGCCAACTCGTCATCACCTTCCAAAGACTGTATCTTGGGAAGGGAGGTCGATTTCGAAAAAAATTATATGAACTACCCCTTCTTATTTTCATCTCCCTAAGTCCCTCGCATTTGTTTACAGATACCCTGTATATGTAATTCATTTATAAGAGAAAGAATGTCAAAATAGACTGATACCCCACAAAAAAAGGAACTTCATATATTTGAAATCATACTGGAAAACTGAATAACTGCGAAAGAAGTATAGACGAAGATTATTTTGAAAATGAATCATCCCATAATAGAAGAACAAACTATCAGATGACATTATTACTCAAAAACTAGACACCACATTGAAATCAAGTTGAGTATCAAGTTTATTATCTCAGGAGGACATTCAAACATTTCGAGTTTTAGTTCGGCTTAAATACCTGCCACAATACCCTTCAACACCTCCCCTCAATTATAAGGGTATGATGTTATTTTAGATAACGGCATTAGGGTTGTACCATACTATTCGAAAACCTTGGGTCGTCGAATGCCTGAAAACTGATTCAACCCGATATATATCAAGATATGGGCTGCTGATTACGAAGCCCCCATTATGCTATGCAAAAAGCTCCGTCTTTGTCGTCTAACCGAAACAAGTGAAATTATAATTTCGTAAATAACGAATGACATATTACTTTATATGGAACTCATCATTCAGCTTAAAATTTGTAAAGTTTCATACACTAGCTAAGCTTATTCATTTTCATAATCATTTCAATACGGATTTATTAGAAAAAATTGTTCGTCATAAAAATAACTTCGCAGGTGAAGAATAACAAAGAAGAGAGATTCAATGTCCTATACATTCTATAAGGAAAATGTCGAAGCAAAGCATATTTGCACATTGCATGAAGATATAACTCATAACCTAGAAACCTTGGATAAGCAAGAATCTCGATCCTAATGCAATCTGAAGTATGTCATAGAAAAAGTACATTCCGTCGAAGTAGCGCGTGTACCGTCTAAAAACCTGTTCCTCAATTCATTTCTACCTCGTGAATATGCACCACAAAAACCTATAATTCACCTTTTACAATACAAGCTGGCTCCTCTCATTTCAACCACGAATGATAAACGCGCTAATTATAAGATAACCAAATGATTATTGATGATTTTCTAGGTGAAATACATTTCAATACGATACACAATATATCGATTCGATTAATTAGTGGAGATTTTAATTGTGAAATGGGCAGTTCTGTGTGAAAATGTTTCCTGAGTCACGCAGACGCTGACGGCGCATAGTGTGATACTAATTTTAGGATGTTAGGTGAATAAGTGCATTAATTTCATAACTTCTCTTCTAGCCGTTCAACGGGGAAGAGTGCCACCTTCACAACCAGCCCTTCCTGGACTTTCAAACCAATTCCTGAATTCAACAGACTCAGTTACAACATCGTTCAGCAATCACACTTATCTCAGCAGTTATATTTCCTTGTTACTCCGTGCTGAACCATATCCTACGAGTAGGTACGGACAATGCATCCAAGCGAACAATATTATGGGTATCGACAATATATGTGAATTAGCAGCAAGACTGCTCTTTTCCGCGGTCGAATGGGCTCGAAATATACCATTCTTTCCAGACTTACAAGTTACAGATCAGGTGGCATTGCTGAGGTTAGTTTGGTCTGAACTTTTTGTGTTGAATGCAAGCCAGTGTTCGATGCCCCTGCATGTTGCGCCACTGATTGCGGCTGCGGGTCTTCATGCTTCACCAATGTGTGCAGACCGAGTTGTACAGTTTATGGATCACATTAGGATATTTCAGGTAAATAATTAATTTGTTATACTCCTCGACAGAAAGGCCAAAATAATAAATTCTAATTTTATTTTCAGGAGCAAGTAGAAAAGTTGAAGGCTCTCCATGTTGACTCAGCCGAATACTCTTGCCTGAAAGCTATTGTCCTTTTCACTACAGGTGAGTTCCTTCAGCAATTTTCCCAAATCTTGCTTGTATGATTCGAGTCAACTCACGATCAGTGATGGTTTAAGAGAGCCCTTTTCAGTCTTTTATCGATCAATGACCCACTCTCATATATTACAAGTACCCTTACTCTCAGCTAGATAACGTGCCTAAGAGGATTTAATCTTGTAAAGAGAGATGATAAGAGGTATATTGTTTTTTTTATTATTTCAAGTTCTAGTCAAAATCGATATCTTTGTCATTGGACAAGGAATGTGAATATTCACAGTTTTCAGTTCCATAATCGTAAAGAATCCATTTCGAAATAAATGATTCTAACATAGAAGTAGTAAGTTGTCTTTATATTCACGGTAGGGCACAGGAGCGACGGTTGATTACTCGGTAATTTTATTAGCAAAACCCCGTGACACGTAGATCTGACCATAAGATAATTTTGGGGTTTGATGTGCTGCTTTATCAGTTCCATTGTTTGGTTCGAAGGTATGCCGCTGAGAGCGAAATGAAACAACTATATGCTTCAGCAGCCCCATCGTTTCTAACTATAATTACGTCATAACGGCTTCTTTGAAACGAATGTCATGCCATCATGAAACACCCCAGTTGTTTAGAATTCCACATCATTTGTCTGCTCCTCAACATTTTCTTTCTTATGTGCATGAAACGATTTTCGGGTCAAACAGACAATGAATCTGTGTGAATGAAACACTATCAATCAAAGAACTTTGGTCTGATCGAAAATTCAGCCATTAAGAATATGAGACGTAAGGGACCGAAAAGAAAAACTAAGTATAGGTACCTAGTTAAAAAAGAAGAAAGTACTGCTGAAATAAAAGATTGATAACTCATTGGTTAGAAAAAGATTAATTCGATGATGAATGGTAAAAGAGGAAGATAATCATATTGAAGCTAATTGGCTAGAGATATATGTAGATGAGGACATATGTTCTGTTCATGAATGCATTATCTGAATCCCAGTGAATTAATAAACAAACAAATGAGCAGGAATGATCCTGGAGGAAAGATAAGCGGTGGCTATCGATGAATTTCTAACGAGTCGAGCCTTGTTGAGCGAGGTGTCCCAGTTTGCGAGCAACATTGAAAAGGCGTATCGCCAGATTCACGAGACTCCAACTGCCATTGTACTCCGAGCTATTAGCAACGATTTATAGCAATCGTAACATACTGGTTCGTAGCCACATAACATCTAGGACTAGACCATCGGCTCGAGGTGTCTGTGAAGCTTCAGACAAATTGCATTTCTCAGTTTCGGTTGCAGATAACCTATTTTAACCTCATATTACGCTCCAATGTCAATTTCCCTTACTATCAGTACACCAAATCTAAGTCAAACTGAATTGAAATTATCGTTATTACCTAAACAAATATCTAATATCCACGCACACGCATATTTCGCTTCCAAACATCCTTTCCATAAGAATCAATAGAAATAGCAACTTAAAGGTATTTTTTGACGTTGATCAACTTGTATTATTTATCGCAAAAGATGAGAAAAACGATTAATTTTGTCCTATTTGGAATGAGAATGACGTTCGCTGCCCTGAAGACGCTGTAATTAGTCAATTACAGGGCGCGGCGGCGTATAAAGAAATAAAATGCTCATCGTCGAGACCAATTAAGGACAAGTGTTACTTACAACTCTCTTCTGGCTAATTACAGATGTAGCCAAGTTTAATTGTTGAAAAACACCAGCTGTGTGACAAATAACAATAAATATAAACGCGATATTGCGTAAGCATTCACTTAAAGACATTTTTTGTGTCTTTTTAAAAATGAAAAATATCCAAATTATATGTCTTTTAAGCGTAATTTTTTGAGCAGTTAAAACAAAATAAGTAAATCATTTATTTGAATTGCGTTTCATGGATACTTCAATTAGGTACTTAGATTTCTATTTTGAAAAGGAAAATACCGAATCACTGAAATAATTCCTGAACAGAATTATTAACGCTGAAAAATATTATATATAGCTTGCTAGGTCGTATGAAATTCATCGTGGAATAAAAATGGTCCACAGGCAGTTCGAACATGAAAATCTGAGATTACCGATTATTAGATTATCCCCTTCGTTAACCCTCATTTCCTTTGTTGCTGAAATCGAATCGAAGAACATTACCATTCGTTCGAAGGATTATTTCAGTCAGCACTTTCCTTACCGGTATATTTCCAGTTTTAAACATTTTCCACTAATAAAAGTTATCATTGAATTAAAAAACCAAAGTATTCGGTTGTAGGTATCTTTTGTATGATGCGAATTCATCATCACGAAATTGAATCGACGCCAGTTTGTGCAGAGCAAGTGCGTCTCAACAAGGAGAAACATTGGTAAAAGGGATTGCGGTATCGATTCCTTAGTTTTTCGCGGGATAGCAAAACTAGGACGTCGAGGGGGTGGCTACCACCCCATAATGGCATAGTGCAAATCTGCGGCTTTTAATTTTTAGGGATGTCGCCTCGAGATAAAGCGAGGGTGAATAATTTGTGCTTCTGCGGACAGTATGGGCCTACGGGCTTGTTCGGCCACCTTCTACCCTTGAAATACGACACTGGCCCAATATATAGGGATAATGAGTTATGGGTATTGTTTCATGACGACGTCATTCGTTATAGTGATGCTTCTAATTCAACGCAACTTTCAGCTATTTCTATTATCACAATATCGTACAATACAACGAAAAATGTCGACAATTATTAGAAAACCATTTTGCGAATTCATAGTATTAAGTATTGAAAAGAAAGTCCTGTTATGAATCGCTGCTCATTTCATTAATGAAGAATGAACAAGAGATTGCTTACAAATTTCAATAATCCGAATAAAATGTGTGATGAAAACGTAAAATAATAATGGTCCATTCTCGAAGAGATAATTTTCGGTGCCGCATCTAGCAAGCAAGAGTTAAAATTGAAGATCGGTATGCACATAAGTCCAGAGTAGAGTGCCTTTTGTCGGTAGGCAGGTTAGGTTACGAAAGGTCGTGACTTTGCGGTATGCCTGGGGCCAGTAGAGAGGCAGGGGGGACCGAAAGGGGGCCCCTTTTCCCCGTCTTCGCCGGCAGCTGAGCCACTTCGCCGCTACGCTCAGCCCCAGAGGTCAGATCTTGCAGATAATACCGCACTCTGTTGCCTTTACTTACACAATATATTTCTCGACCGAATGGCCTGAGATAGTGCCCCTGAAACGAATTCACTGCGCTGATTACCCCCCAACTAATCAATTTCACCACGTATTATCATCTCCCTACAAATCTGATGACCTGATATATTCGATACGATTCTCGCCTTCGATAAACTCGATACATTGACATTAATTTATCGTTAAATATACCTATACATTTTATCATTGACCACCATCTCTTCCGTATACTATACTTCATTGTACCTAGGTACTTTGAAAAAATTTCCATTGAAACTGAATAATACTTTGACGGGAGTTATCGAATGTGTAAAATTTTCAAAAGTATTTGTGTTTTATTTGCGAGAGAAGAAAGAATTTCAATCGGTAATACAGAAATGGAAGATATTTCGTTTGATGTGCAATGTTTCACGGACGAAATGTTATTACTTCGAGTTTTTTATATTGTCACCAATCCGGTGAAAATTATCATTTGCCGTATGAAAAGTTTAGGTATTTAAATGGGTAGGTATATTTCGAATATCCAGAGGGGTTTTAATTCGGATGGTTCGATCCGCTGAAATTTTGTTCAATTCTTGGTGTTATTATTCATTTCAATTTGATATATTAATGAGTATTTATGAAAATATTTCTTGTTTCTAGTTTCGATTCAGAAGTAGTACCTAATCATCGCACAAAAAAGGCCAGAATGGATTGTATTCTTCCTGAAAACAATCCAACAGCAGAAAAATTGTTTCTTGTATATTTGATTAGTTTTGACAGGTATTCTGTCCAAAAATATATTATTATCATTCAGGAATGCTGATTTAGAAAAGTAGGATGCGTTCAAAAATATATCCTGCTCAAAATTGACCTTGATATTACATCTGCATCATCCATATTCATGAATGTGATTTTCACCCACGATTTAGTAGGTCCGCAATTTCCATCTGTAGTGTTGTAGCGAAGAATTCCTTCGTTCGAGTACACCTGATCTGAAAGTTGGTACCTCTGACCCCGTGTCGAGTGTTCTCGAGATGGTCAACGGCCGCAGCCGGGCATATCTTCGCCTCTCTGCGCGTCCATGTTCGTACAACATAACCTTCAATTATGTTCAGCTCTCATTGTACCCACAACTGACTTGACACAAATTACATGTGCTGCTTTCTGTGCTTCTACGCCTCGCTGACTACCGCCAGAGACTACCACTAGACCGCTTTCCACGGAAAACACTCTCGGAATATAAAATGATGCGACCAAATCATCAAAAGATGGTCCTCGCGATAGCTCCGATCCTCACGCTCTACCACTACCTCCCATTATTTCGGATTCTTCTTTCTTACTTTCCATAGATATTCAGATACTAGTCCCTTCCAGGAACTAAGCATATCAAAAGTAACACTGTTCAGAGTGCTATTTATGAAATGCTATTTTTCGAAGCAAAAACGGCAATTACCTGAGGTCTATAAAATCCAGTATCAGATCGTAAAAATAAATATATCCTAGATTTATAGGGAAGTATCGATAAAGCATCGCAAATCGTTGAGGTTAATCACCTCAACACCATTAAACATCGCACACAGTCCGATTTCTAACGCATTATGGACTTTGAATTATTTCAGACCATCAGGGTTATAAGAATTCGCAGAATAATTATCCATATAACTATTTTGCTTGATTTTTTCTCAATATTATGAGAAGATTATTGGATCCATTCGTATTTTCTCGAAGTATTCTTCTTCTACTGTCATACAAAAATAAATTCCCGTATCTCCGGAATATGCCAAAGCAATGAAAAAACATGCGAG
This sequence comes from Propylea japonica, assembly GCA_013421045.1. Lineage (NCBI taxonomy): Eukaryota > Metazoa > Arthropoda > Insecta > Coleoptera > Coccinellidae > Propylea > Propylea japonica. The sequence continues at coordinate 35,193,657 of CM024248.1, read as the reverse complement.
ATAATTGAAGAGAGCATTTCGAAAAACAGTAGCAATTGCACTTTTTTCATCGCTCAATTCAGAGAATGAGAATATTCCATACGAAAATCTTGTACCTACGTTTCCAGCAGGGTATAAAGATTTATAATGCGCTATGGGCATAGACTGTTCATCAGTGACATATCAAGTTCGAAAGGAGTCTCCCAAACGTACTGAACCGTAAGCTGGAAGTGGTATTTGACCTTAAAGAAAGGTCATATTTTAGTATATTTGAGAATAAGCTGTCCCTCTTGGACGATAAATATCGACAATTAACCCCAAATGACCTTTTGGCTCAGAGGTAAAAAAGCATTTTCTAGAGTTGCAACCGAGGAAATATCTCGTAGGGCAATATAGTCGGTCACATTGCCAGTTATTGCGGCTCACCCCTCGTGATTTTTCTTCTATGTAGATCGCAGGGGAATCCCCCTTAAAAAGTAGGATTAGTCATAACTCTAGACAACATATTGCCACCCCTCTGATGGCACTATTATTGCCAAAAAGTTTCTATTGATTTCTCTATGTACTGTATTTACGGTTATTACTCCATATTCTACAGGATATTTCGCTGTACGATGAATAGAACTCGTCTGAGAGCAGATATTCTCACGAGAAAAGTTGAAAATAGAGCCGTTTATCGAGATGGAAGGGTCCATAATTAGAGAGTCAAAGCTTCAAACATCAGGTGCGGAACAATTTGAATAACCAACCACCCCCTCACCTCTTGAATTTTCCATTCCGAAACTTTAAAGCCGTAGTTCCTAAGTCGGAATAAATGAAGGGAGGAAAAAACGAAACGTTAAATTGTTAGAATGAAAATTGTATTGACGATGAATATATCCATTCATCTCGCCCGTTTTAACCGTAAATGACCCAAAGAATATTATTATTCAGAAATAGGCGAAAAATGAGCGCTCCGCCCCTTGGACCGCACAAACGAAAAAGGTAATGTCCAGATGTTCGGTCATTCAGGAAATTTCAACAGTCACGGCACGTCAATGACATTGTCACTAAATCACTTTATTATATCAATCCGATCCACCTCCACCTACCAGTTATAGAAAAATCTATATGCCAAATTAAAGATTTTGTGGAATGTTTCACTCTGAATTCTCATCGAATAAACCGTCAAAGTAGAATAAACTATACTCCCCTTTCAGAATATTATTGTTGATTTTATGGTAATAGTTCATCCAACAAAGCAGTGAAGAAAGTTTTAAGATCCAATCAAGAATGGTTTCAAATTTCGATTTATGCGAGAATTTGAGACAATTCTAAATTAGAGTCGCTCCAAGACGTTGACGTATCGAGTACTAACGACCGTTTCGATTCTATTTCTGATCGCATAAAGCAATTAACTGCGGAATAGCTATGTTAATAGGTTATTTTTTTGCAATACGTCCAATTCCTTCCATGGTGATTATGTCTATTATGAGAAGATCAACCAACATAAGAAGCTGCATCATTTCACATTCCAGATAACTCCTCGAAAGATCAATCCAGAAATGACACTTCGCACTAAAATAAAATTAACCACGCTTGGAATGAAACAGACAATATTTCCGAATAGAGTGAAAATTCATTCGAATTTAGGTAAAATACAACAAGAGATTGAACGATTGAAGAAGAATTTATGGAAGATGCTCGTGCAGTTTCGGAACTGTAGAAGGAATATCTGCTCGTAAAATTCAGGGTAAAGCATAAGTTCCAAGTGGCGCAATATGAATTACCAATTGCAAAATGGAATTAGTGTTTGATGTCGCAATCTTTCGAATTGAGGCGTAAGGAAGTTGGCAAAGAACAATTGAAAGGATAAGTCTGAAACTTGAAATCCTTTCATTAAGTCTCTGTCTGCAACGTAAAATGCTTTATATTAAGAAGTTTTAATTGTCCTCTATAGCTATCAAAAATTGACGACCGAAAATTTGCATACCGTGTTTGGATGACAAGATGACTATGACAAGATATTGAATTTAATAATTGGCAGCAGTTGTTTGCTTTCCAGCCTTCCGTTCATTTCTGTTTCCACCAAAAGCACCCGACACGAAAAATAGTTCTTTATTTTATTTTATTGGAGATATTGCCACTGTTATGTATATTTCGTGTGTCCATTGGCCGATGAACGATCAGAGAAAAAAGCCTGACAGCTAGTTGACAAATTTCCCGTATTAAAAGATAAAAATAATATATTCACAAGACCAAAATTGTTATAGCAACTATTCGTCCGGAAAAATAATCCAAGTGAAAAGTTCTACCATTTAGATCTAGATGTGCGATAAAATTATGTGGATTACATACGATTATTCGGAGTGGATAAATTTTCCAATCCTTATTCTATTCGCTGTATAAACACTCCCTTAGTTTGGAACTAATAAATATGTACTACAATTAATTGATTCAATCCGAAAATATATTTGATATAATGGAAATATATTATCGAGTGAAAAATTCAAGAGAAACTTCGAATATCGGTAGGTATTTTCCGATTTAAATATGCTTCGAACAACCTGTCGATTAGTTGGTTCCTGTGGCTGAATAAATTTATGGATTTATTTGAAAGGGGAGAAGACCCTATTTCGCGAGCAATTGATTGTGAAAGTTACGATGAAAATATAGAATATAATTCAGTTTCTATAGAACTGAAATGGTGCTGTCAGGCTTTTATGAGTTTATTTGCGGTTCACCCCCAAGATGAGTGAAAAATGGCAAAAAGCAAATCAGAAATTCGGGGTGCATTTGTTTGAAACATCAAAATCAGCGCCAATTGTGGTCTAGAAAATCGAAGAAACTAAGAGAAAGTTTTTGTCGGTCACGTATATCTGACAGCAGTCGGAAATGCAAATTGCCAAGTTTGTTATGTGGCATTCAAGTTCCTGCGGATTTATTAATATTAAAATAATACTTTACAATTCAAAATAAGCGAGTTTTAATGGAGTGAGAATCCGAAAGCGATATTAAATATAATTTGCGTCCGAACAAAAAGTGGGCCCTGTCCTTGGCAAAAATCAGATCTGGAAAAGTCGGCAGCTACTTTGTTATGCACCCCTGGCCACCCCGAGCAGTATTTCATTGTGATTTATCTGCACTTCGGTAAAAGAATCGAAAAAACTAGTCCGAATCAATCAAGCATTACTTGAGACTGAGACCTGCAGAAGATATAGGACCGCAGGTCGTGGCTTCACCACGTCCAAAGAAATACTATGGAACTCATGCCAGTGGCGTCGCAATCTCACTTGCCATCCATTTCCCCCGTATATTTTCAATTTCCATTATGAATAAATGATCAAACAAATCATTCGATAACAGTAGTTTTGATGCGCAAACCTTCTTTACTGATGGTAGTTTTGTCTTATTGACTTTGATTATGTTATTCCTTAAGTATAGGATAAGTTCTACGCCACTGTGTCCTGAATGGTATCTTGCGGAGTTGGTGGTTTGATATGGACGCAGTTCTTCTTTATATGCCAATAAGATTATCTCTTATATTTATGTCTTTTTTTGTAACACTATCGAATTTCATCAGCTTCGTCACGTCACTCGCCCCCTAAAAGGCTTTTCTGATATGTCGGAAATAACTGATTCTATGTATTTATAATTTCACGTTCATAGATTGTGAATTATGTCGTCGTAATTCTCCATCGACCCTTCCAAAGATAAGAAATAATATTTCATCACTATTATGAACGTCTTAATTGAATTGATAAAGGAAGCAGATAAGCGAACAGATTTCGCCTTGAAAAATATACTACGTTTTGATAAGACGATTAAAACTGTTGCATGATCAGTGGAGCTTTTTGTAACTTTCCATATACATATAAGGGTGTTTCCTAAACATGCGGCAAAAATCAGGGGGTTGTTCCTTGGACTATTTTAAGCATGTTTTGTCCCTTGATGATTTTTGAAAAACCTCTTTGTTTCGAAGATACAGTGCAAACAACATTTTTCATATTTTTAAATTAATAATAGTTTAAATAAAATGCGTACCGCACTGTGTTTACTTAGTAGGTACAATTTATTTTTAATTTGTTAACAACATTCCATTACTAAAAACGGCCAGTTTTTTGACTTAATTGATAAGTTCGATGGTAAAGGAATACAGATTAAACACGGTTTTCATTTGAATTCGTTTTTATGGCTAGAGGTGGTCATTTTCAACAGTTTTTGTAGGTTAAGTTAATTTTCATTCATGTAATTTTTCATAATAAAATGTTATTATCTAAAATTTTGTTTCCCCTGTATCTTCGAAACAAAGAGGTTTTTCAAAATCATCAAAGGACAAAATATTCTTAGAATAGTCCAAGAAACAATCCCCTGAATTTTTTGCCGCATGTTTAGGAAACACCCTGTATATTTCGATTTACGTTGGAAATGTAATATTTTGAAGAAATGTTCTTGTTACAGATGCCTGCGGCCTCAGCGATGTTGCCCATATAGAATCGATACAGGAGAAATCTCAGTGTGCTCTCGAAGAATATTGCAGATCCCAGTATCCGAATCAACCCACAAGATTCGGAAAATTGCTGTTGAGACTTCCCAGTCTTAGGACAGTGAGTTCCGCGGTTATTGAACAGTTGTTTTTCGTTAGGCTCGTAGGAAAAACGCCTATTGAAACGCTCATCAGAGACATGCTCCTGTCAGGTAGCAGCTTTTCGTGGCCGTATATGTGATACTTGAAGCTGTACTAGGTGCACTAGTCAATGTTTTTTCTTCATACGTGGGTGGTAAAAGTGCCAAAAATTTTCGAATCTTGCTCGAGAAAAGGACGAACATTAGCAAGGTTAACTGAAGCGCGACATATCAAAACAACGGGTTAGGAAAATTTCTAATAGAATCACTTATTTTCAACATATCATCTGACTTCATCAATGATACCTATTATTTATTTATGAAACAAAGTTCAGACAATAAAAAATGTCTCTTCATTCCGGAATTGTTAAGTTTATCTGAAATTATACACATTTCTAGAAACACAACGGTATTATGGAACGAAATGAAAATATGTGGTTCCTAGACTTTTTCAATATCTTTAACCGTATTCTGGACGAGGTTGAAGAAAATAAACAGTCGAAACATACCAATTGCTTGGCTCCAAGAAAACAAAAATGTTCCTTTTTATATCAAATCGAATCAAATGAAAACTGTTAATTTTAAAATTAGCATAATTGTGTATTATTAGACCACTTATACATATTTTATTGGAAAAACTGTACCATAATGTAAATATAACCATAGTTATTTATCTTCGAAATGAGATTTCGTTCGATTTTTAGAACTTGCCATTACGTAAGGAACGACAATTACATCTATGAAATAAGGCTTTACAAATTCTAGTTGTTAATCTTGTTTTTTTTCATCGATCATCGAACTGATTTTCATTATAATTATTTTTGCAAAACTTAAATTTTTTTGTTCAAACTTATCCATGGCATTTCTTCACTAGTGTCATAATATATTGTAGTCAATTTTGTTTTTTTATGACTTGTGGTTATTTGTTATAAGTTGTTATGACGTTGTTATGATTATAAACATGTCTTAATTCGCTGTCTATATATGAATATATTTAAATTTAGGTGGCCAGTTGATCTTATACTGAAGTTTTGGACAATTTTCGTAAATTTATCCATATACCTACGACATGGTCTGGATAAATTATTTTTTTGTTGGAATTACAGAAAGAATTGATTCAAAATACAAAGTACCTAATAGATTTGAGCTTTAAATTTTCCGAAATCAATGAAAACTGTTCAATTCAAATCGAATAACTTCTATTCATCTGTAATCAGTACCTGTCATAACTTATTTTATCTATTCAACTCTTGACTGATTGAATTTTAAAAGACCCGTAAATTTTGAATATTTCTTAGTTCTAGTGCAATTAATATATTCGATTCCTTGTGTTTTTATGACCAGGTTTCAAAAAATTTAAGTTATTTTGGAAGAAATCGGAGATCAACGAATATTATATAGAATTTATGATTTCTTCGTACTGTAAAGATTTGTACATATCTAGAAAGTTAATAAACTTGACTGTATTTATAGATGCGTTGTTTGTATTTAGACAAATCCAAGATCCCTGCGTTTGAAGATAACCATTAAAACATACCTATATCTAATTGGGCGAAATAATTTCTAATTTACTAATCAATAATTAGATATTTGATGACAATGGGAAAAAAAATTGTCCGAACCGTCAAGGGGAATTTTCTTAAAATTGTTGTCATGCGCGAATATCAGGAAATAATATTTCGAAAATTCTGAAACAATCCATTTACAAGGCAGGCCAAGTTACATGAAAAAATCAAGTTTTAAATCGTGAAATTGAATAAAAATAATTGGGGCATTGAGGCAATGCAGTCTAAGTCAAGTTGGTCTCCCAATTTGACAAATACGATTGCAATGTTTGACTCGGCGCCAGAACATTTGTCGCTCTGTTTTAAGAATTTTATTGGTGTCAATTAAAGGTCAATTTGAGCTATTAAAGATTGGGAATACAACAAGGAATAGATTGCGTCATTCCTGACCAGATAAAGTCAGATTTGGTTTATGAAACTCAAGTACCTACTGTGGGTATTTATTTATTCAACTAAATGAAATAGTCTAAACTATTATTGGAATATTTCACGTGAAATTGAATTTCACTGCACTGATTTCCAAAGTGAAACTTTTTTGGAATGAAACTGACTCATATCTGAATAAAAAAACGATTATGAGAACCTTTGTTGAGTTTTATTACTTATATGAAAACAAGTATCACATTATATTGGGAATTCGACAACAGAAACGTGAGTTTACGTCTTTGAATAAGTAAATTTTGTTAGTACTTATGATTTTATAGATCCGTTAATTCCATGAAACAGCCAACTAAGATTGTTAGAGAATATGGTTATATATGGTTATACAAAGTCCTAAAAGAATCCTGCAAAACCCTGGTTCGGACGTTGAATGATGAATGAATTTCTTCAACATCACTTTTCTAGGTCGAATTGCAGACCCTTCTCAAGTGAACAAATAGATCTGTTACATATTTTACAACCAGTTGCTAATCGTTTTCGCTAATAGTTTTTCGTTATATTCAATATCAGGCTCAAATTTGTCGTCGATCCAAGAATGATTAATGAATTTCAAATTAGTGAAACGGTCACAGTTTGTATGTTTGTAGAGGTGGCATTTTACCGAACATTTGAAAGGGCCAGCTGTATAGTCATTTATGAATGAAGAGTGTATAAAAGGGATTTTTCGATTCGATGCAATACCGAAACGAATATTTTTGAAAAGACTATTTCACAAAATATATATTCTGAAAAATATTGAGTTATGAAAGACAAATGATGTGTATAGATAAAGCGGAAATGGAATATGAAAATAATTCGCCGATCCTGTACTATTCGAAGATATTCTTTTGAACGCAATCTTTTCACATTCAGACGATATTTTGATAGACAGAACAAAATGAACGGATGTGTCGTCCCCTGAAAAATTCAATTCAGAACGGTCGGGATCGACTAGCTGTTAAAAATAGGGAATTTCAATGGACTCATCTCTCTGTTATCAGTCAATCTTTGAAAAGGGCATATTTTTAGTTGAAAACGCCAACACGACGTTGAGCATTTTTACGGCAGATAACTTTTACAATTCGTATACGGACTAAATGAAAAGTGTCATTCCAACTTCTCCGTTCTTTGTGCGCTAGGTCAGAGGTGATGCGATAAAAAACTTCATTTCCTTTCATAAATAAACATCGTTATTATTCAATGGAAATAACCGATACTTGAAAACTACGTTATTCAAGGAATAATGTATGCAAACTTGTACGATTTTATGTTGTCACTACTGTTTCGAAAACGTTAAAGGAAACCTAGGAGCATTGTCAACTCTATCTTATCTTTCCGAAAGATCTCTATTAATATTCATATAAAAATATTGCTTCCTTTTAATGAAGCGTAGATCATTAACAATTATTTAAATGATATCATTTCCGTTGAATTTCATAGCTTTTTAATTATCATACACCCACAGACATAATGAAAAAACTTTATGAAACCGTGATTTTTGAACTCGATAGTTGGATGTGGGACCACTTTCTTTGCAATCAAGAGGACCGATTGACTATGCGAGACTCAAAGTTTAGATATTTCTGAGGAAAATATCAAATAATCGAATAAAACTAAATTCAGCATTGGAAAATGCAATCACTCAAGAATTTAATGAAACTTGAATATCGAAATATACGTAGTGGTACTTTTTCATTAGGATCTATAGGTGTAATATCAGCAAAGAAAGGGCATATAATATGTTTTGCCTCCCCTAGCGCACTTCTTCCATTAAGTATGGCCGAAGTCTGAAACTAATTTTCGTGGTAACGTTGGAAGGCTGGACAATAAATCGTCCTGATTCCTCGAATGAAGACGCGGTAATAGCTCTGAATTCTGCTCTTCTGTAACGAGGGTTTGTCGTTACTTTGTCAGGCCACCTGAGCACCAATTACAAAATTAACCACGAACAAGTTTTCACTTTCGCCCTAGCTCATTCCATCGCGGATGTCCTACACCTCTGCTCAATTCATTCGAATTTTAATCTCGCAAAAATTATTTTTATATTATGTTACGTAATAAAGACTATGGACGACCCGGACAAATACATGCATATATCCTATATGTCAACCGTACGTTGTTCGATGGTATATTATATAAATATGCAATGTTTAACAAATACTGATAATGGCGTTCATCTTTATACAAAAATATTTCATAAACACATATTGAAATAAAAAGTAATATAAATATAATATATACAGTAAAACAATTGATAGATAATGTACCGAGAAAACACACTCATAGCTATTGTAGCTATAGTAAATATAAGGAATTTCTCAAAAAGGTTCACCATGTGTAGGTATGAACGAAAATAAAAATAAAGAAAATTCAATGTCTTGAAATATAGAGAATCGATAACGAAAAACACGCACATATAGGTATCAAGACGAGGTTTAGAAACTTTATTATATGTAAACGTAAATATAAAAAATACTTTGTACCTAATAATGTATTAGGTACGAATGATTTTTTATTCAAGTTTTACATATAATAGGATGAAAAAAGTTTCAACGAATATAACAAAAACCCAAAATAATATCTATCAATAATATATTTTGCGAACATAAAATTTCAATATTTTCCAGCATTTATTTTATTCGGGAACAAAACTTCCATTCAATTGAAATTTTGTAGATTCTATTATTTTTATTTTTCCACGCTCCATACCAGCATCTCAGAATATCTTCATTCAAATCTTAGGACCGATAGATATTGAAATGATCAATTGCATATTTTTATATGAACCATTTCAAGACGTCAGTACACCATGATGGACACCTGAAATAAAATACTTCAGTACATATTGCCATGCTTAGGTAAGTTATTATATTCTCTTCAATTGGAGGTTTTTCATAGATCGCAATTGTCAGTGCAGGTTTTTTCTCAAAAATTTTCGGACCTATAAAAAAAGGAAACTCTTGATATTCCTTGTCATTAATAGAAATACGTCGCAAATGTTTCTGATGATGAACCATTGATTACAAGAACCTATTCAGGGTTTCCAGCAGAAGAAATTAATCAATTCTTGATTTTTCGATGAATACCTGAAATGAAAAATTTCAATAATTAATTCTCTAGAATATATCATTCTCGCAGAATTTCTGTTGAATATACCCATTCGTAGGACAACTTCAGAAAGGAATATATACCAAGATGGTACAATCTGATACTTGAAAAAGATTACCTAAGGAAATAATGTACCTAATTTCGTGGGAGTAGGTACATTTGAGCATATTGAGAAGTGAAAAATATTCCGGGAAGGCATAGATGAGGTAGATTCACCTGTTGCAGGTAATCGGGCACTAAATAGATGAGCCAGGCGGGGGAGGATATTATGGGCGTATCTATTGACACTTTTCAAGTAGCCAATCGCAGCGGGTCAACGGTTGCCAAGGCTACCGACTTTGTCCTTAGTTCCTCAGCATCCGAAATCTGAAATCGAGATAATTCGAAAACGGAGAACGAGAACCCCTAAATCCGAGCTCAACTCGCTGATCAAAAGCGATATTATGGCCAAAAGGCGTGAGAAAATGGCCACATCGATCCGAAAGGACGGATGTCCTTTCGGTTTTCTTTTCATCCTTATCCTTGACATCGATGCTCGCTCCCCTACTCAAGAGAATTGTTCAATGACGAGCTCAAGAAAAAAACGTTTCTGATCATCCGCCATATGAAGAATTTAATCATTTACGAACACAAAAAATGAAATACAAAAATAAGCCAGATTTCCTGATTTTTACTCTTCAATCTGAGAAATTCAATCAATTTCCAATTCCTCTTTTTCCTAAGGCCGAACGAAAACTCCAATCTGAACGAAATAAATTAGAAATGACAGGCACTTAAGATGACAGGCGGCAAGATAAATTGTCATATGTCAACAGAAGCAGACACGAAATATTTTCGTCTTCGTCGATTTATAGAATTGAAGAAGTGTGTAGCGCCCAAAGTAAGTACCTCGGGGAATTCCCCGACGAATAAAAAGAAAATATAATGTCGAATCGGTAGGTTTAAGCACTGTATTTCTATCTCGGTGAATGCAACCAAGGGATGAAACAACAATGCTAACAATCAATTAAATATCAATAAGTTGGGAACAATATTCGGATCCTCTATTTGACTTTCATTCAAAAAATAAATTGGAATTTTTTTGAAATAACTCATCAAAATCAATTTCGAAAACAGTCAAACTCTTACCAACAAAAACCAATGGAAGTTCGACCTGTAATTCTTTAATGATGTTTTTCCATTGCTCCCATATAACACTATTTTTGACTAATAAAAGAGTTGGGTCAATTTGTAATACCGCTGTACACAGCTGAGCTTTGGTGGGAGCTACTAATGATTCACCCAACAGCTTATCATCTAATTCTACTTAAAAGTTCATTATTTATTCAAGCTTTAAAAGCAGCTTCGGTGGTGAGTCGAAAGTGGCGTTTGCCCATCTCATAATTAATGAATTGCCTTTATGCAGAAGCCCCCTAATGGGAGAACTCAACCTCTGTGTACCCTAAAATTCAGATAACCAATCAACGACACGGAGACAACTTCGGAAAATCAAAATAACCGATATATTATTTCTACTTAATTCTCTTTTCATCTCTCATTCTACTCAATTCTTTCGAATGCTATAATATCGTTTTGCCCAAATGTTGTAATTTCCTAATTTTGAACCGAAAATGTTCTCAACCGATAGGGTTAGACTCCCTGATGACGAATTCGTGGTCAAATTTTGAGGTAATAGTCTTATTGCTTTACCAAAGAACAAGTGCTCAAAAGCTCCTGGCTTTTCTTAAATTTTAAATGATCGTATTTCATCTTCACTTTAGACTCAGTGCTTCAAGTTGACTTTTAATAACAAGCATTTATTGAAATGGACATGGTTTGTATAAAATATCAAATAAACATGAAGATGAGATCATGAACGTACAATATGCGGGCTATTCGTGTCAACGAACTCAAAAACGCACACTTTGAATCTTTATGCGTCAAAACAAAAACAACTAGTTGAAATAATTGCTTTATTGATTGATCCTTCAACTACCCTAGGACCAATTTAAACTTGAATGTGGAAGTTAACTGGCGAATGTAATAAAAACGGTGAATCAATTTCACTTGAATCAAAAACTCATTTTTAAAAGCCAACTTAAATAATGAAAACTAGAATCAAGTAGATGGACTATTATCGAACTGAACTGAGCTAAATAATAGTTATTTAATCAACTACGTTATTAAAGATAGCGACTTATGGTCAAGATATTTCAACGCGTGAGCGGAGCGTTAATAGTTCGAGACCATTAGTCGCTCGATTAATAACCGAGTTGATCACAAGATTTTTCCGACTATCTCAATATGAATTGTGTATGAATTCTTGATTGAAATACTTATATTCTCATTTTGCACAAGGCGTACATTTGACATAATAAAATTTCTATGTAGGTAGGATAGTCTATACAATATGTATAAAATTGCATGATCTCATTGTAGAATCAACATACGGGACATCTATCTGTATACAGACATTTCCAAATAAAGAGTAGATAATCTATGTATATAGAATTCTATATACAATAGATTGATCACAATACAGGTTTCTTCAAACTTAAAAAAATATCAACATTGCATACAGTTTCAGAAAAAGGATAATAAAACTAGATGCCGCTACTTTAAACGGATACCGTTTCGTTGGAACGTCAGGCCGCTTATTTACACATCCCTTTCTTTACATTAGACAGTTCACAGAAAAATTTCCTAGATACCGCTAGGGAGTTCAACAAGTTCAACAATATCATTTACAGTAGACGTAGGGAAAAGATAGTGACATCTAGTTCATCAATACCGTAATTATTAAACCTAAACTTCAATCAGAATCTCTTCTTTTACTTTTATATCTTTTTCAAGAAGAAGAAATCATGCGATCAATTAGTCTATTCGTTTTGGATAGTTTCGTGCTCCTGAGCAACTGCGCACAAGGACTGGAACAGCTCAGGAGCACGAAACTCTCCAAAACGAATACTATAAATTGTGTTGGATCATTGAAAATTCCAGGAAAATACAATATGAGAAAAGAAAACAAATTTTCGTTTGTGATAGGTATTCTTCATTAAACAAAATAAAGTTTAAGATGTTCTCACCAAAGTTAAGTGGGTTTATTTGTCCAAATTCGAGAATATTGAATCCAAACACTGTACTGAACTGGACCAAAGAACCAAAATGTTTATGCTCGAATTTTCCAAAGCAAGCACGAGTTGTTATTGCTGGTGCTGGTGTTGTGGCCAATTCGGTGGCTTACCATTTGACTCAGAATGGTTGGACCGATGTAGTCGTCCTAGAACAGAATAAAATTGGAAGTGGCACCTCACGATTTGGCTCAGGCACTTTGGGCCTTTTCAAACCTATTGCTCATAGAAATTTGATATGGTATAGCATCAAATTATATAAGGAATTGCAAGAAATGGGCTATGATATTGGTTTGAATCAATGTGGAAGTGTATATTTGGCTCAAACAAGAGATAGAATGTTAACATTAAAAAGACGTATGGCCTACAATATACCCACAGGTCTAGAATGTGAATTACTGGATGGAGACGGCTTGAAAAAACTTCATCCGTATTTGAATGTGAGTGATCTAGAAGGCGGTGTATGGATTCCGCAAGATGGTGTAGCTGATCCTACATCAGTATGTAATGTTCTTGCTCTTTTAGCACAACAAGCAGGAGCCAAATATATCGAAAATACTAAAGTTATGAATGTACTTACCAAACACAGAACTGTCGACGAAATCCAAACCAATAATGGCAATATAAAATGTGAATTTTTCGTTAACTGTGCTGGTATGTGGGCTAGAGATTTAGGCCTCCAATCCAATCCTCAAGTGCACATTCCGGCATATCCAGCAGCCCATTACTACAGCACTACGGGTCCTCTGAATGGATTTATTGAAGATACACTACCAATTGTTAGAGATTTCGATTCCAACACCTACATAAGAGAATATAATGGAGCTTTTTTGGTTGGATGGTTTGAAAAAGAAGCTCAACCTGCTTTCATGAGTGAAAAAACCATTCCTTCAGATTGGATTAAACACTTGAAAATTGATTCTGAAAAACTGAGTAAGTACTGAAAAGAAAAATATAGGATTATAATTTGTTAAATGATAAATATCTTGATGTAATTGATAAAAATTTCAGCTTGTCATTTTTATGTGATACTATATTTCAGAAAGACTGTGGCAGTCTGCAAAGCATAGGATGCCCATATTGAGCAATTGTTATGAAACCATGTATGTCAATTCTCCGGATAATTTCACTCCTGACGGAAGGTGGATTCTTGGAGAGGCTGCCGAGGTTGCCAATTACTTTGTTGCATGTGGAATGAATGGTAATTCTTTACAAGGTGCTGGTGGTATTGGAAAAGCAGTTGCAGAATGGATTATTGAGGGACAGCCAACCCAAGATCTTCTTCCATTCAATGTTCAGAGATTCTTGAACATTCACAATAGTAGGCCTTACTTGAAGCAAAGAATTAGAGAAGTTGTCGGCAGGTATATTTGAAAAAAATTGTTGAATCACATCGATTTATTAAAAGTTTTCAAGACATTATGCAGTACTCTACCCTCATCAGTGTGAATATAAATATGGAAGAAACTTGAGGTGCTCACCTCTATACAGTGTGCTCGAAGATCGTGGGGCAGTCTTTGGAATAAAAATGGCTTATGAGAGGGCTCTCTATTTTGATACAACATACAGAAGTAAGAATTTTTCAAATTGTTCAAGTGCAATTTTGAGATTTTTTGATAATGTTCCCAGAGAATCAACCAAAACCTAAGATGCCACCTGGTACATTTTACAAACCAAAATTCTTTGATTTCATGAAAGATGAATACAATGCATGTAGAGAAGGCGTTGGAATAATTGATATGTCCTCCTTCTCTAAAATTGAAATTAAAGTAATTGCCAGATGATAATTATTGATGAATTTCTTACTGAATAAACATTCTTGTAGGGAGAAGGGATGGATTCTTTGAAATATCTTCAAATGTTATGCTCAAATGATATGAACATACCTGTGGGAACAATTGTTAGAACCGGCATGCAGAATGACAAAGGAGGATACGAAAACGATTGTATGATTGTGAGACAGTCGGAAAAAGAGTAAGGCTTTCGAAAAATTTCATGAAATAATTGTCAGATGATGATGACTTCCACAGGTGTCAATTTTGAAGCTGTATTGTAATTATTTTTCAGTTTTTTCATGGTATCACCTACAAGCCAACAAACCCGAATCTTTGACTGGATGAACAGGCATTTACCACAGAAATCTTCAATTGTATTGAATGATGTCACGTCTATGTATACTGTGATCAATGTAGTGGGTCCAAAAGCACCAAATTTGCTCATGGAATTATCAAACACAGATCTGAACTTACAACCGTTCTTGTACAAAAAAGTTAATGTTGGTTATGCATCTGATGTGATGGTGATGTCATTTACACATACTGGAGAACCTGGATATTGTTTGTATGTGCCTTCAGAATATGCACTTCATGTGTATTTCCAATTAATTAAGGTAACGTGCAATGCAAATATAAATAATTCACACAATCATGTGGCATAACATTATAAATGACAAAAACAACTTCCACTATATGTATTAATAAACAAATTACGTCTAATTTCAATAATGTTTGTATTCCAGGTTGGTTTAGATTATGGTGTAAAAGATGTAGGAACTTTAACACAGCGATTTATGAGAATAGAGAGGTTTATACCATTTTGGGCAGAGGAACTTTCCAGTTTCACAACTCCATTTGAAGCCGGTAATGGATATACTGTTAGACTGGACAAGGTAATGGCTCTGGATTTGAGGCAATACTTGGAACATACCGAAAATTCATAAACATATGTTCTATTTGACAGGAGGAAAACTTCATCGGAAAACGTGCTCTGCAGAAACAGAAGAATGAAGGTGTGTTCAAACAGCTTGTGATGTTCCACCTTGAAAATTTAGACCCCGAAGTGGATATATGGCCATGGGGTGGAGAACCCATATATAGAAATGGCAAATTTGTCGGAACAGTAACTTCAGCAGGGTATAAATGAAATGAAATTAATCAGAAACCTACGATATTTCTTCTTTTGACTTTCAGATATGCGTTTTCATCTGATAAACTTATTTGCTTGGGATTCATGAGACGTGCAGATGCAAACGGAAAAAACATCTTTAACAACAGATTATATTCTCAGTAAAGAAGCAACTTACGAAATTGATATTGCTGGACATAAGTTTCAAGCCACTCCACATTTACATGCTCCAGTTCTACCTCAGAAGAACCAGAATTCAAATTACAAACCAACAGTTACCCACTACACTAGTGATATTTCTACCTGAGCTGGGAGTATTTTAACTCAGTGTTTTCGCCTGTGATGTTATTTATTGAAATCCTTTATGCAAAGTCATGTACGCTGTTACATTTTCTCAATAAAGTCTTGAAAAACTTAATTGAAACCTATATGAAGTTTAACAGGAGAAGCAGAATATATTAGTCGATTTGATTAAAGTTGTCCTGCATGTAACGTAGTACCTGAACTCGTAGAAAGGGAATGAAAATACACCCGGCAATTTAATAAAAATATAATATACATAATTTTACACTGAAAGATAATGCAACAACAAGCAACAGACATGTGTCACATAAAATTGTCTCTTAAATTACATTTTATTATCTTTGAAAGTAGAGAACTTAAGAGCAGTTTCTACAGTATCATAAATCATTCATGAACTGGTTATTTTTCCCACAGCCAAGTTCTACATATTAGTAGAAAGACAATAAGTCAAAAATATGAACAATTAGCTCAAAATGCATGAATTTCATTATAAAGTTGTACCTAAACCTAGGTTTTTAGCGATAAGAAAAGCCCGTAACCTACATATATATTCAACATGAAATAAAGGAAATATCATATGGTAATTAACGGAAGTAGCACAGCTATATTTCGATACAGAAGAAAATGGAAGTTCCAAACCATGAAACACTGACCAAAATAAATATGAGAAATCTTCCAACGCTGAAGATTTTGTTCGCAATAAAAGTTTTAGATATCACATAAAGAAATCGAAAGAGCAGATCATATTATTCAAGATGTGTTTATTTGCTTAGCAAACAACAAATTTTTGGTTTACTCTGAAAGTAAATGTGATGTAATTTTCAGTAAAAATTCAACAAGACACTATCAAAAATATTTCATCATATATTATATACAGATTCCACCCCAAGAATTTTTTTCAAACGCAAATAAATAACAGTATTTCCACAAAATGAACATATTAAAAACATTAATCCAACTGGATTCGATATATACAATTTCATTCATATTCATCTGCCCCATCCTCCTACATTATGAAGAATTACTTGAGAAATAATTGTAGACTCAAAGACGCTATCACTTCTACAAAATATCAAAATATTTATTTGTGAAAAGGTTCATTCGCAGACGATACTAGAATAAAAATAGATTGTTCTATTTAACAGACATATACTTCACAGTGTACTTGAGAATTTCATGTTACTGAAACTCCGCAAATAAATTCTAGAATCCTCAATAAGGTAATTCAATTTGATGGAATACGTTCATCTCAAAATAATTTAAACGGTGATAACACTTGCCTGAATATTTTTGACCTGTCGAGAATTCATTACAAAAGAATATTATCAAAAACTCATAACTGGCAACAAAAATTGCCTCAACAATGTTAGTTTGGTTACCAAACAATTTAATGGAGAATCTAGAGTAAAAAAAAAACAATATGTAAATAAAATAACCAATTTAAAATATACACAGTAATTTTGAAATGAGGGTCTCAGCTTTTCACGATTCTCAAATACAAAATCCAACAGGTTCCTTGTCTAGAAAAAACAAAATCATAATAGCATTGATAATTAGATCATTAAATATTAAGATCCGCAAAGAATTTGTGAAGATTCATATTCATGTTCAATTAAAATAATTTGATTAAGAGAATTGGAATAATTGATGAACTACTCAGTAAAAAGCAGCTTGTTCGTCAAAGATATTTTAAATTAGAATGAAATCAATATATTTCAACAATTGTATTCCATCAATTACAAATTTGTTAGGAGAAGTCTTCACTAAAATATAATTAAGGTATATTGTGATGTCAATTAAGTGGATTCAGCGTAATTGAAAAGTTTACAATCTAATTCATATAGTATGAGAAACCATAATTACTTGGAAACCTTAAAATTATTCAACAAAAACAAACAACTGCTTTTCATTGATCTTCAAAAAATTATGTTAAAATTATAATAGATATCATGATTCTTCCAGGATGAAAAACTAAGATCTATTGGTGGGAAACGTTGGTTTAACGTCAGATATTTGTGGAGTATTTAGCTCCCCCGTTAAATCGTCCTCTATGATTTCATCAACTAAGTTTGTGTTGTTCAAGGAATCATCCAGCAATTGCTCCAATGGTAACATCGGATATGTTGCCACTTCTTGCCCCGAAACCATCGGATCACCTGTTTACAAGTAATAAAAATTTGTTGCTTTTTTTAAAACCGAAAAAATTCTTAAGACCTAACCGCTAATCTATACTGAAGTAATTCAATAAACAGAAATTAATTTTCATTCTCACCAGAACTCTGATTAATATCATCTGGCGTGAAATTAATCCATATTCTGATGAACCTTCATTGAAAAGCTGTGAAAAAAAAACTCAGTGAGTTAATATGTAAATAAATGCTGGAGACTTGAATTTCTGATATTACATTATTATTTTGAAGATTTTATATTTAATTGATTAGCTGGATGAATCGAACACAAGCTTACTGATTGCTATTCAATAGTATCATGTTGAATGAGTCAACATTCAACATGTAGCTAAGGAATAATAATTCAGTAAGTTCACGACTTTCCTAAGATATTCCTATACCCTACTGCAAGTTATACACCTTAAAAATAGTACTTAATAAAAACATATTTAAATAAAGTTTCTTTTCAACGATATGACTGTTGCCGTTAAAATAGTTCCGATCTTGCTGTATTAATAATATTAATTTGAGAAATTGAAGAATTAGGGTTTTACACTTGCGAATAAGGATCCGTAGAGATTTATGGAAAGCCGTTCATTACCTGAAATTCTTCAATATTTTTTAAATGGTAATGTCAAAAATTAAGTTATATTTTAGTATTATTTTCGCTTACACCATAATCGGGTTGATAAAAAGGCATCCTGTTGATTTCCTTAAAAATAAATTGAAATATGTATCAGTAATTAAATAGTTATAGTTGTAACAACACTATGTACCAATCCTTACATTGATATCAAAGAATTTATCATTTAGTTGGTTATAAATTCAGTACAAAGAAACAACTGGAGTAAACTAAGCAGTGTATATTTGAAAAGAATAGAAATTCTGCCCAGATTCCAAAACAATTTTCAACAAATTATTGATCACTTATCTAGGGTTATGGAAATTCAACAAAAGTTTTGATGAAATCAATAAAATGCATATTACGTGAGTAATCGAGTTCATAATTGAAGATAAAAAATATTTAGTTATATAACAACATGTAGAAATACATACCCCTAGCAACGTATTTGTATCAAACGTTCCACAACCATGCAGAAGGTCCTTGTAGAGATCAATTTCTGACTGATTGTTTTCTAGGATCGATCCGAGATCACCACTGAAACAATCATCAGTACTAAATGTACCAATGTCCACAATACGTATTACTTGAAGACGTTATCTACATCAAATTTTCATCTCACATTTATAGACTTATCGCCACAATTTACACAAATATTTTTATATAATATGCGAAGCCCCTTCTCAATGACAATTAATGAAGTATAGCAATTACTCTTTTGACAGAACAAGAAATGATAGAAACCGAAAAGTTTTGGGTTGAATTTTAAATCCGATTTTCATAATTTGTTTTCTTATTTCAATTAATTATTCTGATAATATGAAATTGATTCAACAGTAATGAATACTTAAAAATCGAATCATATACATGCATGCAAAATGCCCTGACTTACTTGGTAAAATCAATCTCTGCGTAACTCACCCATCATTTATTTTTCCTGTTCCTTCTGTTTTTCTTGTAGCTACTGTCATATTATTATTAAGAACAATAGATTCATCTGGTTCTTCCACCTGACTTGAGCTTTTGGCACTACTGCTCTGACCTCGATCTTTATTACCTTTCAGCATTTTTACGTTATAAGCTCCATTCGTTAAATTACTTAGCAAGGTATCTTGGGATGTAGGATTTATAAAAACTTTCGTCTGATTTTCTTCTGGCTTTGAATTATCGGTCACATTTTCTGCCAAGATGTTAAGAATTGGAGTGACAGGTATGTCTGCATCTGATAGCAATTCGTTCGAGGGGCCCTCCTCACCATTATCAGTGAACTGTTCCAGCAAGAAATCAAATCATATTGTGAAAATTCAAAAATAGGAAACACTCAAATAAGCCAAATAAACATTCTGTGAACAGCTATTAATTTTGCCCATATTAATGACAACTAAACAAGACAAAACTATCTCATATCAATAGTTAAGATAAAACAGACAAGAGAAACACTTCAGAATAGTAGGATGGATAATAAATGGTAAGACATCCTGAAAATATTACCATACACTAACTGGTCACTTAAGTGCCATCAAAACAGAAATTATACCCACCTAAGAAACAAAAAAATTAACACTTACTACATATGCCGACTTATCCCAATAAGATTCTTTAGTGTTTTTTGGTGACGTACATTCTTTAAGATTTGAGTTATCTGCTGATAATGTGTCAGCTTCATTTATTAATTCATTGGTCAAATCAATATTCGAAAGTGGAGATACAACACCTAAAGAAGGTGTTGAACTTGAAGAAGGAGACAAAGGCCTGTAAATCTGTGAGAAAACATATTATTAACATGGATCACCACGACTTCCAACTTGGTCAAGGAACTCTTTGAAAACCACTCAAATAATCAACACAAAGGCTAGACAAACATTTCCATAACAACCTATGTAAGTTAAAAGTTTCATGCTATGAACAAAAATTTGTATTCAAATCTTAGTCTTACTTCAAAAAAGCATGGGCTTGAAATTTGTACTTATTTATAAATCATCTATAAGAAAAACTTTGAAAATTATTCTCTGACTAACTAGAAAGTTATGCATTTTACAACTTACTAAGCCCCTTCAAAATATAAAAGTTAATATGAACTAATCTAAAAAACTGATAGCTTAGTAAAGAGAACTCCTTTAAAACATAAGAAAAATAATATTTTAGGTTACCATAAGTGTATGAAAAGTTTTTTATATTACTACTAAGTGATAATATGTGAAATGTAGAATATTTAATTAGAATAGCGTTCCATTCTAATTTTGCGACAAAAACCAGAAATGAACAGTACATAAGAATAAATACGCTCACGGTTAACCTCAGCTGAAATGTTTCCCATAAAGCATGCAAATAAAAAATCTGAAATAAAACACCATAATATTTAGTTAATCTCACCAGTGGCAAATCTCTTTCTTCATTGTCAGATGCTATCAAAATTTCCTCCGGATCAACTTCATTTTCAACTTCAATTTCATTGTCCAGTTCATGAATTGTGGGGCCATCATTTTTGGTCTTGGTATTCTTTTTAGATCTCTTACTTGGTGTCCCCCTCAGCATAAGAGGATAATGCCTTTTCACACCAACTCCCATTCTGTTTCCACCTGGATGAACCATAGATACCAAAAATTGAATGAGCTGAAGAACATACATAAATTAACAAATAAATAAAATGAGACTGCACTGAATTTTGTACTAAGCATACTTTATTTACGATTTGCTGCTGTTTGGTATGTTTTTGTCGCAAAACAGCCAGTTCTCTCCATAAAACTGCATTCTCTTGCTTCATCGCTGCTAACTGACTATCCACATTTGCCTGTCGCCCCCGGAGTTGCTTAACATCTGATAAAACTTTAGAAAGATCCTCATTTTTCATCACTTGATTTCCATTATCTGAATGTTTTGAAACTGTTACCTGAAACAAAACCGTCATACTATCAATGATCGAAACATATGTTATCCTCAAACCCGTTTCCATTATAATAATTAATTTTTCACTTCATCCTAAAACAGGTAAAAAAAGTTACACAAAACTCACTTTCCGTTTAATCAATTTGAGCAACTCAGGGCTCCCTTTCTGGAAATAAGGATGAAAGAATTGCACTTCGTCCTTTTCTCCATCAGCGGAAGGTCCATTTTCAACAGACGATACTTTATGAAATCCGTCTAATTAAAAACAAACATTTGCTTAGAGATTGGTTAAAATCTGTGATAATGATTATACTTACACATATTCAATTGTCTGACAAAACTACTCATATTATTGTGCTTATAATACAAAGGTAACAACTCGTACCAAAATTGTACTTGATTCAAAATTATAAAACTGTTTCCATTCTGAAAAGAAATAATGTCTACCATTATTTAAACAATATAGGGAGTTTCAATACTTCGAAAATTTGATTCCGATAAAAATTAATAAGAAACTCAATTTCGAATGAATGATGATCAGAATATTGACTTTCGTTAAGACGTCATTCCGAAATAATTTCAATATTTAATTGGAGGTATTCAGACCAACTGAAATGTTTTCGCCCGAATAATCATCTGATTTCCCTACACGAATATCTAATAAAAGAGAAAAAACTTACTGGACTCCAGCAGATTAGATGGTCTGTCTTGGAATCTGATACCATTTTCCACAACTTCGTCAAGAAAGCTGGGACGTTAGTGAAATGATCAGATAGTGGCTGCATTTTGTATAATTTAATTTCGAAGTGATCAGGCTGATTAATACACGTGTTAATAAGATTCAAATGATCATTTCTAATAACTTTCGATACTAAAAACAATAACTTTTCACACCGTATGCATTACTTCATAACTTTACCATTATTGACAATGACAAGTTAATTGATATGCGCCATAGACATAACCATAGAATACATAGGTGACTTGATACTTCTTCTATGCGTAGTTGCCCCTGTTACCGAGCACAGTAAAGGAAGATAAGTAATCCTATTTTTAACGATACAATATTATCTTCAAAATCATTTCTATCGGAAAAACCGATTGTAGTTAATCGAATTCGAATGTAAATGTTGATTAATCAATGATTTTTTTATCTTCTGGGTTCCGGCCTATGGAAGCGCATTCTCAGCGATCGCGCACCACTTTGGATACAACAGGATGGTGATCGTGGATAATTTTATACCAAAACTTTATACTTTAGTTACAGGACACGAAGCTTTCGAACCAACCGCAGGTATGTAATTGTAATATTTATAAAAAGTACAGATTACGATATATTTGGTTGTTATTTGTAAATTCATGTCTTAGGAAATTTTCAATGTATCTGCGTGCGCTAAAGAGGCCGGTCCTATTGATTTTTGGGCGTGAAGCAGTCTTTTCGGGTATAGAATTATTAGGACTATTATGAAAAAAGTTTTTGCGCGTTCTAAACATCAGTGACCATTATTTCGCTCAAATATTAGCAATTGTCGAGTTTTGCGCGTTTATTTCGCTGTAACGTTTAGGTGGGACACAGCGATGAATAATTCTTGGTCAAATTAAGTTCTGTCTAGCTGGTAGAGCACAATAATTTTCTAAAGGAACAAATTAGTTATTGCTATAAATATTTAAACCAGTGGCGACGCTTGCGAGGGGCCAGAGGGGGCCCGGGCCACCCCTAAATTTCTTCTGTCCCCTCTGAAATCTGGCCTATGTTGAACAAAACGCTGAAAAATCTTGGCCCATCCTTGGCTCCCCTTGTTTTCGAAAGCTGTCGTAGCCACTGCTGTTATTTTTATAAACGAAAAGTTTGTTCGGTTGCGGGAATATTTCCATTCAAGTTACGATCGACCGAAAATAAATAATCAAAGTGTAAACCAGAAAATTATTATTTAAAATATTTTTTTCGTTCAAATAACTATGAATATAATGGATTGTTTTTTACAGATGTTATTACAGACTGGAGGCTTATTGGTCAAGAACAAAATGAAGATCTCTTGTTTAGTTGGACTCAAAAATCCGAAGATAAAAATAGCGAAACACGGATTGGATGTTATAACTTGCGAAAAAATCACTTAGATATAGTTTATACTTTTCCAAAAATTACGAACTGTATTCAAGCTTCTATTGACGAATCTAAAACCTATCTGGCATTCATAGTGAAAGATATAAATAATGGAATATTTGCTTATAAACCTTATATCATCAATATTAATCAACCAAAACTTATTGTGGATTTTGAGATTAATAGACCAAAGCAGATAATGATACAATTTCTTTATCAGAAAACTTCTCTGCTCTCGGAAAATAAAACCACAAAGTTCTTAATATTAGTTCATCAAGAATGTAAGAAAGAGTTTATAGCATAAAATAATTTTTTTCAAATTAATTACAATGAAAACGGTTATTTCAATTGTATAATAGATAAAAATACTAGTAATGACAATGCAACATACAATACTACGCAGTTATATTTACCGAAATATTTAAATTATGTAATTTTTAAGGTATACTTCAGTACCAAATCAAAAATCATTCAGCAGCGTTAAAGTTGGACAATTTTAGCTGTGAATCAATTGTGAAAATTTTCACTTGGGCTCAATGGGATCCTATCAATCAAATCCTATACTATATACACAATAAAAAGCCTTCCAGATCTATAGTTGAAGGTGAAGAAGGACCTTCCACTTTAGATCCTAAATCAGCACCTACACTTTCTGGTCTGCAGTTCCATCATGATCTACCCCATGAAAGTGTGGTACAAGTAACCAAATTTATAAAAAAGAACTATTCAACACAAATTTAAATTTTCAGTTGAATATTCCCCTAAATTTACCACATGCTAGTACTGTGAACAATTCCTGTAATTTGTATGAAGACGATGCAGTACCTCTTAGAATACATGATTGTTCCCTCGATTTGATCGTGGTTACAAATGAAGATGGATTTGTTTGCATTTGCCATCATTACTTATACCAAGTGAGTATGAATGATAAGAAGAACAGGATTAAAAGAATTGATTTGTAGCCTATACAACCAACTAACGATAGTGTCCAAGATGATGATACTTTAGTCCATTTTGCTTACTCTGTAACAGTGTTACATCAGAGCTGTGTATTGCAATGTGTAGTTCCTGGACTTCCTTTCAAGAAAGCCAAAACTATCAGACCAGTATTCAAGAAACAAGGTACGTACCACCACTATAACTAGATAAATTCCACAGAGAAACAGTCAAATCAATCAATCAAAACATCCCCTTCTACTCGTATTCTTTATGCTATATAATAATAATAATAAGCAAAAGTCTTGCTGCGATAAAAACAAGTATTAAGATGCGAAATACAAATCATTTACTGCCACATAGTGGTTTATATTATGTTAATATTCATTTTAGGAAATCATATGTTAGTATTCATCCCGAAGTGTGTACTCAACTACTGGACATAGGAATTAAACACGAACCATGTTGTCATGTTAGTCTCAAACCGTTTTTAACTGAAACACCATCTCACATGCTATGTTTGGCCCCTTTGGCTGCCTACGATGAGCTAGTCAATATAGCAACATTAGATTTGATAGATTTCGCAATAACCAAGGATCTACTGGTGAACACTTTCAAGAACGAGGAAGGATTGGAAAACAAAATTGCAATAATTCATTTCTTAATGCAGCATCTTGAAGAGGCTGATACAGCTTTAGAGGTAGGTAATTTTAGTAGTAATTTTCTTTTCCATACATAAAAAAATGGTGTTCTAGTTGATTACTTGGCATGCTCAGTTGGCGCTAAAACTAGACTGGTCTCAACTTCTTAAAGAGTATCTCATAGGATGTTCCTTTGCAAGTCTTCAAAAAAACCTTCCTCCGGATGCAAGTCATCTTTTAAACTTACTTCCAATAACTACTCAACATATTGGAAAGGATTTGGAAGTGAAAGTAGGCGAAAAAACAATTTGCGTATCACAAGACATGTTATGGAATACGTCGATGATGCTTTTATCCCCACAACAACGTATAGTTCCTTATAGAAGTGATATGTGGATAAAACTTTGGGAACAACTTGCTGTAGTATTGAAGGGCAAACAAAGATTCAGACCTGCTCAGGTTGTAGATAAACTAAGAATTTCCTTGGTTTGTTACCAGGTAAGAATATGTTTGGGATTTTGTAATTGGAAAAATAAATAATAAGATTTCAGCCTGAAGCTTTATCGAGATCTAGTACACCTATGTCGCCAGCCGGATCGATCACCACCTCTATATTGAATGAACTATGTGGAATGCAAGGCACAAGAAAAGGTCTTGAAGAATTGCCTTTTTACGAGACCGAAAGTTGCACAGCAAGTCGCCAAGAACATATCATTTCTGTGGTAAAACTGAATTTTATAAAATAATTTGGTAAATCAGTTGAGAGAATTTTTTTTAGAATTTGAGAGAGCTGAGCATGCACCTGCTGAAACAAAGTTCTGAAAACAAAATGAGTCGATTTCAGTGGCAGAATCAAAGTCCCATGCATGTTCATGCTGTAGCAACAAGATACGTTTCAGCACAACTTGAACAATCACGAAGGCTCTGCCAAGCCTTATGCAGAAAAGCCGTTTCAACTGAACCAAGACATCAACTTGAAAAGGGTTTCCTATATATGTAATCCCAATCATGAACTGTCAAAGTGAAATCATTTGTTGATGGTACTATTTTTAGAGATCAAATGAATGAAGAAGACAGATTGATTCTATTCACAATACTTGAACGATATTATCTAGCAGTAGAATCAATTGCGTATCCTCAACCGCAAGGCTTCACCTCGTTCTTTACCTTTTTGGGATATAAAACATTATCTTTTGGAATGTTTTTACAATACGTCAATAGAAACGTTTTTGAGCTACAAATCGACGTAATGAAGGCTATAATGTCGGGTAAGGTTCATTTGAAATAAAGAAATAACATTATGTAACAACTTGTTTTTAGATTTACCGAATGACACTATAGGAGTTACACAAAAACTGAAACTCTTATCTATTTTACCACGTTCAAGGGCCAAAAGATTATTGAATCAATGGCAGCATCCAGTTAGTCTTATGTTGAGAGCCAGAGAACATGCTTTAAATATATTATCAGGTGTCGAATCGGGTACGGGTAGAGGGAGTTTTAGCGCGAATAAACATTACAAAAGTCCCACACCATCAGAGGAGAGATTTCCAGCTCTCGACACATTTTTGGATTTGCTTACAGCCAAAGCTAGTTTGACTGACTTGGACTTTGGCCTCCTTATAGAGGCAACAGAGTCATCAATTGAACAGTTCTTATGAATAACTTAATACACTATATGTTATAAATCCCGATAAATTTATATTCCACTGATAATTAAAATAATGAATCAAGTAATGTCAAAATCAGGATTATTTTATGAATTAAATGTGTCTGTTACTTATATAAATATATTTCAATTATAAAATGGATTGTAGGTTACCCAGTGAGCTCTGTTCTGTTCTTTCTCTGACTTGTGAGAAGTGAAAAGTGACTTATAAACATCAGATGCTTGGGGATCTTTGGCAACACTATAGTCTGATTTCATTTTCTTAGTATCGATGACTGATTCTTGAAGTTTACCAGAACGCTTCTTGAGATTTGGTGGTACCAGTGCATTCTGAAAAAAATTAGACAAAATTAGAGCATAAGGTACAATATCGGTAGAACGGAAATTACAATTTTTTCTCCCTTTAGACTAGGCTTCTTTTCTTTCTGCTCTTCTGTGGTACTATTTGAAGTACTTGAAGTTGCAGTTTCTACCGGCTCAACCTTCACCTTTTTATCTTTTTTCTTTTTCTGCATTGTTTGTCTCTTAGCCAACCTCTCCTTCATAACAATAATATCTTCCTCAGTACCATTCAGTACTACAACATCATCCGCTTCGAATGGTTGCTGGCACTAAAAGAGATGTTTCAGATTAAATTGACTGAGGAAAGGATGAAAAATGAAAAAGTTAGGGTCTCAACACATTACCTTATGACAAATTTTAACGTCAATTTGTTTCAATGCTCTTTCTGAAAAAACGCAGCCGCAGGACCAAATAGCGACAAATCTAAATTTTCCAGTCATTTCAAGTCCAATAACTGGACATATGAATGGGGACGGCCCAATGCTAGCAGCCTTTTCTTTAGTCTCAACGTCTTCGAATGAAGGATTCGGTGTCAAATTCAATTCCTTGATGTCCTAAACATAAAAATTTTTTACATAAATATAATATTTCGATGCACTTACGTGATCCTCACCTTCAAATTTCTGATATGACTAATTTCTTCAGGCATAGATGACTTATTCAGTAAAGCTTCAATCATCGACACTTTATTGTACAATTTTCCAAGACCACAAGTTACTATGGGTGATTGCAACGGTTCTTGGGTTAAAGAACAACATCTCCACTGGAATATCAATTCGGAATCCTTGTCTTTCTAAGAAAATATGTGCATTATAATTTATATGAATAGAACATTCAACATTAACTTACTGCTTCGGGTTTCTTTTTTGTCTTTACGAGTTCATCCCTTCTAGGAATAGTTCCACCGTCACAACCCATGATAGGAAATTCGAATATACAGCAAGGATCGAAAACTATATTCAGATCTTAGGATTGCGTATTTAATTTACCATTACCATTTATATTTTTTTTACTATCACAAAACATACAATCTTTTAACAACAGATTACAACAGATTCTTTGACAGTTCTCAGCACAGCCATCTTGAAATACTAACAGCCACAGAACAAAAGAAAAGACAGTTTCAAGTTATTCTGTGTCACTAGATATTCCTGCGAGATGTGTTGCCTGCAAACCATACCGTTAAAGTATGGCCATCTTGCGGCGGTAACCTTAATATTGAGAGAGGATAAATATATCGGCGTTCGAAAAAATTCGTGGTCAAGTAAGCTGTGGATTCTATTTTTCCTATCCACAGCCTACTTGACCACGAGTTTTTTTTAACGCACGTTACATTCTATTTGTCTCTGTAGAAGAATATATGTAACTCCCCTTTTTTAAGTTTTTTATATAATCTTCTACCGAGACAAATGGCGAAAAAGTATGACCAAAAATTGTAGTGGGTACAATTCCATGGAAATATACTATTTACACACCGCAAAAGATATTTAATAGATGCACTATTGTTTAAACAATGATTGCACATGTCCTTCAGCTGCATATTCATGCAAGAGGAGTTGCCTGCAAATCATATAATTCAACTATGGCCATCTTGCGTTGGGTAGCCTTAGTTTTGAGGGAGAATAAATTTACATATCATTTGTCTCTAAAGAAGAATACATGGAACTTCTTTTTTCAAGTTTTTTTTTATCTTTTATGTCTATCCCTTCAATACGATTGAGAAACTAACTGTTTATATGGCGATACGTTACTCCATAAATCATAAAGTTGCAGCATTGTATACCATTCTTGAAACAAAGGTATACTGTGTACCTACACTCAGATCAATAATTTATATGTTATTGATCTGAGTGTGTAGACTATACAATAGTTGCAAGCAACTCATATGTTTGTACTAAGTACATACTTCTCCCGAATATTTACCGTCAAACCGATAAGGAAAAGGAAAAAACAAATTCGTTACCTTAATTCGCATTTTGTTGGTTTCGTATTTCATGTTTAACCAATGGAAACATTTAAGGATTGAAAAGTTCAGAATTTTATAAAACTAATAGTTTATTCGTTGATAACATGGGTGGTTTGACATGAAAATGCATTTCAAAAATATAGCAGATTAACTACGCATAGATACATTTCATATATAGTAATATATAGTAAATGATTTATTATAATATACTTATAAAACGACATTGCAAAAAAATTTTATATCTCAACAGTTTGGACCTCTGAATATAAGTATATTTATAATGTTGAAGGTGCACCATGTTTATCACACCTGTTTTTGTCGACTCAAATTGTTAACCATCTTATTTTGACTTTGGGAATGAGTTTTCGCTGGCCTTCCTCAATGTCCCATCTATGCTGAATCAAAAACCATAAATTTTATTGATTCAGTGAATATTAACAGGTTTGACACATTTTTCAACGAGAAAATCGTCGGTTGTTCTTATTTGAGCGTGTGGTTGCTTCCAAAGTCCCAAATTTAGACGATGGCTGTGCATTGTTTCCTGCTCTCATCAATAATTTATTCAACATAATAACATATTTACAAATAAAAACATGCTTTAGGTTGAAAGAAAATATTCAGACATATGTTTCGGAAACAACGTAAGAAACGGTTTGTTTTTGCAAGCGTTTTCCTACCGGAAACAATGGCGAGCTTGTTTCAATCGAATATCTTCAATTTTTTCATTTGTATTCACAATAACAGTAGAAGCATTGGAAAGGTACACAAATTCATACTTAGGATTTGGGATTTTATCGAGTCTATAGGGTATGACAAAAATGGATGGACCTACTTCTCTTGAAAAGAGTAAATAACATAATACCTTTCATGGTTGACCTGAATATAGAGCAAGAAACAATCCTTATTAATGTTTTCCATACCACTGTTGGTTCTATCAAAAACTGAGAAAAAGTTTCATTTGAATTGAAGGTTGAAACTGAATGAAATAATACTTGCATACAAAAACAATTCGACACGTTGGCGTGTTAATTTTTTTGAGAATGACAAAACTAAGGTCTCATTCTCTATAATGTAACAAATAATGAAAAAACAATAATCTGTTTTCCTTCTTATTCATCATTCGTAAACTCCGATATTTGTGCTACCTACTGTATTGTGAATATTGATTCATCTATCTCCCATATGTGTGTGATCGGAAATATTCTTTTAGACAAGATAGAAATCAAATATCTATAATATAAGTTAACATTTTTCAGGAAGCATCACAAAGAAAAGTTGGTGATCAAATCAGCCATTGTCCTTCAAAAATCATTTGGTAATTTCTCAGACTAATCATGTGGGTTTCTGAAAATGAAACTTATATTCCTAATTTAATCTATTAATTATGTACAATTTCTTTCTTGTCGAAACCCACAAGTCTGTTTACCATAGTAGCACCAGAGATTAGTGAAAATGTAACCATATCTCTTCTTTGTTGCTCGCATTTAGAATTCTATCTTGTCGATACACATTGTTGAAATTTTTCACAAGTTATCATTTATTCCTATAACTGTGTATTTATAATTATGTTGACTGAAGTTTTCCTGATGTCGGCTTGTGAAATTGCATCGAATATTTTGCTTCAATTTCGAACAGATCATCAGAATATAATATACCGAAACCGTTTTGTCATTCTCTACTTTTCACTCTTTTATTATGAATTAAACATAAATATACACTAGCTTTATATCTAATACTCACTGTATGTGTATAATAAGGCTCTAAAATTTTAATAAATCTCATATTTTATAGTATATGCACCATGAATGACTAAATTAACTACGTTATTCGAAAAACTCTCTATGAACTATTCCTATGAATTTCAAGGATTCAGCTCATCACTTAAATAATTGACGAAAACTTTCGAATGTTCTCTTTAAAATAATTATAGCGTCTTGTCCAAACATTGGACACTACAAAATGAAATACGTATGCATCTCATATTGCTTTAAAAGGTTTCAATTGTTGAAAATAATATAATCCCTATAATCTTCAGGTTTAAAATCAAGAATTACTTATACAATAGTTTTACTGATTTATGGAAATCACACAGTAAATACTTGAAATGCACACATATTCAAAAAATTCTAAACGATTTCATCAATTAGGATGCATCCAATGAACTCTAGGTTTATGGAATAAATTTTGTTTCAGTTCAAATCCAAATTTCTCATTATACCTATTCATAAATGCGAACGAAAAACGAAAACCCCGCACTTAATCGTTAGAATATTTTGATTTGCCCGCACAAAATCTCATAATCAATTATTTGTTGTTTTTTCCGTTATAAATGTTTCCGAATGAGCATAAATATTTATCTAGAAGTGAACTGAAGCAGATTCATTGATTTTTTTGGCCGAATTGAAAGAGAAAATGTTGGAATCATCAGAAAAATATGCCAACATGTGACATACTTTTCTAAACAACAAAATACTTCTGATTTAATAGGTAGGTAAGTATGAGTTTTGATTGTTTTTCATATAAAATGGTGGAAAGGGTATTACCTCATATTTATGACCGCTTGTAGCGGTTAAATGCGCTTAAATTTTTTACAACCTACCAATTCTGTGGAAAAATATATATGTAGTTCGATCTACTATGATGGTTGTCATAATTCTGTTACTGTGAATAAGAAATTCATATTTTCAGGAAACTTCACATTCTGATGAAGTGATCTCAGAGCAAGGAATAAACTTCTTGCTCTGAGATACCATTCTTCTTTTATATAACCTTTTTCCAAATAACCATTTTATATTATAGATCACAAATTTCGCGAAAACATAATTAAACCATTATAAGTGGGTCGTACTGCATATGTTCGAATGTTAGAGAAAACAATTA
This sequence comes from Propylea japonica, assembly GCA_013421045.1. Classification (NCBI taxonomy): domain Eukaryota; kingdom Metazoa; phylum Arthropoda; class Insecta; order Coleoptera; family Coccinellidae; genus Propylea; species Propylea japonica. Next base: position 35,161,449 of record CM024248.1, on the reverse strand, counting down.
CCTGTTCGGATAAAATTATATTTAAATATTGTGAAAGATAACTTCGAGTATCCTTTCAATCATTCATCAGCGATGAGAAATTATATGAATTTGTCTTCCGTTTTTAAAATATCCTTATACTAGCGTATGAAGTATTTTTGAAATTCGCAGATGAATTTTTGTACCCATAGTACCGGATAAAAACATATTTTCATGATATTTATATCTGAATAGTTTCTTAGGTATCTACTGAAAAATCAGCTCTGTCCTCCTGTTGTCGTTGCAACTTTGGCGAAAGAAGACATTGTGGTACCAGGCCATGGATAGGTTGGTGGAACGCTTCTGGCTGTTTGAAGTCCAGCGGCAGATTCCGGATGCAAGAAATTACGTCTCTGTTCATTTTTCTCCGTCTGAAAATTAATTGATATTCTCCCATATTTTTAATATGAACACATTAATGGCAAATTGTCCATTTTTATTTCACACCAACCAAACCATGCTGCTTATGAAAAACTGCTAGGAAACCACTTTGCGAATTTGTTATACTAAAATAATCGAACATGCCAAGAACTTTTGTCTACCGTTTCTGGAAAACAAAGAGCATCTTCTCTTATTCTTTACCAATAAGTAAATGTTGATGAAGGAATGTTTTGATATAAAGAAACAAAATAGAAGTTCTATAAAATATACTGAGAAGAAACAGAAAATAACATGAGTAAGCAAAAAAACGATAGTTTCAGGGATATGACTTTCTTCTCACCTGTATTTGAATACGGTTTGCCAACAAATCCGGTAACAGCTCTAACTGTTCTTGCAACGCCACTAATTTGTCCTCCATTGTTGTCAATCTTTCCTCCACAGTATCTTGGCGGGTACTTATGTCCGATACTATTTCGTAAACAGTATTTTGTGTCTAAAAATAGGAATATTTTTGGTGTATTTCTTATAACGACTACAAGAAAATTCTCAAGAATATTTAATACTGAGTGTGATAATTTCATAAATTCCTCAACTTACTTTAGCCATATCTGTTATCGTGTTCGCATTATCCATAAGTTTCCTTTGATCCATCTTAACTTTTCTCAATCTTATGAGAAAAAAAATTAATAAGTAACAAATAATGTTGGAAACAATTTGCAATCTTTTCAAAGAATTTAGTGACAATGATTCGATGTTACGATTATTGTCGCTCAATTAACACAATTCTTTTTATTCTTATTTTAATGTTTAAACTATATTCTCAAATTTATAAATCAGTTGCGATTGCATCATAATTATGGATAGTGCTAATAGAACGGCAATATTTCAGGGGTGGAGGTTTAAGGGTGACGAATAGGTAGGTATGAATGAAGAATGAAGATTGTCGTTTACTCACGCATAGATTGCTAAGAGAAATTTCCTCTGATGGGTTCTTACTCTGCCGGGGTTGACCCTCTTGACAAGTCTTGTGTGTTTGTAAATTAACCACGTTTCTCTGAGTACATTTGCTGCTGCATTTTTCAACCTCTTCGTTAACTGAGTGTCCATCATGAAATTATGGACATGTTTTTCGGCTCTTGTCAGTTCTAATTTCCTAGATACAACTGCTACCAATAATGCTGTACAACCTGCGCCCTGAAGAAGAGAAGAATATATATAAAACAAACCGTTAATTGCCTTGGTAATTCTAAATAATACAAAAATTTTATTTTAGTGCTTGTTCATCTTATATTGACCTCTGAAAATTCATAAGCATATAAATCAAAACCCGTATATTTTTGTTTTTCATTATCTTCTTTGATTATTAGTATCGAATAATTGGAAGAGTTACCATTATTCCAGTGCTAACTGCAATTCCCCTACCGCAATAAGTATTTGGCACAATATCACCAAATCCAACGCTGAGAAAAGTGATAGCTATCAGCCACATGGCATTGAGAAGATTTGCATGCTCTTCATCATGATATCTGCGAAAAAATGATAATCACTTAATTGAGCATTTTAACCGATATATTTCGACTGACCTTTCACATTGTCTGAGTGTCCAACTTGCGATAATCCACAAGGAAACCATAAAAACCAGGAGCACCGTTCCTGGACATATGGTCATCAGTGTCTTCAGTACGAATCTAGTGTTGAAATTGATACGATTCAACGCTCCTATGCTGCGAGATGATGCGTCTGTAAACAGCTTGCTGTGCAACAGCATCACTCTACAGATGAGATAAAGGCGAAGAAACATAGGTAGAGATAGAGGAACGTCGTAGGGTACACTTTTTGAGCCGATCATTCCGTTTTTACTATTCGAAAGTTTTGTTGTCCATACAAATCTGTATTGGCCAGGTATCGGATGTACAGCGCATATCACTAATTCCATTGTTATTTGACTTATTCTTTGCCATGTCATTGCTATTCGCCAATCGTCCGCGCAGTTGTCTATCATGAACAGCTGCAAATCGAATTAGATCATATTATAATCATTATTTGTAATACCCATCTACAGAGAATAAAGGAAATTTTACCATTGCAAATGAAAAGAACTTTTTTCGAAATAATAATAATAATAAGTTATGAATAAATTTAACATTTGTTTTTTCAAGAACATATAAAACATGGGTTATCACAATATCTCTAGGGAATGATCCCATTCCTTATCGAAAATAAACTTATAGAGAGTATGAATGTTGAATACAAATTCAACGAAAATATTTTATGTTAAATAATTATCATAGATTATTTTTTTCAATTTTTATTCAACATTTTCGTTCATATAAAAAAAATATACCTATAATATTTTTATAAGTATATAAATACAAGTGATTACAAACAAATGATGTTATCAATTGAGGTCCTTTTTGTTACGATTAATTATTCATTTTTTTCTACATTCATATCGTATAATGTTTCGAACATATGGTTTTCACGTAACACTGAAAATAGCAACTCATTAAATATTTCGAACAAGGATTTCGGAACGGAATTGCCGAAAATCAACAATCGAGTCTGTGTGTGCATTTTTGATGATAGCCCGCTCGCTTTTGAGCTAAGTATCGATTGTTCACTATGGACACGCAATTTTTGCTTGAATGTTTCATTTCGTTGTATTGAAAGCATTCAAACATGCCCAAGAGACTTATTAAAGATTCGATAATATGATTCCCGTCAAGGACACACAAACACGACAGATACACCGGACTTAATAAAATTCATCTTCCGGCAGATTATGTCACTGGTCCAATCAAAAATGGTTTATATTTATTTATATTATTATTCTCGGTTATTTACGGTATACAAGTGATGGTCAAATATATCGTAAAGTACTGATGATCAGACAATTACTGACAACACTGACATGTCAACTTTAAAATCCAAATAAAACGCTTTTTGAATATATACAGGGGATTCGTAAAGGCTCACCACTCTTTATTTCAAATAGATTACGCTGTATTGTTTTTTATTTTACTACTTTCATTGGATTCGAACAAGTGAAAAAACGTAGCTACAAAACATCTAACCATTCTCTAAAGAATGATAAATTTAAAGGAATAATTTTATGTATCCGCTGTGAAAAGGAAAGGTGTCATTAAAAAGAAGAAATATTTCATTAGAAACGTCGAAGTAAGGGAAAAATAATGCTCACCTGAACTTCTAAAGCGTGGTAAGCTACGATGAGGCCTAAGAGGATCACAGTCGAAACAGATATTAAGGTTTTCAGTGCGATGGAGTAAAATTCATCCTGAAAAAACCTCTGAAGTTCACGAAGGTCTGAGGATTTTCCGACAATACTCACTTTTCCATAAACCCCAGCACTGGACAGCTCGTTTTCTATAACCATTATTATAATACCGAACATGCCCATCACCAGGGCATAGTCGCTTATCCTTTTCCGTTTTTCGAATAGCGCTTTTCGCCTCCCTAATCTATGAATTAAAAAAAATTTCAGCAAAAACTAGCAATTTATACATAAAATACAAGAGTTGATAAAATGTTGAATATCTCTGGACGATTCCAAGATAAATTGGTTTTAAAAAAAACAAAATACTCAAGAGATACTAGGCTACAACGCTTTATTATTTTTATATGCCTCAGCAACCTGGCATTGCCCACAGAAGACGTTAAAATTTGACTGTAAAACATGACATTATTTAAACGCCCTGTACAACATTAAGATTTTATTTTTTGGACTTCTGTTTAGTGAAGGAAATTCGACAATAAGAGAGCTACAATTGAAAGAAAAAACATTGAAATCCGACTTAAGATTGGGAAGATATCATTTGTTAAAATTCAACGTAATTTTAGGTCGTGCGCTAATTTTGTCCATCAGTATATTTTATTGAATTTGTCATTATAAGACAACAAGTAACAAGTTTTTCTGGTGATAATCAGAAATGTTGATAGAATTGAAGAAATAAGGACTCACCTATAACCAACATTCGGTTTGTGCTTGAGACTTCCTGACGATGGACCTTTATAAACGCTACCACCAAGTGTCCGATCTTCTATGAACCTGGGATATTCCGCATGACCAACAAGCGCAACTCCAGGTTCGTCTTGTTGCATTCTTGTCCCGAAATCTTTACTGGAGTTTTTTATCGCCCCAGGTATAGAAATTGTTGAAACTGGCTTTCGTAGCTGAAAGTTCATTTATATTACTTTTCATTTCAACACCAAAATGCTAATTATCAGCCTAAACTGATACCACCTGGATAGAATTCCAACAACGAAAAGAAGTATATAGACAACTGAAGAGATTTTAAGCAAGAAACTTAATTAATTTGACTCTCAGTTCAATCAACAACGAAAGAACATTGAAGAATACAATTTCTGCATATTTTCCTATTGTATCGAAAGAGACACCTACTCGTGTTATTTCGCACATTATGTTGCATCATTCTTGTGGAAACATGAATCCCCCATTTGTTTCAGGATTTCAAACAGTGGAGAGAGCTTTTATATCTCATCTTTAATAACAGGCCGCAACATTTATGTTGCTCATAAAACATAAAAAGTCGAACAAAAATCTCAAATGCACATACCATTTGTTAGGAAAAAAACCTTCAGTAACATTGATTCTTTGGAAAGTTAAAGCGATTATTTCAGATAAGTTGGATTGAAAAAAATGTATTTTCTCTAAGGTTTGAGTGAAGTCAAGATGAGCGATGGAAACCAAGCTGTATAGCTGTTTTAATTTGCTATGGATGTACATATAGGCTTCTAGTTTGGATAAGAGCTAATTTAGTGGCATGGAATATTATATAGGGTCTCTAGATTTATGGGAGCATCATTCTATCGGCCCTGCGCGTTCCTTTTACGAGAACAATTCAACACTAGGTGTATATCCGCATTCTCCAACGATATAATAGCGGTCATTAATTCCACACTGCTAGATCATAATGGATAAAACTCTCATGAATCCAACTCATTCGCGTTTATGGGGCTTTTATATGCCTGAATGGAAATAGCCCTTTCATAGTTATCGAATTCTGTACTAAATTAATATTTGAATTTAGGAAAATAACCTAAATCATTATTGGCATATTTGTCATCAACAAAGATCGCCTTATATTCATGCACCCGTTTATCAAGTGAATCTGAAATATTCACGATTGATATACCTACACTCGACCTCAAGCGAATATGACTACTTCGATTTTTTAATGAAACACGGTTATAGTTCAAGCCCTCGATTTAATTATGTTTTCTTTCGGTCGAAAAAGTTCAATAAAAGCTAACCATAACATTTTTACTGCGCACTTTCAATTCTTTACATAGTGAATAACTGGTAATAACTTTCTAAATGGTATGTTGAGTTATCAAATGAAATGTGTATATTTTCCTCCTCCACTTCGATCCAGTAAATGGAAATTTTTCATTAAATTTTCATCGAGTAATCGAATTTTTTTTAGTGCAGACTTTTTCAGTCGATAACTGTTCATGAAAAATAACCTTATTAACTGAGGAATAGTTGAGGAAATTCAGTGATCACAGTTATAGGCAATCCGAGATTGGAAAAATAAAATTATCGATACTTTGAATTACTGTTCCATAAATAATGACTGTTGTAGATCACCATTCGATTAAACCATTTATTTTTTGAATAACTATTTAAACGGAAATTCAATTCAGCAAAGAGTTTTCTATTTTGTATCCCCAGGATGTTGGTGATTGAATGATGTAAGGAGACGAAGTGGAAATATTAGAGGAAAGAGCAGTTGCAAGGAGTTAGGAAAATCAATATCAGAGAACGATAACCATATTTCTCGAAACTAAGCGATGTTCAACCCTCAGCCACTAATAATCCATTTAAATTCTTTTCCTTGTCACTTTTCCCGAATTCTCATTGAAAAATTTTGATTTTATCATGGTGCTGTATATGACGAAGATTTAATTTGTATATCGCTACTTATATTACTTCTTTTTTGGGAAAATTCAATTACCAGATCAAATAATACTTCAATTATCTAAAAATCCCTTCGTGAAAATGATCTACATTGTAATTAATTTCAATGTCAATTCCGAAATGGAAACTTGACATCCATTGGTTTGTTCGAATGCGCTTGAATTTATTTTTTTTTTGAGAAAACCAGAAACCGCTTCCTCAACAATACGAACATAATTTCCGAGAACCTTTTGGTCCATTGTTAAATAGTTGTCCAACTTTGAAAAGTTTATTTCGTGGTGAGAAGTTTCTTGTGTTATTCTAATTAAACTTCGACCGTCTTTGTACTGCTCAAAGAAGAAAGCTGCGAACATCGAACAAAATGAAAGCCTTTCACTGGAAGGGCATAAATTATGATTTTCCGAAAGTATTTTGTTCTCGGATTTATTCATCTTTGTTTTAAGATCGTCGTTGAAAATGTAATAAAATGAGATATTTTTCATTAAATTCGAGCTCTGAGTACCTGAATATCAATATATTATTTTGAATTGGCCTTAAATGTACTATCTCTGCAACATTACTATTTTTTGTATATGAATGTCCATGTAAACCGAGATTCATTCTCTACTAGGTCAAAATATAAAAGAGCGTATTTTCTTGATTAAAAATTTCAAGTATTATGAATAAACGGTGCGAAGCAGAAAAATAAATTGTAACATTGTGTTCAAGTCAATTCCGCAATTGTATCCAAAGACATGGCCTGTCTAATTTGATTAAAAATTGTAATAACCTCGTGGAACAAGCTATCTCATAAATCCTAAGTTTAATATTGCGTTTCGGTCCTGCAGAAGAGACAATGAAATATCTGCCATTTTAGGATTTAAATTCGACCGCCCGTATCTTTGCATCATTTAATCGATATAACGTTTTTTACGAGAGCATTTTTTAACCATAATGAGCCCAAGTGTCATTTGAAGGGTCAGTCTTTTCATTGTGCAAAGAGAGACACCAATCTACGGACTGAATTGCACATTATGAAACGAACAATTTCTTCTGGAATATATAGAGATCAATATGATTTTTGTGTTGTGATTATGTGTAATTTTTTAATTTACTGAATTAATAGATTATCACATTCTTGGTATGATATGAAAATATTAACAGAATAACACTGAAACATTTATGACCATAAAACAGAAGAGGAAAGACGCAAAGAGATAAACGAGAAATAATCGGAAACAACCACATTTAAAACAATAAAACAGCAATTATTATATGAAAAACTATTTCTAATAGATCTATCACACCAGTATAAATTCTTTTGAACATTTACATCGAGAAAATTTCGAACAGCATGCATCACCCTGTCAAAATGTATCATATCATTTCAAACAATGTAAAATGCAATATTTTGACTAATTTCTGGAGAGGAGGTTGTTTGTGGCAAACAATTAACGGTACAGCTGAATATGAATATAGTATATTCACTTAATTACCTCTCTATGATTTTGATTCAATAGTACAAGACTTTATTTTACTCAGATTGAGAGTTTACACTTTTTCCGAAACAATCATTTCGATGTACATAAATATAGAGAAATGATGGAGGCATTCCAATGAAAAGGAGTGAAAAGAACGATGTAAGCATTGAAGAAAAAAAGAAAATGCAGCAAAATATTTTGAATAAATTCCTTCTTTCTACATCTACCTTGTTGTATGAAGGGTGCAGCAACATCTAGAGATGGAATAAAAACAGCCAAGTCCACGTAACTCGGCTGAATGATCGGGCAGGAACTTGATGTTTTCAAAGTTCTAACAAGAAGTTTAATCACTGAATAGAAAGAGATTTATGATTTATTCAGTGTCAGAATCACATGGTGCCCCTGTCCCCATGAATGGTATTCCTAGTGAAATAGACGGTGATCTAATTGCACTACCAAATGTATGAACGAAACTAAAAGAAGGCAGCATGATGGAGAATGACCGCTGCATGTTCATCCCATAGATAACAGTCATCAGCGGGAAAAAAGTTTACCTTCACACATGAAAATGTTCACAAGAAAATTCCACCTCGAATATCTGTTGTTGTTCGTCATTTCGCAGACACAGACACAACATACAGGATGTACTTGGGTCGTCTGGTGTCGATTTGAGGTTAGAGTGCTTAACGGAAGGTAAACATCCGACCTTCCAAGTCTAACGACAGGAAAAAGAATACGACCGACCCTGCACCATTCTGCAAGAGGGCTGACACTGAGCACTGGTTAATTCTGTAAAGGCGCGCTTCGCTCCGATATTACACGCTTGCGCTATTATTTTCGGAAAGGATGGAACCTCTTGCGACACCCTCCAACTTTTATACAGACTATCTTCAGGAAAAACCAACTGGATCTCTCTGATCACCGGCTTTCCCTGCATCGAACTCGGAATCTATTGATATGTTTTCCTCTGTTTTCCACCCTCCACGGCATAAATTGCCATTACCTTTTCTGGGCCAGAAAATTCGAGGAAAATAGCGACGGGGTCATTTCCTTCCGTTACAATTTTTCAAGCTTGAAGTTATCATGATAAAAATAAGGCTCCTTTGTTGAGATTAAGGGTTTTTTATTTTTTCTTCGGGTATCTACGTTCTTCAATATATAGACCTTAACACACATTTGAAAGAATATCATAATATATCCACAAACCGTAATAAAAAGGTTCATCCAAAAGAATAAAAATTTGAATAACACAAATCCGTGGAAAATGTATAGTCTATGTTTTTCCCCTTTGTATAAATTTCCAGATAAAATGTAACTGCTTATACAAACATGCTAACCTTGAACAATACCATCCCAAATTATTCTACACTTCAACATCTATTTTCCAGCAGCAATAACTAAACTTTAGCATTTAGACCGAACGAACAAGCCATCAATTTAACGACCATGCAAAGCGAAGGCAAATTTTCATTTTCAGAAGAACCAATGTCAAATATCAAATGAAAAGAGACCATTTACCTACGATCTTCGAAAAAAGAATTGTTTCTTTCGTCCTTGACTCGCCGTCATCCGCGCAGCTCCTCATCATGATTAACAATCTTTGTTCTGAAAGGAGGCAACTCAAACTATAATTTACTTTTTTTGAAAAATAACGATAATATCTCCTATGCTGCCGAATTTTGATATTTTTATTAAACGATTTGATTTCCATTGCGAAAAGGTAAAGCGGAATGAAATTTTTAATATTTTCATGAGCAATCCTATCAACGAGAATTATAAGAGCAAGTTTGTCCAGACTGGGGATTTCCCTAGATGAGGAAATTCGTAATCTCGAATGAAAGCAGATGAGCTGATTCTCACCTCTACGAGCTAACGTTGTTACGTTAACTATTCATAAAATGAGCTCATTGTTCTCTTCGCCCCAACAAATTTCCCTTGTGGTTAGCTCTAATTAAAGCCATCAATATTCAGCAGGAAATAAGTTCGCACATTTTAAAATTGAACGGCTTTCCTTTGTTCCCTTTCGCTCGAATGGAGATTTTCCATTTGCGATTCTCGATAAAAGACGTTTGATCTTCGTGTACCATTCGAAAAAACTTTCAGTTTTTTCCATTAAGTGGAAATGAGGATATCGGTTTTGGTTTTTTTTGATTTCGCAGAAATTATCAAACGATTCGCTTACCGCTCAAACAGTTGCAGAAATTTATTTATGGAATTGTTACTATTAATGAAATAACCGTTTTCTGTTATCATTATGTTAGATTCTAGTTCTTGTGGCTGGTTGTCCATTGGATGGAAAGTTCTGGTTTTTTCAGCAAAACAAGAAGAGAAAATATCGAAAGATAATGATACAGAAAAGTGTTTTGAATAAGTAGACATTCGATCCAGTTAGTAAATAATGAACAACCAGCCTACATAACAGTTTGGACGCGTTTTGATTATCCTCCAGATTAAAAGGGATGAAGAAGAAGAAAAATAAGAAGAGAAAGAAGCAGCGAAGGATAACCATATATAAATAAATATTATCGAGATTGCGTTCGAAGCATCGGGAGGGAAAAGAATGGTGTCACCATCATGAAGAAAAAAAATCATACCTGACGAAAGTTTCTCATAGCACCATTGATACGAAGGGAGTCGGCAGCGATCATAGCGATGCCTCCTTCCTTTTCATTGTGGTCCCTCAGTTGTCTTAAGGATGTTGATGTCCCGTGTACGCAGTTCTTTCCGCAGCAAGGCTTTGACGCTTCCGGCTGCGAGCTTTGTCTGATTATCCTCGATCCTTGTACAGAAGGTAATACTGATTGGTCCTCAGGGCACAAACTGCACGACATCTGAAATTTACATCGTCCAACTTCTAACTTGACCACCGGACAGGACCTCCCTTATTACCGGGATTTTAAATCGCCGTAAAATTCTTTGCTCGACTTGCTAGGCTGAGGAAATGCTTTCACCATGCCCACAAAATGTTTCATTCTCACTGATGGTCGTTTCAGAAGGTACTACCCAAAAGGGGCCTTACTTGAGAATAAATAAAGACAATTATTGAGAAAATTCTACTGAGAACGTTAATAGCTTGTTTGCGAGGAAATATCTGAATTTCTTACATTTCTGTGTCCGAAAATATAGTTTAAATTATTATTATCTTTCAGCTGAATGTCCTGGATGGCCATTGAATAGAGGAAACGGAATGAATGGTTAATTTCTCTTTATAAAGGATGACCACCAAAGTTACCTCCAATTCAAAAGTACGAACTCAAACAATGACTCATAAAATCGTAAGGATTGGCAAAATTTTATTCTTGGTGACAAGCCAACTCTTTTGTGTTGAACTTTTTCAAGTTCATTTCGGAAATAAATTTGTTTCTACTAATAAATCGGGGGAAAATGTGAACTACTCTCAATAACGTTTTCTCAAAAACAAAAAGAAAAGGTTTGAATACCAAACTGAAATTGAGATTATAATTTTTTCCTTTTCCTCAGCCTATGAAAAAAAAAAATAAAAGATGAAAATCTGACAAAGAATCACCTATTCAACAGTTATTTCAGAAGAAGTTATGGAGAATTCATTACTCGTTTATTCAATTGAAAACCTAAATCGTTGAAATGAGCACGAATTCAGACCTAAATTCCTAAGATAATTCCAAATGAAACATATGTTTTGAAACCAAAATTTTCACCCCATATCCAAAGTGTCAAAAATCAAAATAATCCCTATATTTCTATTATTACGAATGGAATAATATTTCGTTGTATCATATCTCCATTAATATTCATCTATTCGGGTAGTTACCTCATCAATGCCATTGAAAATCGAACATGAAAGAGTCAATAGCAATCATTTTCCTAATGTTTGTTCGAGTGTTCTGTACTCAATTCTGTACAAATATATTCAGGATTCGAAATGTCAGAAAAAGTCAATGCACCAAATTGAAATTTTCATCGTTCGTTATTCGATTCAGGGATGGTGAAAAATGAACGCGGTTTTTCGGTTATTAAAATTAAAATTGAATCTAACAAATATCAAAAAAGTTTAATTCATCTCATAATGATAATATCTTCAGCCAATCTCAACTTTTCATTTTAGTGGCATATGGTGAAAAATTACCCATTCTCCTATTTGACTTCTTTTGTGGGATATCTCTGGCCATATTTCACGAATTTTGAACAGAATACCTATGACTATTATTAATCTTCCGATGAAGAATTTAAAGATATTGATTTCACATCAAATCCTGAAAACATTTCTATCAATTCTTGTCAGAAAGTATTGAAACATTATAAGCCAACAAGAAAGATTGTAGGATGAGGAACTCTCCCAGTTCGCTGAAAGTTAATGGCATGCCCTTAAAAAAATTCAATATGCCTTCTTGACGTTGAAGAGTAGAAAATGAAGAATAGCGCTTCCTGGTGGAAATGAGAGACATAAATTTCGATGGCACTCTTCGGCATTATTCATGTGCCACGAAATGAAGTTGCATCGAGTGAAAGCATCTGCTTTTATGTACCTATATTTTTCTTAGGCAAAATATTGAATGTTTCAAATTGAGGTTATGAGAAATAAATCTTAGCAGTTATGGAAGACGGTGGAAATAAGAAATTGAACGGAAAATACCAGACGCAGAGTTTATTATTCCGAAATTTCTTCAGGAATATCAAATTTCTGAATTAGCATATTGGTAAATAGGACATTTCCGGCAAAAATACGTTTTTCAGCTAATGTAGCATGAATTATTTGAAGTTCTATTCATTTTATTAAATGAAAATTTTGATATCCAACTGGAATGAATTGTTTTCGATTCCTCTCATGAAATGAATTACTCTAATAGGTACTTGACATTGGTTCACAATTATGTCCATCTACTTAACAACAGCATGCGCGAAAAAAAGCTACGTATAACTAGTGAATCAACGTTTTTTTAAAGACACGAAAAATGAAATTCATCCGTTCAACCACAAAAAAAATAATAATAATTATGACAATAATGAATTCTCAAAAATCCATCAACATCCCCGATTTTTTATCGTCGATCGTAACAGAAACAACATAATTTTTTTCGAATTTGGGCAGAATTATTCAACAGATAAACGCGGTATTGCATATAGAAAACTTGGTTTCAAAACATATATTATATCGAAAAGAATACGAGAACTAATTTTAAGTTAGTATATCTTTTCTTTCCTGCGAATAATTATTATTGCATGATTTTCGATATGCCGAATTAAAAAATTAATTATAGTTAAGAAAAATAGTTTGAAAAGTATAAAAGTAATGACAAAATAAACGAATAAGTTCGACCACAGAGGGTTAAGGTAATTGATGAAATTTAGACATGCAGAAAACCACATGCTATGGATTCTGCTATTGAAAAGCTGCTGCACTGCTATTAACAATTTCTACAATGCTTTCAGTATTAAGAAATCATAACTGCTTCGTCCACAGAACAAAATATTCAGCATCACTCTCTACATAAATAAATAAATTCATTTTTAACTCACCGGTGTGTTCATCAGGCATGGACAATTGCATTGGTGTATTGAATTCATGCTTTCTCTTGACACTGATTTGCATATCCTTAAAATCGAAGCGGGTGTATGTGAGGTTCTACGTTCTAAGTATTTTCTTGGAGATGAGTGAGGAGCTAGTTGAAATGCATTCGAAGAACTTCTATTCCGCACTGGTATATTTGACGGAAGATTTGATGGCTTACACCCCTTGATATCAAGCCTGGAATCAGAGAAAACTCATTGAAGAATTCACGTTATCAATTTACCCATCAACTGTGCATTTATGTGAAAAAAAATAAAAAAGGTGTATTTATTTTTTTTCAAACGTGTCAAATAATTTGCTCAAATTTCAACGTATGAAATTCAGGGGTTGAATTGGACTTAGTACCTATAATAATTCCGAAATGTGTATTTATTTTTAGGATATTCAGAAATACGTACTCACTAATTTCAATTCTCAGAATTCGAGTTTAAAGTCGTCAAGAGAACTCTACTGAGATTGAGCACAAACAACACATCGACATTTGAAAAGTTTATGACCCGACATTCATTAATTTTTCATATAGGTATATGCTACATCTAAATTTAGTTTGTTTGAACGGATACGCTGCAGGCGAGATTTCACATCAGAACAATGTCTGTATTTTCTTATTGATCCTTTGGATTTTAATTTAATTGGCACTTTGGCAGGGAGATTCAGAGGCCGTCAAAGGGTCGCTGTGCCTTCCCTCGTTTTCGATACAGAAATTGTTTCCTGGCTTTATATTCAATTTGCGATTGTAATTCTAGTTCAGAATAGAACACTTGCACCGTATAAAGCAGATGAAATGAAGAATAATCTTGTAACTATTCATAAACTAAAATAAGTTCACTGAAATTCCATCTTTACTAATCTTTTTTGGAAAGATTTTAAAGCATGAATTATTAAAATCATTTTGAGTTCATTGATTAACATTTTTATTCATTATATTGCGTTTAATTGATATTTCCCTTCTTCAGTTTCAGCCAAATGTTTCAAATATACTGTTTCTCTGAACTGTCTCTGGTGAAATCAATTTTTTTGCTTTGATTGTTTGAATATCCGGCCTTGTTACGAGTTTCCAATTGAATTAAGCTTTGTGGAAACAGCGATTTCTTTCGTCTCTCCATTCAAACATTTATCTGACTCCGTGTTTGTCTGAACGATGGAGGATTTTCACAAGCTCTGTTTACTTTCACGACCCACAGTCAATTTACCCATCACAATTGAATGAAAGGCCAGCAAAAGCAAATAAAACAGGAAGCTGTTACATTACTCAGAAAGATCTCTTCATCAATAGAAACAACTCTCAGCCAGTTTCTAAGAGGACAAGAAGATTTTCGAATGTTTTTGATTGATTTATGCATTATAAAAATTAGTTATGCCTATTAGTTAAATTAAGAATATGTCTTGTATCCTTCAGAAGATGCTCACCTGCAATGGAGTTCGATGTCAGGTACGGATCTAGTGTTGTTTTCTTCAACGCAAATAGAACCATCCTCTTCGCTGTCGGAAAAAACTGACAATTGGGGATGGTGGGAGGATACCAGAAATGTTGTGCATTCCTGCCTCATCAAAACAGGCTTAGAATAATTCGATGTGGAAGAGGCACTAGTGAGGCTTGGATGTCCTATTAAAAGGCTAGCAGTCTCGTCTTGGTTGCTCATGATAGATTATTCAATCTATCTGGATCTTGGTCCTGAAACAACCAAAATATTCCACTTAAAAAAATGATAGGTATTTATCATATAAAGTACGAATGGAGCAGGGATGTAGTGTTTCTGAAACGAATTCAAGAAATCTACTGGTTTTAAATTAATTCAAGATGAAAATAGAAGAACATATCTGAAGTTGCCTCATTAAGTCATCAGCACGAACAGTCGTGCTTCTATTCGAGCACCACACTGCCTTCATACATATTTTTCTATATTATATTCATAATTAGTGTCCTAATTACAAGGATAGGTATAGTTATACTATCTATACACCCTTAAAATATAAAAAAATCGATTTTGAATATGAAAAGTATAATTGTGATTGATTACTACCTCCAAGCTAACATTGATTGATTATCTGATATATTCGAGAAGTTGCAACAATTGCAATTCAATCTCCAAACACAAAAACGACTAGAAACAAGCATTTATTGACGTTTTCAGGATATCGAATTCTAAATATAAATTCATTATTCATAGTTGAGAAATTATTCTCGGATAGGCCGAAGAAACAATTAATGTAACATCTGTAAATAAATCAGATTAGGAGTCTACAGACAGAAAATTGCTAGTTTATATTTATACAATCTAAAATCGAAATTTAACTGTCGAAAGAATATTCGTTGAAAAAGATAGTGGTCGTTAAGTTGCTCCTAGATGAAAATATTTCGGAAGCTCACTTTATATCTAGATATAAACATAAGATTTAATGTACAAATGGAACTTCATATTTAAATATTTTGCATTTCAACAGTTCTCAATACAATTAACCGAGAATGCTGCACACTTTTATTTCGCTATTCGTATCTACCTACTTTATTCCCCTTCATTCTCTTTTTTTTTCATTTACTGCAATTATATCTGATATGTTTTTCGTCTTTTTATTCCTGAATGAAACAAAAATTAAACATTCATTGTGAGAATTCCCTCAAACTGTATTTGGTGAAAATTTCCACCATCGTATTCCTAGAGGCGAATATTTGTTATAATAGCAAACTTATTTGATAGCATATGAAAAGTCATTATGTCTGTAGGGGTATAAATATGTTGAATCTATAAACCTATTTCAATCAATATCATGTCGATAATTCATGCAGTGACCTTTACGTGGAGATGATGGCCACCTCGTTCATCAGCTTAATATACAAGCACATTTTACTCCCCACAACGAGAAATGCCTATCTTCAATAATTTTACCATGAAAAAATACTTTAACTTTGGTCTGAAGAATTTCTCTGAAAGCCTATTGATGAATGATTCTTTCTGAATGCATCGGAATCGAAGCAGCCGTTTCGTATTTTCATTTTATTGAATTTTAGGAGAAATAAATTCAGATACACTTCTTTTTCCCTATTCCTCATTTGTTTATGTATAATACATGATTAAATAAATACGCTTAAATTTCCAAGTATAAGATATAGTTATTTGAAAAGTTATAACAGCTTGTAGGTACTATATTGGTACCTAGTATTTCAATATTTTAAGATTTTCATCGCCCCTTTTCCATAATTTCGAATATCCGAAAGTTCAACTACGAAATAACCGGTTCATATGTTATGTAACAGAAGAAAAGGTACGTGTCAAAAGCGTTTCATTGTTCTGGAGCAGTATAATAAAATTGTAGGTATAACCATGAACACGAAAGCGGATAGACCGTTCTAAATGAAAACGTAGTATTAGTATTATCGGACTAACTACCGCTGAAACTTCCAAGTTGAAAACGTCATGAATTGCCAGACAGGAAAGAATTATTGCCGGTGAGTAACTGACCTAAGAGAAAATAAATTCATGATGAACATCGGGCTAATTTGATAAATGGTACACGCAAAAAAACAATCAGAAACTACGATAGAAATTGGTATCGTAGGGTGTATCGTAGAAAGGACAACGAACCTCCAAGCAAAGCGCATGTTGAAATGCAGTCTAGAAAACCTTTCTTTGCCTCCTCGAAATCGATTCCACTAAAGAGGATGATATTACATTACATTTTACGCTTAATTTATACAGAATATTTTTAATTTAAGGATCGGCCACCACTCATGAATAACAATTCAAGAAGAAAATTGAGAGAAATTCTTAACAAATCATCTCGTTATTGGAAACAATAGTAATATTCGAAATTATTGTATAAAAACATTAATTATAGCTTACTGGAACTTACTACTCACAATATTTTGAATTAAATCCACTTTTTCCATTTTTCAGGCGAAAATTTCTCACGAAAATGCAAATCATCGCGTCACTAGGTCTGCCAACATAATAACTTTACTCATTTGAACCATATCCTTAAATCAATTGTGTTTTAGATGGCTGTATTTAACCCTGCAAAAAGGTCGATTTTTCTATGACAGATTCACGGAGATTATATTCATACAATTCTTGAAAATATCTCGTTGTTGCAAACAAACAGTCGAAATATATTTCATTAAAACAAAACACCTCATATTGGAACATATTACTCATAATTCATAGTGAATTCATGCACTAATTTCAATATTTCCTATATCGAACATTAATGGCAATATAAATCATAGGTAGTCAAGAAAGGTTCAACGAATAATACCGTTGTTATTCCTTAACAAATTCGCAAAAACATAAAACCAAGTAGAATAGTTTAATTAAACTGATTACTTACAATGCTTCGAATTACATGCCGTTTTTTCACATCTTCAGGCACAAAATTCTCACGAAAATGCAAATCACGGCGTCATTAGGTCTGCCAACATTGGTAATAACTGTACTTCTATGATTCCATGCAAAAGGTTGATTTTTCTATGACAAAAAAAAGTCTCGTTTCATAAAAAGGCATAGCCGAACTCGATAATCATTCTTGGTAAAATACTTTTTGCTGATTCAATTCAGTTTAAATCAATATTAACGATTCAAGCCATAAATGAATAATAATTCGTAATGAAAATTTAGATCATAATAACAATTCCACTGATAATCTGTGAAAAAGTTTCCACACATACCTAGTTTCGTTGTTATCTCGAAAGAAACATTCGAAAAAACTATAAAACGGTTAGAATATCTTATTGGAAATGATTACTCACATTTTTTTCCATTTTTCATGCACTATTTTCACATTTTCCGGCGAAATATTTTCAGGAATACCTATGCAAATCATCGCGTCTATAGGTCTGCCAACATAACACCTGTGGGTACTTCTTTGATCCCATGCAAAAGTTGATTTTTCTATGATCAAAGAAGTATCGTTTCATAAAAATTGAATTTTTTTCTATGATCACCGAAATCGATAATCATTCGTTGTTAAAATAATTTTTTGCTGGTTTAATTTAGTAGAAATCCATATTATAATCGATTCAAGCCATAAATGAATAATATGTAATTCGAAATGAAAATTCAGATCATAATAACAATTCCACTGATAATCTGTGAAAAAGTTTCCACAGTTTCGTTGTTATCTCGAAAGAAACATTCGAAAAAACTATAAAACGGTTAGAATATCTTATTGGAAATGATTACTCACATTTTTTTTCATTTTTCATGCACTATTTTCACATTTTCCGGCGAAATATTTTCAGGAATATGCAAATCATCGCGTCTATAGGTCTGCCAACATAACACCTGTGGGTACTTCTTTGATCCCATGCAAAAGTTGATTTTTCTATGATCAAAGAAGTATCGTTTCATAAAAATTGCATTTTCTTCTATGATCGTCGAAATCGATAATCATTCGTTGTAAAATAATTTTTTGCTGGTTTAATTTAGTAGAAATTAATATTATAATCGATTCAAGCCATAAATGAATAATAAGCAATATGTATTTCTTAGTACCTATTAACCGAGGGACATGTAAACATTTTGTCGTATGATACGAGAGGTCCGTCTTACTAAACTTGCATACTAATTCATAAAAATATGCATAAAAACTTACAGTTATAATGAGCTGATCATTTCTATTTTCCACTATTCACTATTCAAATGAATTTCATCGAATATAACTACTTAACAAGTGCATCCTTTTTTTCTTCATCTCTGTCGATAATTGAATCATCATGTTTTCTTCAAGGTGTTGAGAGAAGATTTCTGCAATGTTTTCTAGCAAAATGCTCGAACACAATTTCATTTTGTAAATGAACTGAACTTCTGGATATAACTTAAATTCATTTCAATGAAATGAATATTATTGTTAGTCGTCTGTCGTCAGAACTAACACGATTTCTTTTAAAATCTCTGTTCTTCGGGAACATCGCGCCAATTCGCAACAAATGCCTTATCGCTGGCCAATCCGGAGCCAGTAAACAGTCGCTAGCATGTAAACATCATATCTATGATCTGAATTTTCATCTGTGAATTATCGACTTTTTTGAAACAAGGAGTTTTGCAGTAATTAAATATACATTTAAGCAATATACGATCCAATATCTGACGAAAAATTAATGTACTTTGTTCGTTCGATGAGCAAATAATAGAGAAAATATAAGGAACTTTTCTGTTCTTTGAATCGGTGGTTTCCTTCTATGGAAACCAGCGGTCTCCAAACGTTACGATCTTGCGATCTTCATGAAATCGAAACATTTCACAATATGAATTTAATTGTAATGTGATGAACCTTGGCCATTTTCTCACTATAGTATGTGAAAAATATAATAAGTTCATACTTTAATATCGAAAAATTGGTCACTAATAATTATTTGTTGAGATTTAGCAGGTCAAAAGTTTTTTCCCATTCTGAAATGACGCAAAAACAAGAAAAATATCACAGGCCAAATATTTCAAGGATTTTCGGTCCTGTAAACTACAACTAAACTCTAGTACACTTCAGATCTACTTCAAAATTGATTTTATGAACGGAGACCTTATTATTACGATAATGTGGCTATAGCTACCCTTGAAATATTCATTCTCTGTTTATGACTAAGAACTTAGAACGAAATCTCGAATCGTGAATCTTGCAAGAAAAAATCTCACTTATTTTTGTTATTAATTATGTGTTTTGTCATAGGTATAGAGACTGTAGAGATATAAAATGTATAGAAGCATTTCGTCAGTTGGACAACAATATATATATAATTTTATCGATTTATTTCTAAAATATGATTACTTTTCAGGAAATGGATATTATGGCGTCTTTTATTCATAAAAAAACTATATCATATCGTTCGATTATGGCACATTATTCGATTTTACAATCAGTTAAGAGATAAATCCTGTTCCACGTACTGAACATTCGTATCATCGGAAAATCGTTTATACAATAAAGTTTTCCCATATAAGATATAGGTATTCGATGCTTAAACTAAACCTCCGAATCTAATCCACTAAAACTCAATCATATCACTTTAGATCCAACATAAACTCGACAACTTTATGACAGGAGAAATTGGCATTTAATGTAAGTCATTAAATGTTAATTTCATGCCTTCAGAAAACATAAATTGTTGAATGACTGTAATTCAGTAACAAATCCCATGAGAATTTGGTTCTGATGATTTAATTCCAAAAACTTCAGATCGAAGGAACTAAATCCCTTAGATAATTATGTAATTATCATCATTCGAAAGAACTGAAAGAAGTCCATCAGTTACTTTCACTTAAAAACAATATTTTCCTGATTTCCATGCTTCATCGGTAAAAAGAAGGTTTTCAAGGAATCAGAAGAAATGACTGATCAATTCTATTAATATTGTTCATTGGAAAATTATATGAGTATTTAAATTATCAACCAAATATCTGGGGGCTGGAAGGCAAGCAGAAATATTTAACTCAAAGAGCTATTCTGCAGCCGAATTACGATCGAATAATTTTTTTTCCAATATCCAAAGATGAGTGTAAAGAACGGTGTGCCTCTTTAGATCGTTCTTTCTCTGTTAAAGTACGAGCTAAGGATGGTGACCGGACTTCTTCTGTTCTACTGCTCAACAGCTTCACTAACCTATGGTTACCACCCACCCACACACAGCCAAATTGGATTGGTTGAATCGTTGAATGGTATAATGGTAAGTACCATTATCAGCAGATAGAAGAATTCCAGTTTGGCGCCGGCGCAAATTAAGACTCTTTGTCGGTAAGCAAACTAAAACAAATCTAGAATATAGATGAGTGATACTGAACCACAATGTTGATACTTGACTTCTTTCTTTAATCACATTTAGAGCCATTTTGGTCTATTCGGGTAACGTGACCTCTAAAACGAGTTAATTCCGTTTTTGAAAAAAGTTGTTTGGTGTGAAATAGACGCTCTTCCGGTTCAACACGCGCTCGTTAACAAGATTCAAATAGAGGATAAAGGTTTTCCTTTTTCTGGTCATCTTGTGGCTGAATCGATTCCACTCGACGAAGTCTATGTACCTACTAAATTATTCATTATCAAATATACATCGTTCTATTTCTGCTGAAAATGTTAGAAAAATGAGAATTTTTTTCGGAGTTTATTTTTGTTCAGATATTTCGTACAAAATTAGATTCGAATATGGAAATAGGTATATTATCAATTTGTACCTGTATTTGAATTGGCACAATTTATCAGTTCATTTATTTCAACCATTTGTGAGCTTGGTATTTTTGTTTCTCAGTAAACTACAAATCTGAAGTGGGTAGGTAATCATCGATTACCCCGTCTATTTCAGGCAGGACCAATAAGCCATAAATCATCTTATTCGATTGGTTTATTAATATAGGATAAGGTATACTCGAATACCTATCAAAGTCAGACGTTGCTCTAACAAAAAACGATAAATTTTTTGAACATTTGGAACGCTAATCTGTCAATTCAACGGAGAAATTAATATTAATATAGCAGCAACGGGGAAGTAATCAGTTCAATCTGCCAAATAGGATGCCAAATCCGGAAATTAAGATGAAGTTCCTTGATCGACCTCACGATACCTCTAAATCTCATCCCCAGATCTATTTTATTGCTTACTCCCTCATATTTTCATTTACTCGAATCTGGTAGTTGAATACCAACTTTAAGTAGGTATCCTTTTGTCCGAATGTCTGCTATTTTTGAATGTTCGGTCGAGTTTCTTGTCAACTTGTTTTTCAACAGCCACAACTTTTATATTTCTTTATAGATAAACTAGAATTTATATAAACAGATTCATAAGTGTTATTCATTTCGATGAAGGTTATTCACTATACAGCTTTCCTTCCTTCTATGAGTTATGTTTTCCGGAATAACGAAAATCTAGTTTCAAACACATACCTATTTTTCAATTATGTTCATTTTCCCTATTATTCTTTTTCCTCTGTGGAATTTCGTTGAAAATTTTATGTTTCAACATATATATTAAATAGGTACATAAACTTTCTTCTCTTGAAAGTGAACACGTTGTAAATATAAATACAATGAGATAGGGTGAAATAACATAATAGAAAAAATAATGAACGCACGCAATGCTCGTGAGGGTAGGAGAGGGGGTTGAAATATACATTAGACGAATAGAGAACATCTGTATAGTAGAAAAAGGATAGTAAATGTGTCGGTCGAAAAAAGGAAGTTTTTCGCTAGAACACTCTAATTCTACCTTTAGCCATTTCTTGTGACTTCCATCTTGCATGTGAGGCTGCACATTTTGTTAAAGTTGTCACTGGAAAAAATCGCCGAGTTGGAATTGTCTGAAAAACGGTCGTTCGCGATTTTTTGATATGTACGTCAGACCGAAACGCCTTTAACTCCGTTTGAATCTCTGGTCATACTACACGCTTTTCAACATTAATTGGACGCCGGCGTCGAAACATCAGCGACGCGCGTTTCAGGTGAGGGTCAACCCCACCCCATACCTACTTCATGTCATCAATCGGTTTCTCCTATCAGAAGGGTGTTTTTCCTCTAAGCGATTAATTTATTATTAGCTTTTTATCCTTCTTAGAAAAACATACAAATTCAGATTTTAAATGATGCCAGCTGAAAATAAAACTAAATAAGGGTAGCTTCGGTTATACCTTTACACTAGGATGGCATTCAAAGCATTCTGTTGCGATGAGAAATAAATTGGTCTCTGGCTGGAGCAACAGTAAATTACTTCTTCTGTAGATCATTAATATTCACACTAGAATTGATGATATTTTCCCATACTAGATGCAAGTTCACAATATAAAAAATACGAAAATGATTATACACTGTCCTAGGTAGAAATAATTTTTAAATAGATAAATATCATGAGGGTGAGTTTTCGATGTTTAAGATTAGCATAATTATTCATATTTGCAAAAGTCAAAAAATTATACAGCTTCAGATTAGTGTAGGCAACGTTGGAAAAAAACCTTGAACTCATAAGTATTTCAGGTATTTGAGGTAACAGATTTCTGATCGTTGTACGAACAAACCTATAATCTGCATGTGTGGACATTAGAATGTTAATTCAGTCTGTCATTAATAAAATGGAAATTTACAAACATAAATTTCATTGATATTTGCAATTAACGTTAACGGCCTGTTTGTATCTGCATAAACTATGTCAACGAATTCAATGAAGGGTACATAATCGTCCGAATAATTCATAGGTCGTTAAAGTGTTAAAAACCGAGAAGATGCGCATCTGTAAATCGGTTGCGCTAAATTACTATAGATTATCCATGACTTCATGACTACAAAGGTATATTAAACTATTATTAGAGTAGCCATCAATTGAAGACGGAGAAATAAGAATATGTATATTATATATGTATATGTATATAGGTAATCAATCTTCATTATTGAAAGAACACCTAAATTTAATATACTCTATACAGTTTACGAATTCTACCTGTTCCTATACATGAGCCTTGAGCCTTTCATACTATAGATAACTAATATTATAGTTTGAACAATGCTAATATCCAAGATCAGTATTCAGTTCATTTTATTGACTGGATATAATTTATTGCTGTGCTATAATTGATCATATCAAAAATAATTACCTAGATATGGTTATTTAATGTGTGTAAGATTGTAAATGATCAATGATTTTATTCTGGATTTTTCATTTTCCGAATTATACAGATTAATTTTCCCGATAAAAATTTCTATATTCTATCAATTCATTGCATTTTCTTAATGGAGTTGAAAAATGCCCTTCATATTTATTTGAAGAGACAATTTTTCAGATAACAGTTCAGTTTGTGCCAAAATTTAGTACATCGCAGGTTAGGTATACGTGTGAAAGCAGCATTATTCACAATCACCGTGATTATCACGGTCTATCACAGTGACGTGGTGACACAGAAAATAACAGGTAAAAATTGCACCTCTCCGTAGAAATTCTGCGAAGTCATAGAGAAGAGATTGTGTTTAGGTTAAAATAATGTCAGAGACAAGATAATGTAATGTTTATTTTGTATTCGAAATGAGTAATCACTATTTAATAACATGTGAAATGCCAGCAACACCTTCAAGAAAGACTGTTTATGTAACAGTTTTCAATGTAAGGAATATCTCAAGTGCAATATAAGGTATACAATTCAATATTTATTTCGATTTATTCCAATTTTTGAATCTTGTAAGAAACATGTTATGATTATCATGAATTAAAGCTATGTAACCTTTTAATAACTTTATAATTTTTCAGATTTGTGTCGATGACAGGATTTTATATTCTATTAGAAACTAATTGCTTCTATATTTAATATTTATCCAGTGACATTAAATTATACAGCCCAATCATGCATAAACTACTCAGAACTGTTCGCATGAACAACAACAGAGATGAAGTGATCAAAAAGTCCATAATAGACCAACTTTCAAACAGCATTAAAGAATTACAGTACAGCGGTGTGGAAGACAACAATTCCCAACATTGTATTAATCCTACAGAAGCTGCAAATCAGTTGTGCACAATAATAGAAGCACTATTTTTACATGGACTCAAAGATTCGTTAAAATACAAGTTCCAAAAAGTTATTGCAGACATAGATACTAGGCCAGAACCAAATTTTTGGGCACCCCTTCTGGTAATTTCTCACAAAGAAATAATTGATCAGGTGAGTAGACAAATCCCATAATTATTTCATTCTCATGAATCGCCAAATTCACTATTGAGATCTTAAATATCACTATTCAGAGAATTTTTGCATCATCGTGATTTCTCATTCTAGATAATGAAATTATCCCAAATTTCTACTGAAACAGGACAATGTCGAGCTTGGATAAGACAGGCACTAAATGACTGTCTTTTATCCTCTTATCTTTTAACAATGAAACAGGAATGTTCGACATTGAAGAATTTCTATAGAATTGGTGCGTTTGTTCGTGACAGTGACCTGCTAGATGTTGCTCAAAAATTGATCGAAGGATATGAAGGCTTCAAAACTGTAACTGTACCTTGCAACTCAAGCCTACTGAATACATGGCCAGCTTCCAGTCTTTATCTGGCTGGAATTTGGGCACCGACGTTGAAAACTTGCCCTTTGGCGCCTTGTGATGATGTTGCTCAGTCAATAGAAATAGCAACATTTCCCAAAGATAACATATCAGATTCAAACTCCCTTAGTTCTGCTATGTCCATTACATCTCAAAGTTCTGGATTTAGGCAAATGATGGCTTTCAATGAGGATGAAGTACTGAAAATGATCCTGACAAAAGATGAACAATCTGGACCTTCCTCTGTTAATACTAGTCCAAAACAAACAAGAAAGTGTCCAGATCGTTCTGAGAGTGAACAGGTAATAACGGCTGAGCAGAAAATTGAATACAATTTCGGAAATTCCTTAAATCGAGGAACAGGGTGGTCGTTTGATGAGACTTTGGACAAAGCAGAAAATACTACTGGCTCTAGAGATTCTCCAGAAAAAGAAGTAGTGAATAGGAAAGAGGAACCAACTTCTTTGGATGATAGTTATAACGCTTTGGTTGATAGTTATAGCGTTTTAGGAGGAGATTATATTAGAACTCCAAATTTGAAAGATGTATGGCAGAGAATTGATGATATGCATATTAATGTGGTGACTGATGAAAAACCTTCACTGGATAATAATGTAAGTGAGTTATATCAAGTTTTCAATTCCATATTGTTCACAAACATCCCGAAAATATCGTTTTCTTGACATTTTTAGTTAGTCATGTTACTGCTATCTTTTTTTACACAAAAGAGTTACATTTTGTCATGTTAAAGGTTATTTTATTTCAGGAAAATTCTGTGAAAGAAACGGTCCCGAATGTAGCAGCGCTTAAAAACGAATCTAAGGCATTAGCTATTCAATTAGGTGAGATATGCAAGGAGAAGGGATTAGATAAACAAAATTTCGAATGCTTGGCTTGCAAAGCGCCATTCATATCTGACCAAAAAATAAAGTGAGTATCCTCATCCGCAGATTAAATCGTCATTGTGAATATATTTTTTTTTCGCATTAGCGTTTGTGCCTTTACTGGAGACTATTATTGTGATAGCTGCATGAGTGATAAAAGTATTCCGATTCCTGCAAGAATAATACATAATTGGGATTTCAGTCCGTACCCAGTTTCACAGAGATCGTACAACTATATAAATGAAATTAAAGAAAACCCTGTGATCGATTTCAAGGTGAGCCACCTTACAAAAGGTTTGGTTTAGAGAAAACAACTTTCATCGAATTGTAGATTCTAAATCCATTCATTTATGGCGTTGTCAAGGAAATGGCTGATTTGCAAAGTTTACGAAACCAACTTAATTATCTACGGGCATATTTGTATACTTGTCGAGAACCCATAATAGGAGAACTACAGAAGTTACTTTATCCTCGAGAATATATGTATGAACATGTTCATAGTTATTCGGTTAATGTGAGTATAATAACTTATAATTTTATTTTAATCTTAATGTTTTTATTCTAATTAAATGAACCATTTTGTTGCGTTTTTTTATTTATCTTAGTCCCCCAATGTGGAAGTAGTATAAATAAATTAAAAATACCTTTCAATTGTAGGACCTTTCAGAGATATCCAATGGAATTTTGGCCCAGTGTCTTCAGCAGGGTATTGATTTTGGTAAAGAACATATCACTTCATGTTGGTTGTGTAGTCAAAAGGGTTTCATTTGCGAAGTATGCAATAAACCCAAGACTATATTCCCATTTGATGTGGAAAATGTTTATAGGGTAAGTATAGTCAAGGTTATATGGTCTTTTGTCCCCAACAAACAATTGATTTTTTATTTTAGTGCAACTATTGTAATGCTGTTTATCATAAACATTGTCTAACGAAACATAAACCTTGTCCGAAGTGCAAGAGAAAGAAAGAACGCGAGGATTCATCATCATTGCTGTGTGCAACTCTTGATTAATCTGCTTTTCGTTCAGTTTTCAATATTTTAATTGTTTTATATGACTGTTATTTATTTGGATTTTGCCAAAATGAATTTATTATTAAAGATTTTAGAAAATATTTAATTGTGACAATTATTATGGAAATACTGCATATTTGATTGAAATACTGCATATTTGATTGCTTCGTTATATCAGTGAATTTAAATAAATGAAAAATTTTCAGTTTCGATGTGATCTGGAGTGAGTTTGAGGTAAATGCAATATGACTTATTTAAAATTTTTAATAAACATATTACAAATATTAAATGACAAAATGATACAGTCATTGGGACATTTTCATAATCTGTAGGCTTCTTTAATTGACAGGGGTTTACAAAGATTCAACGGTATATCAGTTCCAGATGGCGGATAAAATCATAATTGAGGTCAATCTATAAGTATAAATATCAGTTCCAGCAACGAAACTATTTCATTTGTTGATAATGAATTTTTGAAAACTATCCAATATGACATACATATAGGAATAAAACAGACAACACTTTGTACATTTACAATGTTGGTGGGTAGTATAAAAATAAAGGAGGCCAAAATATTTTCCAAAGAGAATGTTGCTCAGGTTGTCTTTGGCACACCAGGATCGTAATGGTAAACATTGTCTTCACCTTTTCAGTTCTTTCATCAACAATTGATTTTTGGGAAATGAACCGGAAAAATGAAGATAATCATTGAATTTAAAACAGAAGAGAAAGTCAATAAAACAAGAATACCTACATAAGTTTTGATAACATTCAAAGTGGCAGTATTTTCTAGTACATTATTTGTAGGATAGTTTCTATTACATTGTTTTTTGGCTGCAGGATTTCAAATATTTTAAAGAATAATATAAAGAAGCAGAAGTATTACCTCTTTCAAAAGAAAGAATCAAAAAGGAAAATAACAAGAAGTATGATATACCAATTAAGTTCAAATTTAATTAGAGCAACTAAGCGTGACTTCAAACAATACCTAGATGTTCATATTTTAATTGCAATAACGAAACAGGTGTGTCAAATTCAGGCAGCTTTGCATTGTCACAATATTTTGTACTCCGATACGCTTATACTTTTTAAATTTACATCTTTTAAATCTATGACGAAGTAATCATTATATCATCCATTACATCAAAATAATAATCTCTATTAACAAGTATAATATGGACCAAAATATAGTGTCTCACAGACTCACATATATTATTGTTATTTCATTGAAATGTTTATTAGTAGGTGTTATGACATGGAATGATATGTCAATTATGCAGAACATACATTTGAAGTGGCTCGTAGAAAATCTATTAATCAGGATAATTTTTTAATTTAATTTACTAATATTAAAGGTAGTAGAAAGTTTTAATTCGGAAATTCTTTCATATTTTTATAGTTCTCATTCCATTGTTTTAACTATTGAAAAAAGTTCTCAATTGGTATTAAAATATTGTCCATCATCATATACTGCAAATTATTCCACCTATGCTTTATTCAAAAACAGTCCCGTTATAAGATCTGGGAACTTTATGAAAAGAGCTGAGACGAATGAAAACTATTCAAAATATGAAAGAAGAAATTGTTTCTTAAATTTGAGCCCCTTAATGTTGGATGAATCCAAGGATATATTTATCAACAAACTTGTAAAATATACAGAAATATGAAATTTTCTATTTACTACTTTTGATGTCATTCAAGGCACTATAACTGTGTCTTATGGGGAGTGGAGATGAAGGTGATTTCTTTCTGTGTCTATGTCCATGTGTTCCCATTAAGTTTCTTTCGTGAGCATATAGAAGAACTCCGATTGGTCGGTGTTCAGCCTCCATGGCTATTTTCAGAGCTGTACTGCCATCCTAAAAATAATACAATCATTTTAAATTTTATTCTGGAAATGATCTGATGCATTGAATAGGTATTCACAAGAATCAATCAACTTACAACATCAGTTATGGTGGAATCACAATCTGGCTGACTTAGAAAGTGTTTTACTATTTCAATATGACCATGTTCAGCAGCACACATTAGGGCTGTGCTCCCATCATCGTCTTGTATGTTTATATCGGCTCCTGCTTCTAGCAACATCTTTACCATGTCCAATTTACCATGACTAACAGCTAACATCAAAGCAGTTTGACCATGCTGTAAAATTATAATTCGTTCAATAAAAGTGCAAATTTAAATTTTCCATGAAGTACAGTTTATTGACTCATGTTAGATTATTGGGAATTCAACAAAATCCGTTATTCTTACCTGTTTTGCCCTTCTATTGACATCTGCCATTTGGAATAGCCTTCTAACCACATTTGCGTGAGTTGGGGAACGGATATCTGCTAAAGACACTAACATAACACTGGTATATCCAGCTTTATTGGGTTTATTTATATCACAAACTTTTGAATCTAACAAGATAGAAACGACATCGAAATTCCCATGGGATACTGCATAATGCATTGCAGTATTACCACTGGCATCTGTCATATTAACTATACAGTTGAGGAGCATTGAAGACATATCTTCAAAGGCATCCAAATAGTCTTCTACATCTAACGGATTTGCTTTAACAACGCCAGATATCCTAAACCATTCTTGCTGGATTATATCTATAGCTCTATGGTTTTTGGGCGGTTTCTTTTGTTTTTCCAATGAATCATTGAGAACCTTCATGGCACCTTGCATTTCCTTACTAGGCATAGCTCTGTAAGAAACCAAAATATTGACTTTGGAGAAAAATGTTAACTAGACAATAATGTACTAGCTCAAGAATGCAACAGTTGTGCATAAAAACCTATTGTCGACTTACTTTTTTCGTTGTTTCGAGGTTGTTGATACAAGTAATGGAGTTGTTGCAATTGGTTCTGTTTCAGACTTGCACAAATTTGTGATAGAGTGGTGGTTGATTTCATTATGGGATTGAGCTTCACTAGATGTATCAGGAAATTTAAGATTTTCCTTAACTCTTTCGAATGTAGTTATAGATGTTGTAGAAGATTTTGATAAATCCAATCCTGATAACCTGAAAGAACCAGTTCATTAATCCTTCAAGTCAGCTGAGGGATGCAATCACCATTACAAAATAATTTTTTAATAGTATTGTAGATCAATTAATGGACATTGGTATTCAGATGAAATGGGATGAAAATTTTACTGTTTTTCTGTTACCTAGTCAGAATGATATGTTGGTGCATATAAGAGCAATGTCCATTTTTACTTGCTAATTTATTCTTTGAGACTAACATTCGTTGATGTGTAACTTTTTATAAATAAATCATAACATAAACAATCAACTGAACAAATCACAATTGGAAATTTTCGATTGATGCGAAGTTTCTTGAGCAAAATTTCGTTGAATGTGACGACCGCAAGCGCGTTTCTCGACACCTGACGTAATTTATTGATTTTCCGTCAAAGAAGAACAAACGATTTGTTTTCGCTCAAGTTGCGTGACTCAGATGTTCAGAAACTCTTTTTCCACCAATATCTTTCACAGTGAGATCATTTCATTCATTTCTTGGGCAGAAGCAGTACCTTATTTCTGCACAGCTGTCTGAAAATGTCGGATATTATCTCAAAAGATTAGATTGTTTAAATGTCTATCAATATAAATACTAAAAACCACTGGACTTGAATGTGCTGGATTATTTCAAGTTCTTTTGAAAGTTCTCGAGGTTGAGGTTGGTCGCCAGACTTGTTAGGGTAGAATTCTTGAAAGGCAGAATGACAGGAAATGTAGACACATTTCATTTAGTAGTTTAAAGGAGCGTATACTTACTCTGTATCATTTTCCTCAGGAGGGGGAGATGCGTTGATCTTAGTGTAAGTGTCTTGTCTTCTGAATTTATTCCTCCTTTCAGAAGTAGGTGTGAGTTGTGGTTTGGGTATCCTTGAAACTACTACCCCATCTTTTTTCTTCGAATCCTCTTTTTTCTTTTCGTCCATTTTTGCGTTATCTCCTGTCCTTGTTTCTTTTTTCGGAGTTTCCTCATCTTCTTTCCATTCTTTTTGGCATTCTGTACAAACTATGGTTGCTGTTGCTTCCGAGGCACTCTTTGTATCAAACATTTGTTCTTCAGTTCCGATTGATTTATTTTTTTTAGGAGTACATGATACTAGGAATGTTGTATCGAATTGAGTACTGCTGTCACTGACTTTAGGTTCATACTGCGTACCTTTCGAATGTGTCTTAATACTTGTTTGGCAGGACCTAGATACATTTGAGGGTTCGCACTGTGAACTTTTATTGGAACTTTCAGGCACATATTGATATTGAATAGAAACTGATCTTTTCCTTTTGGTTGAATTCATCTTATCTTCGCCTAAATTGAAAGATTTACTTCTTGGGACAGAAAGTGAAGCTAATGAAACAGGTAACACGTGTTGTTCTTCTTTTTGGTCTGGCCCAACAGCAACGGTCATCTTAACAACATTACATTTATCGCAGTTGATATCAGTAATGCTATCATCCGAAACTCCTACATTGTAAGATTCCACAGATTTCTGCATTCCAAAATCTAATGTTCTGGGTTTGACTACTATACCTTGATCCTTTTTATCGACTGCTTTGTGTGAAGTCTGAATGTGTTTGTCACTTGTAATTTTTTTAGGTGGGACGATGGGCACAGTTTGCGTTTCTTGGTTGTAAGCGTTTACAACGAAGGTCTGGTTAGCTTTGCTGATCATTGGAATTTTTGTTAAACTTTTTCTGGTGTTTTCATTTTGATCATTAATAAATTTCAATTTTTCCCCAAACCATTTGTCAGCATAACCACTATCTTCTTGTTCTGTTGCTGTCGATACATGTTTTCTACTGGGTGTTAGGTTTCCTACTCCTACATTTCTTGTGAGCACAGAACATGAAACACCTATGTCCTTATGTGATGGTGTTAAACATTTTTTCACCAATTTACTTTGGTACTGATCATCCGTACATGAGAAACTGTTTGATCTATTTCTTCGGTTAAAATATGGGTCTAGAGTGGAGCATTTCTTATTTGATGTAGATGTTTGATCATTTGTTTGTTTCAGTTGATCGATTTTTCGTAGCAGTTTTTCGTTTTCGTCTTTCAAATTTAGTAATTCTACCTAAAAATATGAAAACATGCATAAATTTTATAGTAAAGGCATATATTGTAATAAAGCTTTGATTTTCACGTTTGGTAAATAATCAGTTACTTATTTTTTCAGGTACTTAATTTCAGTACTGCCTAATAAAATAATAAAATTCAATTTAATATATCTATCTTAGAACACAAATAACTGACGAATATAAATTGATTCATATATTCCCTGAATATCTTCTTAGGAAAAACATATATTTGAATTATTGTAACATTACCGACAAGCCTATTGTGAAATAAAAATTTCATTAATTTTATTAAAATGAGAAATAGCGTTAACGGTTTTGTAATGACCAGTAATCAAACGTAAAATAAGTTATTGTGATTGATATGAAATGTTGAAGAGTAACAATTTTTATCAAGAGTTGCTACTTACTTTAAGAATAGGTAATTGTTTGACTTGTTCTTCTAATTGCCTGGTCCTTTCTAAACTTTGGGCCATCTGCTCTCTTATGGTCTTGAAGGCTTTCGGAGTCAAAGCACAGAATTCGTGGGGCGAGCCCAATTCCCTGTGCGGGACCTTCTTCAGCACCAAACGTCCAGAAAGGGCTGTACGGGTCTCCTTAAGAATGGGACTTCTGTTATCTGGACAACAACAATTATGGAAATTTGCATGGCACACGATGTAACGATGGAATACATGAATACGTACAGTGTTGTGTACATTCACTACTAGTTTGTTAAATATAGAATAGAAATAGACCATAATCGATTGAAACACGTCGTAAAATGGTAATGGATATTGACCATTTTCACTCATTTTATTACAATGCACCGATTCAAAATAAAACACGGTCCGCGTGAATCTAAGTGAATCATGGAAAAGTGACAGACGCAATGGGTTTCTCATGGTTGAGCGACTTGTTGAGCTCTGTTTCGAACGGAACTTGACTGTACCATAGTTGTGTTCTTAAACTTCTTAAAGGCCCGTACGATGCACAAAACCGGAAGTGGATTTTAACAACGATTTAATGAGGGTTTCTGAACAAAATTAACGTAATTGCAAAAGTAAACAAATTTATGGAATATTTTCGGGACAACTTATATTTTGATAACGTCTGAATAATTTAAAATAAATAAATAAATAAATAAATAGAAAATGCGCAACATAGAACAATTTAATGTGACCGTGGCAAGCAATATTTTTCATTAAATAAATATGTTCGAAATATTTAATTAAAAGTGTCGAATTTTTCATATTGAAATTGGACTAATCTATATCGTCATTAGACGAATTAGAATATGAATTTCAATGAGAATGGAAATTAAAATTTTGTTCAAGAATCAAGCAAATTGTGTACTTACTAGATCGCATGTTATTAAACATTTCTTCTTTTTCAATATGAGCACTTCGCTTGAAATCTCACCTGAAACTGCAGTAACATCTGGAAGATTGTTCGACAATATGTTGTTCGATATTTCATATGTTTTTTCGAAATCATCGATGACGTTATCGAAGCTATCTTGCTTTTGGAGCAGCCGATTCTCAGTCTCAATAATTGGTGATATTGGTTCCTGTTGCTTCTAGGAAGAAGAACGAGATAAGGATCTTTTCATTTTTTGATTTTTATCTCTACAATATTTTTCCTCAATACATCACATTATTTTTATTTAACAGGGTCGCTTTCTAATCTTATCTTCTTTGTTATTATTTCCATAGTTGGGCGTTATAATGACCATTTAATGGTTTGGGCTGGTTATAGATTTTGTCACTGAAAAACGCGTATGTAATTCCGAACAGGCTATTCTCTAATCACAACACCAGATTTTATTATAATTAATTATTAAACTGATTGGAAACGTATAAACGATTTCGTTCGTTTTAGCTATGTCGCAAACTGTTCCTATTCTTACCTAGAACTTGAAATTTTCTCTTGTTATAGATTGGAAACACATTCTGTTTATACAGTGAAATGAACCTGCTTCGCAATAATTATTCAATAATTTGCGATGTGTATACGGGTTAACTAACGCAATCAAACAAAGTATATCTTCATTGAAAAAACCAATAATGAATTTGAATGAACTTCGTTCTCTCGCCAGCAATTTCCATTAGTTTTTCACTTGCTGCTGAAGGTTACTTTCTATCATATATTATACGGACAACATTTTGTTTCAAGAGAATATAATATAATTATAAATATCAATGAGAGGAGGCAATAAACTTAACTTCCTAGAAAAATTGACAAATAATCGATGTTTTGCATAATAAAAGCGTTGTGTATACAGACGTGTTTTCTCTTAATGCGCGTAGGAAGTGTTTATAAATGAGAAAAAAAGAAACATACGATGCAGATGATATTTGGAACCAGTATGAACGTACTGTATTGAGAAAATATTAGAAAATTTGCAAAGCAAACGTCCTAATAATGAAATTTGAGCAAAAACTCACTTCATAATGATCTGTTATAGAATCCAGACCCAACAAAACTTCCATGGACTTCCTCTGTCTTCTCCTGTCCCTTCTTCTTTTGATGGAACCAGTGCGATCAGCATCTTTGCTAATGGATTCGCAATATCGAACGAAATCCAAATCTATGTGATATCCATAAGGACAACAGTCACACAAGTAAAGGGGATAACCTGGAATTTAATTATAAATATGAAATTTTCACAAGAAATGTTTCAAAACTGACACAGAAAAATCGATATATATTTTCATATCGAATCCTAGTGAAATCTTCTGTTTTTTCATTAACTCACCCCAGTTATTCGCCGGTGAAGAATAATTGTATCTAGATTGTGACATCTCTAAGCTAGATCTTTCAGATTTAGGAATCCTGCAGCAAAACAACGACATGATTGAGCTTGTGAGAGGACCATATGAATATCAAAGCACATTCAATTATTGTTTTGAATAGCATCTTAGAAGATCGATACGTTTATCGATGATAAAAGATTAAATAATATGTTTGTGGATAGTATCAAATTGAATGATTTAATATACTCAAACGCATTCTTTAGAGAAACTATTGAAGTTTATTTTGAAATAAGTGGTCAAATTGAAGGGCATATAGAACGAAAATCATTCCTGAATTTTTTGCACACTGAATGAAATTAGGACTGATTGATATACCTACTATCCTTTGGCGAAAAAAGCCTCGAATAAACTTGTCACCATATATTACAATTTTAATTCTTATCTACATATTTTAGTGCACTATTGAGAATTCATATCTTTTGTAAATATTGTGACTGGATTACCTATTCGATCTGAAATGTGACGTCAACAGGAGTTGTTATTCACCTTAGCTCATAACATCTCATTTTATTTCAATACAACCATTTCAACTGGCAGCCTGTTACACACGTTTTTTAATTGATGTTTATAGAATAATATTAAGATCTTGTTTATATAAATTTTGACAAGATGTATATCTTGTAATATTTTCAAATTTTCTCATTTTTTCTAGAAGTCACCAGCTTAATTTTTCGGTTAGAAATTCCATGGGGTTCCTAGAAGAACAAATTGTTATATCTTATGTTAATTTGTCTTGAAACCCATCAGTTTACTGCCCGTTCTATGATGAATAATCCAAGTTACGCACAATAGCTTATTACTAAAAATAGTAAAAGGTATTTGAAGCTGATGATTCCATGCCTAACGTTCAAAGACTCTTTTTGTTGTTCAATAGAATAAAAATGCAAACTTAAAGGAGGGATTATGAATTCGTGTGTGACATTTTTTGGTTTCTCAGTATCATATATATGGGTGAAATGAAAACATCACCTGCCTACACAAATTGTGTAGGTTGCATAAAAGCAGTTACTTATCGAAGTTGGCTGCCCTCTTTCTTCAATAATTCCTATTCGATGTGGGAAGTACCTGAAGGTATTGCAATTGATGATAATAATAATTTACCTGCCCAATCTTTAAATATCGAATACAAATGTACTGAATAGTTCAAATTCAATCAATATTCTGTTACATATCAGATCGGAATATGATGGAGCAATAAGAACTTAAAAGCTTAAATGAATAATACAAAATCGAAATGCATTTTTATTGAAGTGGTTCGAAATAGAGAGTGCACGCCTATGATACACAAGACAATCAACAGGTGGCAGCTCCAAATAGCACGTGGATTACTCTCTATTGTAAATATTGATAAAAACGAGGCAACAGTAAGTATCCCAAAAGTTGCAATGGGTACAACAGATACGCCGAAGATTTCTTTGATGTGACAAGGTGAACGCTTATTCATTCAATAATTTTCAGGTCGAGGTTATTTGTTCAATGAGTGTATGTATACCTCTTGAAAATGAAATCTTAATTTTACTTTCGAAATAGACTGACAGGTACTCTAATAAAGAAGTACATAATAAACGTTTCGATCCAAAGTGATAATATGTATAGGGCATGACTGCGATTTTGCTGAATGAACAAATATATGTATACATTATTAATTTCTTCATTCATCACTAAAAATAGACACAATTGCGATGTTTCTGTATCAAAATATGACGAATAAGGTAGTTTGGAACGATTGAGATCTAACTATGAAGATGCGTGAAGAAAAATGTTACTCCTACCTAATTCTGAAGAAGCAGTTGTTTGAATTGTACCTCGAATGTTGGATCACATTCGGTCACCTTCATTTTCGTGTGCAGCAAAGAAAAATAATAGATTCACATGATATTATAACGGATAAATGTCAGAAAGAAGATCGCTAACGTCCCCATCACTAAGTAAATACGAAATAAACTACCTGGCAAGAACCGAATTTGAACATTCTAACAAGAAAGAACGCAGAGTGCAATGCGTGATAGTGAGACTATCAAAAGGCAACTGTTGTGAGTTCATTCATTCAGAGCTCCATCTCCAGCACGCTCAGAGATCCAGTTAGTACCATTTGCAAGCCAGTGTCGGACCAACATTCCCTCCAGCGTTGCCTGGGTTATTTCTGCGCCAGTGCTGTGCTCTCTTCTTTCGACAAGGACCATCGCCACTAAATAATTATTTCTGTCGCAGATAAAATTAAAATGTACGCATTATGGTATCATATTTTACGACGCTTCCTCTGCATACGTTTGCCGAAGACGCTACATATACAGGCTGATGATTACCAAGGTACAGCTATATGGCTTCTTCGAATCGGTTATCTCGGGGCCTCGACCACCTAAAAGTTTACTTACATACCTTTTGGTTTTTAAATATCTAAAAGTTCACCCCCCAAAAGTCGGGCCTCGATCAACTTGATATGATAACGTTGTTCATATTATGAACAAACGAGCAAAATCCTTCAGACTTGACGTCAGTTTTTTCTCAATGTTCTATTTTATAGTTAAGCCGAAAAAAAAATATTTTAATTTCGGTTTCTTCATCAGAGACTTCGGAGAGCCACTCTTTCAAATTGTTTCTTGTTTTCTTATTGGAATTTTGTCTTAGATGGATGTTGAATCGAAGAGTTGCATACATATTATTTTCTTCAGTTGTTATCATCATTCTATTCGGTCTTTTAGCTATCAACCATCCTCAGAAATCTTCTTGAGCTTCGAATCTTCCGAAAAAAATACTTCTCGGTTAAATTCTTCTAAATTGAATAAAAATTGATCTTGGACATCAAATTGAAAAAAAAACAATTTGTTAATAGAAACTATTCATTAAATAATCAAAGCAGTCGTAACAGATCGAGTAGCAACACAAAAATAAACCTTGTAGCATCCTGAGTTGACGATAAAAATAGACTGGTGTGGTAATTTATTCAGTTTTATTCACAAATCTTCTGAATGTTCGAATTATCTATCTGATTTTGTGACAACTTCAGGTTATTGTCAACTAAGCGGAAAATGTGGTTGCTGTAGTTGTTCTATCTGGAACGAATAATCAACAATTATCGAAACTGAACTATGAACCAATAAGATGCTATTCGGATCACCGAAAGTTTGTTTGGAAATCTTAATTTTTTTCTCTTTTAGTCCTGTTGAAATTTTTGCTTCATCCCAAGGAAAAGTGTGAGTGATATCGAAGGCAAAATTCTTGAACTTAACTTGTGATAAGGTTATTTTCAGGGTAGGAAAATGGGCGAACACGCTAGGAAGAGATTTATGGGATTTAGGTGGAAGAATAACAAAATATTCGGAAATAGAACAAGTAAGTTCAAAATTGTTTATACCAATACCAAAATAATGGCATTAATTCATTTTTCAACTCAAATGATGTAAAAAAATTATTCTTACAACCACTTGCTTGATGTAAAACATCACTTGGAAACACAAGTTTTGAACTGAAGTAAGAAAAACTTGAATACAGGGTTTTTCACCAATTATAGAGATATCACCACCTGAATGCCCAGGTAGAAGCAAAAGATCCAATGATTCTTCTGGATAATATTGTAGAAGTCATAACCCGAATGATGGATAGAAAAATGGACGCAGTTCAGGTAACAGCTGAAATATAAAATGATCGATTATTTGCAGTGATCTTTTAATTAATTAATCCATAATTTCAGTGTATTGTACATATGGCAGAAAATAAATCAGAAACTTTCGAATACGACAGTAACGCTATCCATTATTATTATAATTCCAAATACTCCCCAATACAAGGACAAAACAAAACATCGTATGAACTCAAAGTTCTGAATGACAATTTGATTAGATATAAACCATTGATTTTGAATGAAGATACTCATTTCTATAATTTACCAGTGAATACAACTCACAGTTCAGTACATGTACCCACCCAAATTTTTGATCTTCGTAAGTATTACCTGAGCCAGCAGTTGACATTATGGATTCTGATAAAAAAATTTTAGATGAAGATCCCGCTGTGGCCATTCAATGGTCTGAAGAATTGGATAAAGTTTTTATACAAAATTATCAGTCCGACCCTTCGCTGACCTGGCAATATTTTGGCAGCTATTCCGGAATTATGCGACATTATCCAGGTGATGCTCTAGATACATGTAATCTACTCAAGTTTTCCCTTTGGAAATAACCGTGAATTAAATTTCAGCAAAATCCTGGCCTGCTGATAATACGGATCTATTCGACTGCCGCATAAGAACATGGTTTATAGAAGCTGCAACATGCACCAAAGATATTATTATTTTGCTGGATAACTCAGGATCAATGGATGGTAAGTTCTTGAATAACATCAACAAATCACTGTTTATAATATAGAATATTTTTAATGTTTAAGCCATGGGCAAGCATATAGGGGTGTTAACAGCATCAAGTATTCTGGACACTTTGTCCAATAACGATTATGTCAATATTTTAAACTACACGGAAGGAAGAAGTAATTACACGATTGAATGTTTCAAGGATCTTTTAGTTCAAGCAACGGAAGAAAATATAAAAGTATTCAAAGACGAACTTCAAAAATTGAAACCTATTAATAAAACCGATATTACCGTAGGATTGGAAACTGCGTTTAAATTATTAGCACATGTCAGTTGAAATCTACTAAAATCTATAGAATTCGAATACTTAATACACTTTTTGTTTCAGTATAGGGAAAATATTCGATTTTGCGACGGCATCACAACTCACTGCAATCAAGCTATCATGATTATTACTGATGGTTTAAATAAAAACTTCAGTAATATAGTTATGAAATATGATTTTCTTCATAATGGTACTTATAAGCCGGTCCGCATATTCACCTATTTGGTTGGACAAGAGGTCACAAATGAAGAAGAGATAAAATGGATGTCATGTGCAACAAAAGGTATTCATTGTTTATAAATAATAATATAATTCTGCTAATAAGTCTGGCTTCGTTTTTCAAATGGCAAATGTTCAACGGGCCGCGGTGCACCGAAATGTTACCGTAGGCTGCTCGGACCTCGGTGATGGCTCGAAGCCTAGCTAGTTATTTTACTGACAAAATTTTCATTTTAGGTTATTACGTTCATATACAGGCTATCGAGCAGGTGACCTTTGCAGTTCTGGAATACATAAACGTTATAGCTCGACCGCTCATTCTTCAAGAGGATGATCACCCAGTTTCATGGACACACGTTTATATGGATGAAACGGTAATTAAATAAACAATTGATATTTTATCCTCGTAAATAGCAGAAACTGAAATGTGCTTATATTTTTTCAGTACAATGATGACTTGGATAGCACAATAAATGAACCATACCGTATGCTCACTTCAGCTGCTGCCCCTGCTTTTGATAAAAAAAAGAATAGGGGTGGTGATAATACAACGAGAACTGCAAATTTATTAGGTGTTGCTGCAACCGATGTACCAATTGAAAATATTGCACGTCTGACCCTTCCTTATAGAGTAAGAGGTGTTCGATTAAGATTTCTTGAAAAAATCTTATTATTTTCAGATCGGTGTCAGTGGTTATGCCTTTATCGTTAGTAACAATGGATATGTATTGATGCATCCTGACCTACGACCCATGGTATGTTCCAATCATTGTTTTTCTGCTTTCGGAGTAGAAATATATGGATCTAGTAACACAATATCTTCAGATTTCGTTGAAAACGTGTTTTATTTGTAGGTAGGCAATCACAAAATGAATAACTACAACAGTATCGATTTATCAGAAGTAGAACAGTTTTATACTACTCCACCGCTTCCACCGAGAGTGCTTTCCGAAAGGCTTCTGGAGCTCAGGTCTATGTTGATAAATGGTTCAAAAGGTATCGTACAGGATGTTCCATTGAAATATCATTATGACCGGCTAAGGAGAGTTGCTGTGGAACCTTATGATTATTATTTTTCACCACTCAACAACACACCTTTTACCTTGGCTTTAGCTATTCCCAAGTCTCATGGTTATAATTTCTTGAGGGTTGACGATGAGATTGACAGGAATAGGCATACCGGAAATAAGCTGACAGATTTCTTTACAGGAACTAACTGGAAAATACACCCAAAATGGTAAGCATACCCATCTGTTTTTTTGTATGCTGTATATACGGGGTCCCTTTAAATGATTGTAGCATCGTAGTGTGCTTTGAAAATTTTTTATCTTGTCGTTTCTCATGCAAAGTCTACAAATTTATAATTGCAGTCACATTATTCAATTTCTATCGGAATGACCAACCTAAACTCACAGTATTGTTTGTTTAAATTAAAGTTTACACCAGAATATAAATATTTCTAATGGTCCAAACTGCGTTGTTATAATCATTTATAGAGACCCTGTACATAGTTCCATTTGTACGAACAATTCTTCTTTGGTATCATTCTGAAATTACGAAGAATTCGTAATGGAAATGAAACTCAAAGGAAAACAAAATTTTAGGGTGTACTGTAAATATCACTATTTAGAGGGTCATGAATTTCGCAATGCTGAAACTGAAATTCTTCATTTTTTGAGTAAGATGTATGACCAGAATTTTCAGTGGAGAAATCAATATGAGGCCAGTACCAAAATGGGTGGAATGGAAAAAGAAGATTTAGGAAAAGGTAGGCCAAAATGATGATGTTTCCTACAAAAATAGAAACTTTTTTCAACTTCAGTGGAGTGCGGAAGGAAAAGCCTCAAAGAGGAAGACTACTACTGTGATAAAAAGTTGATCGAAAGATTAATATTTGATGCTAGAAATACACAGGCCTCTTTTGATGAACCCTGGGGATTTCTGGAAAGCGAGAAGAAACTT
The DNA here is from genome assembly GCA_013421045.1 of Propylea japonica. Lineage (NCBI taxonomy): Eukaryota > Metazoa > Arthropoda > Insecta > Coleoptera > Coccinellidae > Propylea > Propylea japonica. The sequence goes on along the minus strand of CM024248.1, from coordinate 35,119,496 downwards.
TTTGATCGGTATGCGGTCAAGATGAGGTTCGTTGCTACAATGAGTGGTTTGACAAGATGGGAATATAAGAACGATTCTGCTATAGATGATGCCAAGTGAGTTTTAATTTGAAACAATTGTCAATTCACATTCAGAAGGACCTAGTTATAGAAAAATATTCGATTCGCAGAGAGTTTGGTGAATTGCACTCCAGGGCAATAGATGAGAGGTGGTACAAATCTGCTGTCCTGCAGCATCAGTATGACAAGGAGTCATTCGTTTACGCCATCGCCGATACCGAAGATAATGAAGAAAATATACTAATCACTGGAAGTTATGCCATATTTCCAAAGGACAATAGAAAAGAAGCACCTGGTAGTGTCGTGGGTTTTCAATTCGGCCAGAGTGAGCTCAGGCAGAGATTTAGAGAAATCACAACTAAGCCGTCTGTAAGGAAAATGACGAAATATTTATCAAAATTTATTGCAACTCCTCCATCGGTGACAGAGTTGTGCTTAAAATTGATATTTTTCAAATTGCCAATCAAGTTCTACCATAGCCAAGTTGAAGCTGTGGCCTTAAACCTTTGAAAACCTGCTTTCAAATTTCGCTTGTAACTGAATTTATTATTCAGATTAAATTCAGTCCGATAATCAATAATACTTGTCTCCTTCTTTTCCAGAATGATTGTCCCCAATGTAGCACTTGCGACACCCTCACTTGTTATATTGTTGATCATTCGGGTTATATTCTGGTAGCCAATGAGGAAAGTTATGCAGGCCAATTTTTCGGTGAAATTGAAGGAGATATAATGGAATCGATGTTGCAAGAACATATATTTGAAGAAGTTATAGTTTATGATTATCAAGCTTTATGTGACATACAGAAAAAGACAGCTAAAGCTAGTACTGAAAATAAAAATCTAAAGGTAATTTTTGGTCCAATTTTGTTTCAAGTCACTGGTATTATTTGTTACATTACAGGAAGGAACAGCCAATTCATCGAATACGGATAGTGGAGGTTGGTAACAATAAAATTAACATTAATATCTGATAGTAATCTCATCGGTTTGATGCAGATTCATTAAATATCCTAATAATGAATACCTTCCATAATCCAAATTTTTTGTGCAGGAAATGAAGAAGGCGAAGAAGAGACTATTGAAGACCATTACTTTCCGTGTGACAATGAAGTTCATCTTTATGTTATGAAACAACATTTCCTGCAAAGCAATAATTTTACCGGAGAATTCAGAGCTATTGTCGAGAACGGAAAAGTGAAGAGAAGGTATTCTGTTTTTTCCTAAACTGAAATAACTTTATGAATGTCCATTCGAAAAAATTCATTGATACACAATAAATTTTCAGAGAATATTATGTTAAAACTATACCACATAGTAACTTGATATTGGTAGCTATAAATAATGAATATGGAAGAGCAAATGAACAAGTTTTCACTACAAGACCACAATTTGTCCGTTATGGAGTTTACTTCCCTTGTTATAAAATTGAATTGAATAATTTACCAAGAGGTACCCCTAAGGGCTGCTATTTCAAGAATGATCTGGTAAGTAGAGAACATTTGTTCAACTGATTTGAACAAAATAGTTGAATTCATAAATGATTAAAATGCTATCAATCCTCAGCGAGATATTTAAGTTATTATTTTCCCAATATGAATAAGCATACAAAGGCTGATGACATTTTTTAAATTTTCTGTTACTATAAATTATTTCATATTGGCAGATAATGCATACATAGATTATTTTTGTGAAATAATATTTTATTCATTTGGGTTTTTTCAGGAGAATGAAATAACGGCTTGTGGGAAGTCAACTGGAATATATCTACATTTAATGGTTTTCTTGGTGAATGCAGTTGTTATTATGAATATTTTGTGATGATCATTATTTAAATTGTTATTATTTTTATTGTTCTTTTAGTTCAAATAAAAGTCTCTTCTAAGTTTACTCATACCCCCAGTTCATATAGTAGGAAAACGTTTGAATAGTTCAATGAAATATTAACAATCGAAAATTACTGCTGTTTGGGCGAAATATATAGTACTGATGATGGTTGATTGAAGTAATTACAAATATCCATAGTTTGAATAAAACTTTTATCTGGTGCGGTTGAAAAAGTCCATCAACCTGAGGACGAGTTTCCGAAAGCAACATAAACAATGCCGTAGGATTTGATTCCATTATCATTTTCAAGTTGCGCAAACCTATTTTTCAGTCGAAGAGTGCTGTTGCACACCACCACTTGAAGGATTAACTATTCAAATAGCAGACACCACGTTTGGCACTCGGCGTTGACCTTACAATCCAAAGATGGTTCAAAACGAGCATTTAAGCACTGAGTTTTTATCAGATAAGTTTAAAGTTTTCATCGATTACATACGTTTTTTCACTAATTGATAATTTAATTGTTATACTTGTTGAAAATCCTTAAGGATATCTCGAGTCCATTCGGTGAAAACAAAATTATAGAGAGAAATGTCCGGGTAAGTAAACTGTTTCTTATCATTGCATCCAAAACCGGTGAATTCGTTTGAAAACGCGATATTTTCATTCTCCGCTTTTCACTAAAGATTTCAGTTCGGCGAGTGACTGTGAACGAGAAAACCACCACAACTTTCAACATCTGAAAAAGCGAAATTCGTTTTGCTCTACGATCACACATGTTTCTACACTTTATTTACCCTGAACTGCATACAATACTTCGATGACAGCACAAACAAAGAAACGTTGAAAACTAAATATGAGCTAACAATAGTAAACAAAGATCCTTAGAATTTTTCTGTTTTCGTTCATTATACAATTTCGCTTCAGGTTTTACTGCGGAATCAAGATATCACACTGATAAAACACTGTAGTTTCGGGTGCAAACTGAATATACTCATTTCGATAACGCGCCTCACTGAAATATGACACGATAAAGATTCTGAGGTACTAGAGATATGAGGTAATCCTATCTTGAACATATCGGTATTCTTCAGGTTTAGACAAAATATTTATTGTGTATAGATATAATGCTGGAAGAGCCAGATCGATCCTTGTTACTGTGAGTAATCACCAATTTTTTATTTTATATTATTCTCTCTACATATGTTTTCAATTTCTATCTGCATAAATAAACTTATAACCAAGACCTAATAGGTACATGATTATGGTGAATAATTGATTCATGTCATGTAGTAGGTATTTCATTATTATTAGTTTATCCGGATAAGGCAAACAAATAGAATAATGATAGTATTTCCATGAACCCCACACTCTCATCAGAACTCATATCATTCAATAATTCCATTAAAAGAGGATTAAAAATATAAACATAGATTTCCGAGCATGTCCAAACAAAATTGACGAATGATTGTAAATAATTCGTCACATTTCGGACTTTTCGATAACATTATTAATCAGCTGTGGATGTCCGCATTGGACAGATTTTTTCGGTTGTACCTAAATAATAAATCTAACCTTTTGATCATGTTAGAGACAACGCAAAATCGTTTCAGTTTTCGGAAAAAATAATTGAATTTTGAAGAAGCGAGATGAGAACTTACGATAGTACCTATATATTGCGTACTATTTTTTATTTATTGAAAGTACTAATACTATTCCAAAATAATTAATAGTTATCAGATATTTCGTTTCGTTACATAGATCTCCCATTAACAAATAAAAAAAATCTCTCGTTGATTGTAAAAAAAACTGTAGAATACTATACCGTATGTTTCTATTAGAGTCGACAACAACCAAAGTAATTATGGAACGCTTCAAAGACCATCAACCGGTAGTAAAAAAACCGTTATTTATTGTGTTCATGGAAATCCCAGTTCTGGATGCTGCAAAGTGTTGCAGAGTGAAGTAATGAATTTGGATGCCAATGTATCTGTTGATACCATTAATTCTAATGCTAAAGAAGATTATCATACAACAGAATTACGTATGTATCATTTCATGCTTTACAATACTCGACAGGAATTACTAAAATGTTCTCTTAGTAAATAGTTGGATACTACAAAGACTATTGAAAGAGATACAATATTTTTTTAATACAATTGACATTTGAATTGCTTTGAACATGTGGACGCAAGGTAATGATTCATATCGACTTCTGGTTTCAGTGAAAAAACATTGTCATCAAGATCACGATTCAGGAATCGACAAAAAGGCAAGAAACAGGCTGATTGTGGCCAGTGCATTATGTTTAGTTTTTATGATAGCAGAAATAGTGGGTAAGTGAAATAGCTGAAAATAATGCAATCAAGGCCCAATAATTTTTAATTACAGGTGGATATTTATCGAATAGTTTGGCTATAGCCTCGGACGCTGCGCATTTATTAACCGATTTTGCCAGTTTTATGATATCCTTATTTTCGTTGTGGGTTGCAAGCAGACCATCTACGAAAAAAATGCATTTTGGCTGGTATAGGGCTGAAGTGATAGGAGCACTCACGTCTGTACTAATGATTTGGATTGTGACTGCAATATTAGTTTATTTAGCTTTTCTAAGACTGATTAATAACGATTTCGAAATAGAAACGAATATTATGTTAATTACATCAGGTCTTGGAGTAGTAGTCAATCTAATGTGAGTCAGATCAGAATTCAATTGACTATACATTAAAATCTAAGTGAGATTCCATATTCTTTCAGAATGGGATTGAGTCTACATGATCATGGTCATAGTCACTCTGGAAACCATAATCATAAAATGAGTGCAGACCATGAACATAAGCAAAATATAAATGTAAGAGCAGCACTCATTCATGTCATTGGCGATTTCTTACAAAGTTTGGGGGTATTCATTGCAGCTATTGTGATATTCTTTAAGGTGAGAAGATTTTAATTGTAAATCATTTTCTCAATACCACCTTTCAGCAATATCTAAACCATAATTTCTAAAAATTGTCGATTGCCGAGCAGGATTTAATCATTTTACAGAACTCACGAATGATTTCATCGATTTTTAGGAGGAATGGAAGGTTGTGGATCCAATTTGTACCTTTTTGTTCTCTATACTCGTCGTAATAACAACTTTCAATATAATCAAAGATGTTTTACTCGTTCTGATGGAAGGTGCACCTAGAGGAATAGATTTTAAAGAAGTAATCAACACACTTATGGATACAAGTGGTGTCAAAAGAGTTCATAATGTAAGAATATGGGCATTGAGCTTGGATAAGATAGCCATGTCAGCACATATAGCCATAGGTGAGCCGACATTTCACATATAGACTGATATAAATGGTTTGAAAAAAACTCTTCAAGTTACCTGATAGGAATTTTGAGTAAGGAGGTTTAGTGTACTTGTTCATCAAGATAAATGTAAATTGGGGATCTACATCTACAACACATTTACTGAACCCTCTATTAATTCAAGTTAAAAACTAAAGAATAAAAAACTAATACCTTAATCGAATATTTTTCTAGATCAAGGTACTGACCCACAAGCTATATTGATGACAACTACAAAAAATATCCAGGACAGATATAATTTCTTCGAGATGACATTACAGATTGAGGAATTCCAAGAAATTATGGAGAAATGTTGCCAATGTAAAATACCTGTGTGATATTTGAGATTACAGGTATCCTGTTGTATAATTTCATTTTTGATTGAATTTTTGTGTTAATCAATTGTCTAAATTTCATGGGAGACCAATTTTTTTTCATACAAAAGTCTTAAAAAATTCAAAAATTTAAACGTAGAAATATATTTTCAGAAAATATAAAATATTCATCATGTATAGTAATAAAAACACTTCCAATACATACAAAATACTCATTTTTTATCTGCAGTGGTTACGGTCTCGCTGTCTTTATGGAATAAATAATGTAAAAATCGTCTACACATTTCGAAACCAACAAAACATGCAGCATTAGCTGGGAATGCTCTCAACAAAACAGGAGTGAGTCCTTTGTAAAGAGCTCCCACCCCTTCAGTCTTGATCAAAATTTTGAACACATCTCTAATACCATTTGGATAAGTCCCTTCCGGAGCTGAAATCAGATGTACAGATTTATTAACAACATCTGATATGATGTGAGCAAAGTATAACAGGGCTTAAATTTAGAAAATCGTCAGTTATTTTGACATTTTTTGAAGAGAAATCTTTTGGTAGGATACCTGTTTGAAGTCTACTCTTGAGTACATCTGGTGGCATTCCTATTAACCAATTTGCTATTCCAGCAGAACCTCCTGCACAGATAGTACCCAGTATACTGGCTTCGCTTGTTCCATAATCAGTAACGTAGTCTTTGATGGCTTCATAAGTTAGAAAGTACATACCACTAGCAGGAACATCTGAAACAATAATAATATCGATGGTATAAGGCTTCAATTGAAAGAATCAATTTTATTTAAATATACGTATTGTGAGTGGAAAATCTTGTTTTTGAAAATTAAAAATGTACTGATTTTGCAAATTTCATTTGTTTGTTTTTCTCTGTATTTTACAATCAAGACATATGGAGTTGGAATTGGTCAATTCCGCGAATATTGGCAACTGTTAAATCATTAACATAAAACCAACCTTCTGTTTTGGTTTTTGCGAAAAATTTGGTCGAAATTACAACTTTCAGGAAAAGGCCACATGGTTTATTATATAAAAACTGTTATTTAATTTAACCTATCCCAATATGAGAGAGATAGTTAAATATTAATATGAAAATTCAAGATGAGTTCGAAATGATAAGGATAATTCATAGGAAATGAGTGGGAGCATTTCCTGCAGACGATACAAGTACAGAAAGATGCTTCATTTCCAATAAATCTTCAACAAAAGCTATAAAATGTGGAAATGTGTGTTGTTTGTGTCGTTGGTTATACCTGCAAAAGTAAGTTATCAAAGGAAACTAATTTCAATCAGCATTATTATAAACAATAGCCCATCTAATATCATTCTTATTTGTAATTATTGATACCAAATGCGAATTTTTCAATTCTTTTTCGATTTCTCGGTATAATCGCTCAAAATGGCACCGAAAAACGAATTACAAATATTCTACAAATGATACTGACAAACTTGAATAATTATTTCTCGCCTAGAGCAAATTTCATGAATTTGATTGAATAACTAATATTGTGCTTTATATCAATGAACCGGAATTTCATAAAATATCCCTAAATGCACGTTCAAAACGTCACTTTGCATGAATATCGCTATTTTTCTATCAATTACTTAGTGTCAGTAGATTTCTTTGTAAGCTCAAATATTTGATAACACTGTAGATTTTCACATTGAGCATTCAAAATGACATTAAAAGGAATCAATTAATGAATTAATTAATAATTTTCATTCATGAAAAACCTTCGCACAGGAAATAAATCCTTATGCTTCAAGAATAGCAATACAACACAACGAAAATATTCATCATTTCCTTTTTTATGAATTAAAACTTTTGATCTGAATATTTTAGGAAAAATGAGCATATTCAAAACATTACCACTCTAATCTAATGATCTAGATAAAGCATAAGATATTATTTTCAACATATGATTGCTTATAGGTATTATCGCTCTGGGAAGCAAATACAGGATGTCCCAATATATGTACATGTAAACTAGAACATTTCACAGAAACCCCAATCCATAGATTCATGCAGACACATAAAAATAGACCAATACATGGTGAAGCTGTGTCAATTGAGCTTAATGATGTAAGTACTAAAACTACCAATCAAGATACAGATCTGCATATTTTCTTCGATTCTGAATATAAGATGAAGTTGTCGAAACCAACTCAATGACATTTTTTCTTGATCATTAGAGAAGGAACCAAGGATAACTCCTTGGAAAACTGATTTTAAGTCCATGGTTATCCATTGGTATTGAACTGCGTGATAAAATAAACAAATAATTCTCCCTTCCTCCTAGGTGATTGCAGAAGACAGTTTGGATACAGAGATTTTCCAAGATAAACCCATAGTAAGATCAGCAACTTGTATTCTTCAAACAGAGACCATTCCGGCACAACTCTTCAACAGTCTTCCAACTGATATTGAAACGTTGACTTTGATCCAGGGATATGAAAGTGGCAATAAAACTATCAAACTCAGCGATTTACTGCAATTCAAGCAGTTAGTAAGTGTTGAATTATTGGGACCGCAACTTTTTCAACATGGTAACAGTCATCTCTTCTGTGAGATAGACAAGCCAATGCCTGACCTTAAATACTTCAGTCTCGAAAAAATTCTCATAAAAAATTCAAAAAACCAACTGCAAAATTTTGTGAGAGAGGCAAATGAAGAGGAAATGACATTTGAGTACACACATAAATTTGATTCAAATGCACACCCTCTTACACTCGTACAAGATGGAACCAACGAAGAAATTGTTCCTTATGCAAAATACAAAAGCCACCAAGAGTATGCAAGAGTTCCTCTTTTTTTCGGATTCAAAAATCTCAATTTATTACGAATACGATCATGCGAATTGAATGTTGTACACTGGGAGATGTTCGACGGTTTACAGAATCTCGAATATCTGATTTTAGAAAAGAACAATTTACATTTTATACCTCCATTCGCATTTTATGGAACACCGAATTTGAAAACGTTGTCTCTTTCACACAATAGCCTACTTGACATACAAATAACAGATTTAGCCGGTCTTCTAGAACTCGCCTATCTGGATTTATCCTTCAACAATTTCTCACAATTATCTGAACTCTCTCTTCCACCTTTTCCTAATTTAAAATTGGCAAACTTCGCCAACAATCCTATTACCGTAATATTTCCAAATACTTTCGAAGTCATGAATACAACTGACTCTCTGATAATTGGTAGTGATGATATGGAACTAAGCTTGTTGAAAAATTCATTTTTGGGTTTAGAATTACTGAAAACATTGACGTTGATGAACTTAGATGTACGATTATTCAAAAGAGAATTATTGACTGGAATGCCAAATTTGAAAGAATTAGAATTAACGGGAAATATTACGGAGCTTGAATTTGATGCATTCTTAGAAGTATATAAATTACAGAAATTGATACTGACTGAATGTAAAATAGAAAATATTTCAATGGACAGCTTTGTTGGACTCGAAAGATTAGAGTACCTAAATTTATCCAAAAATAAATTACAATATTTACCACCAAATGTTTTCGATGAACTCACTTCACTTAAAGAATTATACCTTAATGATAACAAATTCACAGAGTTGCCACGTGATATTTTCGCAAGAGTTCATCCTAAGCTTTTAAGGCTGAACAATAACCCATGGCACTGTTCTTGTCAGATGAGTGAATGGAAGCCAATGATCATAAACAAGTTAAAACGAAGAACTACTAAACAATGCGACAGATCTTTAGACAAAGGGATCCATTGTGATACAAACAACCTCATATACTTCAAATATGTGTATGACAATAAAATTGCCCCAAAATGCTCATCTCCTGAACAATATCAAAATTGGAGTGTATTTCAAGTAATGAGAAGATTATTGAAATGCCCAGATTACAAACCAAAGCTCAGAAAAAATCTCAAACACTCAAATCCTTTACAGAACATTCTAAGAAATAATACCGGGGTAAAAAATACAGACATACAAATTACAGATATCATAACTCAAGTCTGGAAAAAAAACAAATATTTCCCTGAAAGCACTCCTACATCCCATCACCTAGTAGAACTTTCAAATAATACTGAAGACAATAACATTAATCCTCTTATTAATTCTGACCAACAGCATACATTGAACAACAGTTCAAATGAAATTATTAATAACAATGTACTAAGTAATACAACCCATCATAGACGAAGAAGAATTCATAAAATTAGAAAATATCGTAAGCACGTTGTGAATCATCACTGAAAACTTTTAAATAAAAATTAAATCAACCTAACTGATTATATTATAATGCAACCTGAAACGTGTGGTCAATTCTCCATATCAAATTTTTCTTTACAAGTTCTACAATGAATAGTTTTAGGAGAATGATGAATATGGAACAATGCTGTCAAAGTATCAGAACGGTTTTTGCAAATAAGACTATCATTACATTAATACTCTTGTATTCTATTTAACATTTTTAACCTTTTGTAAATATATCATTGAAAAGAATCTACTTTTCTTTCATATTTTTGGTTGAACAAGGGAAATAGGAAGAAAAAACCCACAATCAATATTGCACTTGTAAGCTACCGTAATATTTTTTTGAACACTATTATTAAGTAGAAATTAAAAAGAAATGCTTCTAATGCTCATATTAATTGAAAAGGGTCTTTTTGCTTCATTTATGCTGATCAATTAACTTACACTCTAAACAACTAAAGTTATTAATAAACGAGTTGAATCTTACCTCTGAGAAGGGTGGCAAAGGAACCACGATAAATACTTTTTAAACCTCCTTGCTTATAAAGTTTCTTAACCACATCCACAGGACCATCATAGACTTTTGGTGTGGTAGCACCCTGTTGAATTTGTAAAAGACACTTGATCCGTTCACCAGGTGCCATTATTAAAGTAGTAAAAATGCCTGAGAAGGCCCCAGCTGTGAAATATTGTGTGTATGTGAATCTTTCATTCGAGTCACCAGAAGGGCCAAATATTTGTTTACCAACTCCATAACCCATGAACGATATAGCAAAGATTGGTGCAACCCCAGCCAAAGGAGCGCCCATTCCCTTATATAATCCTTTAAAGCCCTCATTACTAATTGTTTTCTTGAAACAATCAAATGTGCCTTTATATAGTGCTTGTTGCCCTGGACCAGGAATCGGCATAGTTTGCAATCTGACCTTCAAAATAAAAAAGAAATAAGAGTAATCATGAACTCCATGATATAGGTAGGTTTCATTCTACCTCAAAAACTATCTAACGTCTGGATTTGATAACGATTTACCTTGATACCTATAAATCTCTGTTGAACGGTACAGAAATTCGGTTCTGGGATATGTAATATTGATGATTTAACAATAATAAAGTTACCTTTATTGTATCCAGAGGGTGACCGACTACAACTGTACATATTCCCCCAAATCCCCCACAAACAAAATACTCTGCAGCACTATCGACCATTCTGAAGCTTTACTTCGTCAGAAATTGACTGAAAATTCTGTCTATTTAATTGAGTGAAAATTCAAAGTCCAAGACAATTTTTTTTGTGACAATTACACCCAAGAACAGAGCAACAATTCAATTTAATTTTTGTCCACTAATAAAAGTTGATAAGGTTATCCTTTATTGATCATAGACAACACTATTCATCCCTTTCTTTATCTGAATATCTTATCACATTTTTTAGTTACCTTAGCCTTCTCCGAGACGATAGAAATAGGTTTTTCGAAAAAATAATTTTTTTTGGTAGTCGGAAATTTTCAAAGGCTATACACTTGGAAAATTTTTCATCAGAATTTTGAAAGTGCTCCGATCGGCTTCAAATTTGTAGATCCTAAGAAAGGTATAAGTAAGGCATCCATACCCGATTTCAGTCCATTCTGAATAATATCTTCAGAGTTATAACAGTTTTATGAAATTGAAGAAGTTCCCACATTTTTTCGCTTTTTCTCATTAATTCTCAGTAAAATGATTGTCTTATCACATTTTTTAGTTACCTAAGCGTTGTCCGAAACGATATAAATAGGTTTTTCGAATAAATAATTTTTTTTGGTAGCCGGAAATTTTCAAAGGCTATACACTTGGAAAATTTTTCATCAGAATTTTGAAAGTGCTCCGATCGGCTTCAAATTTTGCAGATCATAAGAAATGTATAAGTTAGGCATCCATTCTGGATTACAGTCCATTCTGAATGATATCTGCCGAGTTTAAACAGTTTTACGAATGTGAGGAAATTCCAGTGGTTTTCTGCCCCAGTTGATATTCCTAGCAGGCAACACAAAATACACCACTCGTATTTTGTGTTGCCGGCCACTACAGTCTACAAGGAGGCATCAATTATTTAATGGATGGCAACATTGGTCAAATTTATACATTTATTTTATTTCTATGGTTTGAAGTTTAACCTAAAAATTGATTTTCCTGTCATGTTGACGTTCTAATCTAACCTAGAAAACTGACTGTAAGTAAATGTACGTCTCAACATCTGGTTTTTCTCGTTTTTCTCGAAAATTCTCTTCACAATGACGATGAGATCATATTTTTCAGTTATCTCATCATTCGCCAAAGCGATAGAAATAGGTTTTTCGGAAATATAATTTTTTCGTATCGAGAAATTTTCAAAGGTTATACACTTGAAAAATTTTTCATCAAAATTTTGAAAGTGCTCCGATCGGCTTCAAATTTTGTAGATCCTAAGAAATGTATAAGGTAGGCATCCATACCGGATTTCAGACCATTCTGAATAATATCTTCAGAGTTATAACAGTTTTATGAAATTGAAGAAGTTCCCACATTTTTTCGCTTTTCTCATAAATTCTCCGTAAAATGATTGTCTTATCACATTTTTTAGTTACCTTAGCTTTGTCCGAGACGATAGAAATAGGTTTTTCGAAAAAATAAATTTTTTTGGTAGTCGGGAATTTTCAAAGGCTATACACTTGGAAAATTTTTCATCAGAATTTTGAAAGTGCTCCGATCGGCTTCAAATTTTGTAGATCCTAAGAAATGTATAAGGTAGGCATCCATACCGGATTTCAGACCATTCTGAATAATATCTTCAGAGTTATAACAGTTTTATGAAATTGAAGAAGTTCCCACATTTTTTCGCTTTTTCTCATAAATTCTCCGTAAAATGATTGTCTTATCACATTTTTTAGTTACCTTAGCCTTCTCCGAGACGATAGAAATAGGTTTTTCGAAAAAATAAATTTTTTTGGTAGTCGGAAATTTTCAAAGGCTATACACTTGGAAAATTTTTCATCAGATTTGAAAGTTGCTAGTGCTCCGATCGGCTTCAAATTTTGTAGATCCTAAGAAAGGTATAAGTAAGGCATCCATACCCGATTTCAGTCCATTCTGAATAATATCTTCAGAGTTATAACAGTTTTATGAAATTGAAGAAGTTCCCACATTTTTTCGCTTTTCTCATAAATTCTCAGTAAAATGATTGTCTTATCACATTTTTTAGTTACCTAAGCGTTGTCCGAAACGATATAAATAGGTTTTTCGAATAAATAATTTTTTTGGTAGCCGGAAATTTTCAAAGGCTATACACTTGGAAAATTTTTCATCAGAATTTTGAAAGTGCTCCGATCGGCTTCAAATTTTGCAGATCATAAGAAATGTATAAGTTAGGCATCCATTCTGGATTACAGTCCATTCTGAATGATATCTGCCGAGTTTAAACAGTTTTACGAATGTGAGGAAATTCCAGTGGTTTTCTGCCCCAGTTGATATTCCTAGCAGGCAACACAAAATACACCACTCGTATTTTGTGTTGCCGGCCACTACAGTCTACAAGGAGGCATCAATTATTTAATGGATGGCAACATTGGTCAAATTTATACATTTATTTATTCTATGGTTTGAAGTTTAACCTAAAAATTGATTTTCCTGTCATGTTGACGTTCTAATCTAACCTAGAAAACTGACTGTAAGTAAATGTACGTCTCAACATCTGGTTTTTCTCGTTTTTCTCGAAAATTCTCTTCACAATGATGATGAGATCATATTTTTCAGTTATCTCATCATTCGCCAAAGCGATAGAAATAGGTTTTTCGAAAATATAAATTTTTTCGTATCGAGAAATTTTCAAAGGTTATACACTTGAAAAATTTTTCATCAAAATTTTGAAAGTGCTCCGATCTGCTTCAAATTTTGTAGATCCTAAGAAATGTATAAGGTAGGCATCCATACCGGATTTCAGTCCATTCTGAATAATATCTTCAGAGTTATAACAGTTTTATGAAATTGAAGAAGTTCCCACATTTTTTCGCTTTTCTCATAAATTCTCCGTAAAATGATTGTCTTATCACATTTTTTAGTTACCTTAGCTTTGTCCGAGACGATAGAAATAGGTTTTTCGAAAAAATAAATTTTTGTGGTAGTCGGAAATTTTCAAAGGCTATACACTTGGAAAATTTTTCATCAGAATTATGAAAGTGCTCCGATCTGCTTCAAATTTTGTAGATCCTAAGAAAGGTATAAGTAAGGCATCCATACCGGATTTCAGTCCATTCTGAATAATATCTTCAGAGTTATAACAGTTTTATGAAATTGAAGAAGTTCCCACATTTTTTCGCTTTTCTCATAAATTCTCCGTAAAATGATTGTCTTATCACATTTTTTAGTTACCTTAGCTTTGTCCGAGACGATAGAAATAGGTTTTTCGAAAAAATAAATTTTTGTGGTAGTCGGAAATTTTCAAAGGCTATACACTTGGAAAATTTTTCATCAGAATTTTGAAAGTGCTCCGATCGGCTTCAAATTTTGTAGATCCTAAGAAAGGTATAAGTAAGGCATCCATACCCGATTTCAGTCCATTCTGAATAATATCTTCAGAGTTATAACAGTTTTATGAAATTGAAGAAGTTCCCACATTTTTTCGCTTTTTCTCATAAATTCTCAGTAAAATGATTGTCTTATCACATTTTTAGTTACCTAAGCGTTGTCCGAAACGATATAAATAGGTTTTTCGAATAAATAATTTTTTTTGGTAGCCGGAAATTTTCAAAGGCTATACACTTGGAAAATTTTTCATCAGAATTTTGAAAGTGCTCCGATCGGCTTCAAATTTTGCAGATCATAAGAAATGTATAAGTTAGGCATCCATTCTGGATTACAGTCCATTCTGAATGATATCTGCCGAGTTTAAACAGTTTTACGAATGTGAGGAAATTCCAGTGGTTTTCTGCCCCAGTTGATATTCCTAGCAGGCAACACAAAATACACCACTCGTATTTTGTGTTGCCGGCCACTACAGTCTACAAGGAGGCATCAATTATTTAATGGTTGGCAACATTGGTCAAATTTATACATTTATTTTATTTCTATGGTTTGAAGTTTAACCTAAAAATTGATTTTCCTGTCATGTTGACGTTCTAATCTAACCTAGAAAACTGACTGTAAGTAAATGTACGTCTCAACATCTGGTTTTTCTCGTTTTTCTCGAAAATTCTCTTCACAATGATGATGAGATCATATTTTTCAGTTATCTCATCATTCGCCAAAGCGATAGAAATAGGTTTTTCGAAAATATAAATTTTTTCGTATCGAGAAATTTTCAAAGGCTATACACTTGGAAAAGTTTTCATCAGAATTTGGAAAGTGCTCCGATCGGCTTCAAATTTTGTAGATCCTAAGAAATGCATAAGTTAGGCATCCATACCGGATTTCAGTCCATTCTGAATAATATCTTCAGAGTTATAACAGTTTTATGAAATTGAAGAAGTTCCCACATTTTTTCGCTTTTTCTCATAATTCTCAGTAAAATGATTGTCTTATCACATTTTTTAGTTACCTAAGCCTTCTCCGAGACGATAGAAATAGGTTTTTCGAAAAAATAAATTTTTTTGGTAGTCGGAAATTTTCAAAGGCTATACACTTGGAAAATTTTTCATCAGAATTTTGAAAGTGCTCCGATCGGCTTCAAATTTTGTAGATCCTAAGAAAGGTATAAGTAAGGCATCCATACCCGATTTCAGTCCATTCTGAATAATATCTTCAGAGTTATAACAGTTTTATGAAATTGAAGAAGTTCCCCATTTTTTCGCTTTTTCTCATAAATTCTCAGTAAAATGATTGTCTTATCACATTTTTTTAGTTACCTAAGCGTTGTCCGAAACGATATAAATAGGTTTTTCGAATAAATAATTTTTTTTGGTAGCCGGAAATTTTCAAAGGCTATACACTTGGAAAATTTTTCATCAGAATTTTGAAAGTGCTCCGATCGGCTTCAAATTTTGCAGATCATAAGAAATGTATAAGTTAGGCATCCATTCTGGATTACAGTCCATTCTGAATGATATCTGCCGAGTTTAAACAGTTTTACGAATGTGAGGAAATTCCAGTGGTTTTCTGCCCCAGTTGATATTTCTAGCAGGCAACACAAAATACACCACTCGTATTTTGTGTTGCCGGCCACTACAGTCTACAAGGAGGCATCAATTATTTAATGGTTGGCAACATTGGTCAAATTTATACATTTATTTTATTTCTATGGTTTGAAGTTTAACCTAAAAATTGATTTTCCTGTCATGTTGACGTTCTAATCTAACCTAGAAAACTGACTGTAAGTAAATGTACGTCTCAACATCTGGTTTTTTCGTTTTTCTCGAAAATTCTCTTCACAATGATGATGAGATCATATTTTTCAGTTATCTCATCATTCGCCAAAGCGATAGAAATAGGTTTTTCGAAAATATAAATTTTTTCGTATCGAGAAATTTTCAAAGGTTATACACTTGAAAAATTTTTCATCAAAATTTTGAAAGTGCTCCGATCGGCTTCAAATTTTGTAGATCCTAAGAAATGTATAAGGTAGGCATCCATACCGGATTTCAGACCATTCTGAATAATATCTTCAGAGTTATAACTTTTATGAAATTGAAGAAGTTCCCGCATTTTTTCGCTTTTCTCATAAATTCTCCGTAAAATGATTGTCTTATCACATTTTTAGTTACCTTAGCTTTGTCCGAGACGATAGAAATAGGTTTTTCGAAAAAATAAATTTTTGTGGTAGTCGGAAATTTTCAAAGGCTATACACTTGGAAAATTTTTCATCAGAATTATGAAAGTGCTCCGATCTGCTTTAAATTTTGTAGATCCTAAGAAAGGTATAAGTAAGGCATCCATACCGGATTTCAGTCCATTCTGAATAGTATCTTCAGAGTTATAACAGTTTTATGAAATTGAAGAAGTTCCCACATTTTTTCGCTTTTTCTCATAAATTCTCAGTAAAATGATTGTCTTATCACATTTTTTAGTTACCTAAGCGTTGTCCGAAACGATATAAATAGGTTTTTCGAATAAATAATTTTTTTTGGTAGCCGGAAATTTTCAAAGGCTATACACTTGGAAAATTTTTCATCAGAATTTTGAAAGTGCTCCGATCGGCTTCAAATTTTGCAGATCATAAGAAATGTATAAGTTAGGCATCCATACCCGATTTCAGTCCATTCTGAATAATATCTTCAGAGTTATAACAGTTTTATGAAATTGAAGAAGTTCCCACATTTTTTCGCTTTTTCTCATAAATTCTCAGTAAAATGATTGTCTTATCACATTTTTTAGTTACCTAAGCGTTGTCCGAAACGATATAAATAGGTTTTTCGAATAAATAATTTTTTTTGTAGCCGGAAATTTTCAAAGGCTATACACTTGGAAAATTTTTCATCAGAATTTTGAAAGTGCTCCGATCGGCTTCAAATTTTGCAGATCATAAGAAATGTATAAGTTAGGCATCCATTCTGGATTACAGTCCATTCTGAATGATATCTGCCGAGTTTAAACAGTTTTACGAATGTGAGGAAATTCCAGTGGTTTTCTGCCCCAGTTGATATTCCTAGCAGGCAACACAAAATACACCACTCGTATTTTGTGTTGCCGGCCACTACAGTCTACAAGGAGGCATCAATTATTTAATGGTTGGCAACATTGGTCAAATTTATACATTTATTTTTTTCTATGGTTTGAAGTTTAACCTAAAAATTGATTTTCCTGTCATGTTGACGTTCTAATCTAACCTAGAAAACTGACTGTAAGTAAATGTACGTCTCAACATCTGGTTTTTCTCGTTTTTCTCGAAAATTCTCTTCACAATGATGATGAGATCATATTTTTCAGTTATCTCATCATTCGCCAAAGCGATAGAAATAGGTTTTTCGAAAATATAAATTTTTTCGTATCGAGAAATTTTCAAAGGCTATACACTTGGAAAAGTTTTCATCAGAATTTGGAAAGTGCTCCGATCGGCTTCAAATTTTGTAGATCCTAAGAAATGCATAAGTTAGGCATCCATACCGGATTTCAGTCCATTCTTCTGAATAATATCTTCAGAGTTATAACAGTTTTATGAAATTGAAGAAGTTCCCACATTTTTTCGCTTTTTCTCATAAATTCTCAGTAAAATGATTGTCTTATCACATTTTTTAGTTACCTAAGCCTTCTCCGAGACGATAGAAATAGGTTTTTCGAAAAAATAAATTTTTTGGTAGTCGGAAATTTTCAAAGGCTATACACTTGGAAAATTTTTCATCAGAATTTTGAAAGTGCTCCGATCGGCTTCAAATTTTGTAGATCCTAAGAAAGGTATAAGTAAGGCATCCATACCCGATTTCAGTCCATTCTGAATAATATCTTCAGAGTTATAACAGTTTTATGAAATTGAAGAAGTTCCCACATTTTTTCGCTTTTTCTCATAAATTCTCAGTAAAATGATTGTCTTATCACATTTTTTTAGTTACCTAAGCGTTGTCCGAAACGATATAAATAGGTTTTTCGAATAAATATTTTTTTTGGTAGCCGGAAATTTTCAAAGGCTATACACTTGGAAAATTTTTCATCAGAATTTTGAAAGTGCTCCGATCGGCTTCAAATTTTGCAGATCATAAGAAATGTATAAGTTAGGCATCCATTCTGGATTACAGTCCATTCTGAATGATATCTGCCGAGTTTAAACAGTTTTACGAATGTGAGGAAATTCCAGTGGTTTTCTGCCCCAGTTGATATTCCTAGCAGGCAACACAAAATACACCACTCGTATTTTGTGTTGCCGGCCACTACAGTCTACAAGGAGGCATCAATTATTTAATGGTTGGCAACATTGGTCAAATTTATACATTTATTTTATTTCTATGGTTTGAAGTTTAACCTAAAAATTGATTTTCCTGTCATGTTGACGTTCTAATCTAACCTAGAAAACTGACTGTAAGTAAATGTACGTCTCAACATCTGGTTTTTTCTTTTTCTCGAAAATTCTCTTCACAATGATGATGAGATCATATTTTTCAGTTATCATCATTCGCCAAAGCGATAGAAATAGGTTTTTCGAAAATATAAATTTTTTCGTATCGAGAAATTTTCAAAGGTTATACACTTGAAAAATTTTTCATCAAAATTTTGAAAGTGCTCCGATCGGCTTCAAATTTTGTAGATCCTAAGAAATGTATAAGGTAGGCATCCATACCGGATTTCAGACCATTCTGAATAATATCTTCAGAGTTATAACAGTTTTATGAAATTGAAGAAGTTCCCGCATTTTTTCGCTTTTCTCATAAATTCTCCGTAAAATGATTGTCTTATCACATTTTTAGTTACCTTAGCTTTGTCCGAGACGATAGAAATAGGTTTTTCGAAAAAATATTTTTGTGGTAGTCGGAAATTTTCAAAGGCTATACACTTGGAAAATTTTTCATCAGAATTATGAAAGTGCTCCGATCTGCTTTAAATTTTGTAGATCCTAAGAAAGGTATAAGTAAGGCATCCATACCGGATTTCAGTCCATTCTGAATAGTATCTTCAGAGTTATAACAGTTTTATGAAATTGAAGAAGTTCCCACATTTTTTCGCTTTTTCTCATAAATTCTCTCCGTAAAATGATTGTCTTATCACATTTTTTAGTTACCTTAGCCTTCTCCGAGACGATAGAAATAGGTTTTTCGAAAAAATAAATTTTTGTGGTAGTCGGAAATTTTCAAAGGCTATACACTTGGAAAATTTTTCATCAGAATTATGAAAGTGCTCCGATCTGCTTCAAATTTTGTAGATCCTAAGAAAGGTATAAGTAAGGCATCCATACCGGATTTCAGTCCATTCTGAATAATATCTTCAGAGTTATAACAGTTTTATGAAATTGAAGAAGTTCCCACATTTTTTCGCTTTTTCTCATAAATTCTCCGTAAAATGATCGTCTTATCACATTTTTAGTTACCTTAGCCTTCTCCGAGACGATAGAAATAGGTTTTTCGAAAAAAAATTTTTTTTGGTAGTCGGAAATTTTCAAGGCTATACACTTGGAAAATTTTTCATCAGAATTTTGAAAGTGCTCCGATCGGCTTCAAATTTTGTAGATCCTAAGATATGTATCATTTTGGGTATACCTCATTTTGACCCGATGAACAGAGACCGATTTATATCCATTAATAGTAGAAAAAATGTCATTTTCCATCTCCTCCAAGTTTCTTCGTTATATTTTCAAAACGGTAGGTTATAGAAAAAAGTGGTCAATAGAGCGTTTGTAGAGAAGTGAATTATCTATATAAATGAGGTAGGTATCAATCATTCTGATCATATGAAAAGAGACCGATTTATAGCCATTAATAGTAGAAAAAATGTCATTTTCCATCTCCTCCCAAGTTCATTCGATATATTTTCAAAACGGTAGGTTATGGAGGAAATTGGCCAATGGGGCATTTGTAGAGAATTGAATTATCTATAAAATGAGGTATCAATCATTCTGATCGGATGAACAGAGACCGATTTATATCCATTAATAGTAGAAAAAATGTCATTTTCCATCTCCTCCCAAGTTTATTCGATATATTTTCGAAACGGTAGGTTATGGAGAAAAGTGAACAATGGGGCGTTTTTTTCCATAACCTACCGTTTTGAAAATATATCGAATAAACTTGGGAGGAGATGGAAAATGACATTTTTTCACCTACTAATGGAAATAAATCGGTCTCTGTTCATCCGATCAGAATGATTGATACTTCATATTATAGGTAATTCAATTCTCTACAAACGCCCTATTGACCACTTTTTTCCATAACCTACCGTTTTGAAAATATATCGAATAAACTTGGAAGGAAAAATGACATTTTTTCACCTACTAATGAAAATAAATCGGTCTCTGTTCATCCGATCAGAATGATTGATACCTCATATTTTAGGTAATTTAATTCTCTACAAACGCCCTATTGACCACTTTTTTCTATAACCTACCGTTTTGAAAATATATAGAATAAACTCGGGAGGAGATGGAAAATGACATTTTTCACCTACTAATAGAAATAAATCGGTCTCTGTTCATCCGATCAGAATGATTGATACCTCATATTATAGGTAATTCAATTCTCTAAAAACGCCCCATTGACCACTTTTTTCTATAACCTACCGTTTTGAAAATATTTCGAATAAACTTGGGAGGAGATGGAAAATTACATTTTTTCACCTACTAATGGAAATAAATCGGTCTCTGTTCATCCGATCTGAATGATTGATACCTCATATTATAGGTAATTCAATTCTCTACAACACCCTATTGACCACTTTCTTCAATAACCTACCGTTTTGAAAATATATCGAATAAACTTGGGAGGAGATGGAAAATGACATTTTTTCACCTACTAATGGAAATAAATCGGTCTCTGTTCATCCGATCTGAATGATTGATACCTCATATTATAGGTAATTCAATTCTCTACAAACACCCTATTGACCACTTTCTTCAATAACCTACCGTTTTGAAAATATATCGAATAAACTTGGGAGGAGATGGAAAATTACATTTTTTCACCTACTAATGGAAATAAATCGGTCTCTGTTCATCTGATCAGAATGATTGATACCTCATATTTTAGGTAATTCAATTCTCTACGAACGCCCTATTGACCACTTTCCTCCATAACCTACCGTTTTGAAAATATATCGAATAAACTTGGGAGGAGATGGAAAATGACATTTTTTCACCTATTAATGAAAATAAATCGGTCTCTGTTCATCCGATCAGAATGATTGATACCCCATTTTATGGGTAAAGTAATTCTCCACAAACGCCCCATGGACCACTTTCTTTTATAACCTATACTACTGTTGTCAAAATATTTCGAATAAACTTGGTCGCAGATGAGAAAAATTTTTTTTCATGTTTAGTTGTGATTAAATCGTTCTCTGATCATCCGATCTGAACAATTGATACCTCATTTTATAGGTAAAGCAATTCTCAACAAACGCCTCATTGACCACTTTCCTCTAAACACACCGTTTTCAAAATATTCCGAATAAATTTGGCAGACCATACAAAATGTATAAGTTGGGCGTCTATTCCAGATTATAGTCATTCTGAATTATATCTAAGTTAAAGCAGTTTAAAAAAATTGAAAAAGTTCCAAGATTTTTTCGCTTTTACCATATATTCTCTGTAAAATGATGATTTTATCACATTTTTCGGTTACCTTAGCGTTGTTCGAAACGATAAAAATAGGTTTTCCGATATCGAGAAATTTTCAAAGGCTATTCAGGAAAAATTGTCTTTGGAAGGAATCGTGAAATAATCATAGACTTTAATCATGGTAGAATATATCAGATATATTTACAATTTCCAAATAATGTAGATTCACAATAATGTTTAAAAAGTAATCTGTCTGTATCTTAAAATGAATCTGTACAATACTATATAATATTTTATGGGCTATTAACCTAATGAAGTAACAGAGAATATAGATTTGCCATTCAAGAGAAAATTCCATGAAACCTATATTTCCGATCGTATTATCAATATGAATTTTATGATTCAGTAAAAAATGTACCAACACCTCTCCGTCAATTATTACGTTTACATGAATTACCGATTATGGTATACAATAGAAAACTAGCGAACTCCTATCTTGTAAAATGATTAAAGGATGGAAAATCTTTCTTTGATAAAATTCCTCCATCTTGACTATATTTAACAAACTTGTATAAACTGCATACAATGTAAAACAACTATTTTTTTCAATTGAATAGTAATTTTAGAACTTGCTTCATTATTATAATATAAATGGAAATGATACACGTGATCAACAAGCATTGAAAAAAAATTGTAATTCAGAGCTACTCAAGAAAAACTCAAGCCCACATCAGAAAGGCATGTCAGTTACCATCAGGTAAGAAGATGTCTTAAATCAGTTAGATTATATCCAACCTCATATCTTACGTGAAATATAATTGAAAAATACAAAGAACTTTTGTAAAAATTTTTTACCATAAAACATAATTTACTTGAAGGCACCACATCATTAAAACATCACTGCAGATATTATTGTTTCGTTAAAGAGACACACATTTATACTTCGTTATCCTTAAGATGAAGTTGAAAATATGCGTGTGCGTTAAACTTAACCCTTTACAATTGAGTAATATCTAATATTGAATTAACTGATATTTCTCAAAGTGGAAATATCGCAGGATAATTATTTCAAAAATAGCTGCAAAATTTCAGAGGTAGATCTAATTTCGACCTTTTCTACATAGACATATATTATTTTAAACTGCGGTGATGCTTCGTTATTCCAAATCAGCTAAGATCTAGTTGACAAAAAACATCTATTTGTATAAACAGTGTATATAAAAGATAAACATTATGTTATTTATTTCAAGGAAAAATAATTTTCGAGATTATATATATATATATATATAGAAGTATTAACAATACATTAAAGGCACCAAAAATGGATGGATTTGTTTCAAATAACATGAGCATCATGTTTTAACATTAGTAGGACTAACGTAAAACAGCTATTCATTGAATGGAAAAATTCAAAGCGTAAAAGTTGGGGTAAGTGTACATAAATACACTAAGCAACTTTCATCAGGTATATATATAAACTAAAACCTTGGGTTTCTAAAGTATTCAAATATTGAAATGACGAATTATCCTCATTGAAATAATAGTAGCTACTAATTCGTAGTTGAACTTCATAAGTGTTAACGTTGTATGACTAATATTGCTTTCGATAAATAAACGGTTTGATTAAGTACATGAGAATAGAGCGAGTAGAAGTCAGGTACAGAACAAAGCAAATGTTTCATAACACAAATTTCGAATTAATTTAACATCCACGAGTCAAGAGGATATAATCATACCGAAATATGAAAGACTTTATTTACTCACTTAGCGATTGATTTCTTTCAATTAGAAAGTATACGCTGATCCTAAATAATGGCGGTAATGATAAGAGGTTTGTGCAAAATGAACGAACTTGTGTTTGATGAAACTCTGTCTTGATCTGTATGGTTATTTACAGAAACACAAGATTATGATGGAAAATACAGTCTGAACTTAAAACATATAAAAAGTTAATAAAATATTAAATAATCTAGAGAACACAACAATAAATAAATAGTACAAATTCCGAAACTAATGATTTTTCATTAACTATGAAATTACTGAAAGAGAAATCAAAAAGAGTACATTCTTATTTTATCACCACTTATTAATTCCCTTTCAGAAGGCATAATTTTTAACGAAATTTGATACTTGAAATTCTAATTCTACAACAACTTAATAGAATAAGAAACTATTAAATATGCCTAGAAAACACGCCCAACAGTATAATAACGTTCCCATAAACTGTAAGAAATACAAAAGCTTATAATTCAACATTTAACAATTATTATTGTTAGGACATATAATTAATATTGCCATGTCGAAGCGTATAAAGTAAATTTATTGCGAATATTCAAACTCGATTCAAAATCACGTTCTGTGAGCGTTGATAATCCTAGAATTAAACAAGTTTTTCTTCACTTTTAACCATTGATGTAAATGAAGATTTAATTGCCATCTGAAAAAAGAATGCACAAATTACGGAACAATTGAAAATTATGTGAAACGTGTATATTTTAAACGACGAACTTAACAAATAAGGTTGCTTTGTTCTTTCGAAGGTAAGAGTTTTCTCATGAATGCATATATAGACATGCTTCATAGAAGCATAAACATCCGACCAAATTTTCCAATTTTTCAGAGCAAACATTTCTCAAGTGGAAATGTTGAACGGTCTAGTCTGTTAAATAACTGACAAGTCATAGATTGTTTGGCAAATGGTCATGAGAAAAAAACCTCCATTGGGAAAAATGATCCCTGTAAAACGTTTTTGTTTGAATAACTATAAGTAAATAGCCATATTATAAAATTGATTAGTAGGCACTTAATTTACAACCAGATGAGCACATTGTCAGGCTTAGTATTGGGTGGATTTATTAATGACTGAACATCGTCTAAACTAGGAAATTCTTCTCCAAGTTGCAGGGAAGGCACGAGATCGTCAGTGGAATCGATGTTTTCACTAAGGGTTGATATGTCTGGGGTATCCATTGTGTGACTCTCACTGCCCACCTCCATATTGTCATCCATGGTTGACAGAAAGTCTTCGGGTGTATGAGGCATTGAATATGTTGTACCCATACCTTCAAAAGATTCATATTTTCAATAAAATCAAATTCAAATTTAATTACAACTCGGTAGTGTGATCAACTAACGTGCAAAAAAAGGTTCATTCATAATTTTCCATATGATGCAACTCATAGAAGAACCGTTCGAACAATAGTTTGAAGGGTGCATTGGCTGAAATATTGTAGCTCAAATTTTATCAATCCTTCTTGTACATAAAAATTTCAGATATTATTGTTTTGATATTTGACGTTGTTATCATTAGGAGAATATGTCAAATTCAATTTCCCCAAGAGATTTATGTTCTAAACTCACTCTGAAAACGTCAGTGTTTCCACCGTTATCGTCAGATAGACAGAGTTTTCAGACTCGAAATTTTTTAGATTTTTGAATTAAAATTATAACACCTTTTTTCCTATACAAAAGAAATGAAAACAATAGAAAAAAGCGTTTTTTCAGCGTAGGGAAAAACGTTAATATGTTGACAATAAGAAAACATCAGTTATTCTGGACGTTCCATAGTGGAATAGGCTCCCACCTTAAACTAACAGTATTAACGTATCACTCGTTCTACCTGATCTCACAAAACGAATCTTCCTCAAAGCAGTGGCGACTCGTTATCTCATCGAAACCTGATGATGATGATCTTCTTGATTGATTCAACTTCAAGTTACATACTTTTGCATGCTAGTTCATCGTCCACTATTGAGCCAAAATAAATGAATTTCTTATATTTTGAGACGAGCCGCTACTGTTGCAACGACTTACCAAGGCCACTGTCGGCTGATTCTTGGCGTGAATGGTCAGTCAAACTGGACAAAAACGGATCTATAGGGAGATCTGTACTACTTCCTCTCAGCATCAGTTCCTGTTGTCTTCGTATTTCCTGTTGACGTTGCTTAAGTCTGTCACGTTCAAGCTGTAGAAGCTGCAGTCTGAGCTGTTGCTGTTTCACCGGCGTCGACTGTGATGTGTTTTGCCATGGTGCCAACATCACACCTGTACCTGGAGTTCTCTGTTGTAAATGTGTTGCTGAAAAAAATTTAACTTTTTAAAAACAACCATTCAATATAAAAGAGTGTCCAACACTCTCTTCTGATTCAAAGGAAGACCAACGACAAAGAAGAAATTTCAAGATGAAAGAAATCAAGTTACGAGTTCTTCTCCAAAATATTCCTCAGAAATAATTTGTGTATGGCAAGTTACAAATAAAAAAAATGCAATAGATATATTCGAAATATATTGTGATTGAATACTATTGTTCAGTATCTGATTGTAGTATATTTCGTAAGGCAATTCAGAATTAGAACGGCTTGATCTTTCATTTCGTAAAATGTCTTATTGTTTATCTTTATATCGCGAAGCTAACATCATCTTATCTGAGTCAAAATGGCAGAAATAAAAGTTACTTCCAAACCTGTACCAATAAATGGGAAAGTTTCGTTTCAGAGGACGTTGAAATCCAAGGCTGTGAAGTCGTTCACACTGCAATTATTATTTATCCTATATCTCATCGTACTGCCGCGCTTACCAAAAGGAACACTTCATTTGAGGACATTATGAAGTCATAACATTTTTAGTGTTATGAATGATTCATCATAAATAATCTTTTCCGTTTCAATTTTAAGAAAAATATTATAAAATCTTCAGCAAGATTTATTGTTTCCTCCTCAAAACATATCAAGTAGACATTATTTATTGTACTCAAAGACTAAAATTCAAAAAAGGATTCACGTCAAGTCAGAAACGTTTGGGCACTTGTTCATAAAGTAAACAAGATAATTTTAATTTTAATATCCATGCAGAGAACTATTGGTCTACATGATATGAAGTTCATTTGAGTCCCAAAAGCTAATCTAAAAATTTCAACTTTCTAATTCAATTTTTTCTGGAGTACTCCTCGCCTTTACGATCGATCGTAAACAGGATAAAGTTAATATTAAAAATTACATAATGGCTATTATTGATTTTGGTTAATATATTACTGTTTGAATCTTAGCGTTATTTCGAATATATGTAAAAGATACTTACTAATACTAACAACAAAATAATATGAGTCAAATATACCACCCACCAAAGGAAGTTACTACAATGACTGAAAGATTCAAGGTGGAACTGTTTCAAGCAGATTTTATGAAGAACATGTTTTACCTCACACCATTACGAGTGAAACAATTCCCGTCATTGAAAGTAGCAAGAGAATATTGAAACGATTTGCTGAAGAAACATACCGATCTCTCAAATCTTTCCGTGGTTTGTTGAAAAAAAACTCTCGACGATTACTAATATCATGCCTGATATTGCCGGAAAGTTTTAACTAATATGGACTGAAATAAGCAAACTGTCAACACATTTTTCAGCTGAATTTGAACACATACTTTGTGAAATATCTGGAAATTATTTTGAACTATACTAAAAATCACAATAGAGCATGAAAAATAACGAATTCGAGTTCAACCTGAAACTTTATCTATACTACTTGACGTTCAAAGAATTCAATTGAAGACAAGAAATTTGAAAAATAATGTCTGAAATGATTGAACTTACGAATTCTGGGATCGAACCAAGAGGTAGTTCTAGTCTGATGATTTATGAAATAGATTTCTCCCTCGGGAGTTTGTGCTTGTTCCCATTCTTCGGGCAGTGGACCTAAATCTACATCTGCACTTACTTTCGCAGCTGAAAAAAATTAAAGCAATCAGAGCCAGGTTTTTCGATCATAACACATTGCTCGGAACAATATGCCAATAATTCAATTGAAATATAATATATAATAGTTCAATTGAAATATGAAACAAAATATTAAATTAGAGATTTTTAGTAGTTATTTTCAATTAAGCTTTTTGAAAAAATATTCTTCTCTTTTTAATTTCAGTATGAAAATATCTGTCCTCATATTATTTTATATGTAACCGTATACTTTTCAAAATTATGGATCGTTATTTCACGATATGCAATTAAGAAGTGATCATTCATTTTCCAGCCTCTCTTTGGAAATTCCGTAGATAATTAGATAAATCATTCGTGATCTATTTCTGAATAACATAATAAGTAATGGTTCATATTAGCTGTTGTTTTATATATCACGATCTCCAATAATTCGAAACGAAAATACATATAAGTAAAGTTTTTGATCCAACGAGAATTAACACACCTTTGCTAGTCTCTGAAAATAGTAGTAGCAACCGAAAATAGCTTTCCAACCAACTATAACAAATTCATATGATGCACCAATTTTCACCTTTCCAAACGTTATTTTTAGAGTACACAAATAAAAAGAAAATATAACTGAAACCAACCAGGAGGATGCTAGGTATTTTCAAGTTTATGGAAGAGAACTGTGAAACGGAAAGTGTCCTCTTCTTTGAATTTTTTTATATGCCAGGTATTCAAGGAGATCACTTGAATAATCAGGTTTCAGTACTATAAACATAAGAAAATCGAAAGAACCTAAAAATTATTTCTCATAAAAGAATTCAATGAATAAAATATGGAATGAATATTTCTACAGAGCAACAGTGAACTTGGAAAAAATTCAATAAAATTGTATATCAAAAGCAAACAAGTAAAAAATTACAGAAAATGGAACCAGTCATAAAAGAGAATATAGAATAAGTAGAGGTATATGTAGAATGACGGAAATATGGGAACTAATTTTCGAAAAAAAAGTGTAATGCCACTGTTCGAAGTGACGAATCTATTTTTTCATAGCTTGACATACATCGCTGTAAAGCAAGGCAAAACGTTGAATATTCATTAGGTATTACGTTCCACTACATTTATATGTATATGAACATCAATAAACAGTTAAAAAATGTAGAACCAGTAATGAATTTAAGCCTGTTTCGATAAATTATCCATGTGAGGTTGAATAAAAAAAGTTCGGTGAAATGTTTCTTTTTCTTCCCAATTACAAATAGTGTTTCATTTTCAACAAATGATTTCAAATTCATAATCTGAATGCAAATCGTTTTAGCAACAAGGTTTACAACTATGTTGGTCTGACAATAAACTTGAAACAACGACTCGAAATGATTGAATTTTAGCTTGGATAAAATGACTTACATGTGGAAGTAGGTGACGGTGAGGGATGTGTTGATAATAACTGCTCAGCACTTTGGTGTTGGGCTGCGGTTTGAGCCGCAAGTGATTTCCTAGGGTCCTCCCAGGTTGTAGTACGTGTGATATGACTGAAAAAAGAAAAATCCTTCGTTACAAAAAAGGAATCAACATTTACTCAATTTACTATGATATTTCAAGTGAGTTATCTTGCGATAAACTTTCAGATTTGTTTCTATATATTCATATTTTTTTAAATAATGCAGAAACACCTATTTTAACTACTTCATCTCTGTAAATTCATTCCCGGGAAGTTTTTTCATTCAGGTGAACAGGTAATGATCGTCCAGGATCAGGTCTGATGGACTATAAAAGGTGACTAATGGAAATAAATCGGTCTCTGTTCATCCGATCTGAATGATTGATATCTCATATTATAGGTAATTCAATTCTCTACAAACGCCCTATTGACCACTTTTTTCCATAACCCACCGTGAAAAAATGTCATTTTCCATCTCCTCCCAAGTTTATTCGAAATATTTTCAAAACGGTAGGTTATGGAAAAAAGTGGTCAATAGGGCGTTTGTAGAGAATTGAATTACCTATAATATGAGATATCAATCATTCAGATCGGATGAACAGAGACCGATTTATTTTCATTAATAGATGAAAAAATGTCATTCTCCATCTCCTCCCAAGTTTATTCGAAATATTTTCAAAACGGTAGGTTATGGAAAAAAGTGGTCAATAGGGCGTTTGTAGAGAATTGAATTACCTATAATATGAGATATCAATCATTCAGATCGGATGAACAGAGACCGATTTATTTTCATTAATAGATGAAAAAATGTCATTCTCCATCTCCTCCCAAGTTTATTCGAAATATTTTCAAAACGGTAGGTTATGGGAAAAAGTGGTCAATAGGGCGTTTGTAGAGAATTGAATTACCTATAATATGAGGTATCAATCATTCTGATCGGATGAACAGAGACCGATTTATTTTCATTAATAGATGAAAAAATGTCATTCTCCATCTCCTCCCAAGTTTATTCGATATATTTTCAAAACGGTAGGTTATAGAAAAAAGTGGTCAATAGGGCGTTTGTAGAGAATTGAATTACCTATAATATGAGGTATCAATCATTCTGATCGGATGAACAGAGACCGATTTATTTTCATTAATAGGTGAAAAAATTTCATTTTCCATCTCCTCCCAAGTTTATTCGATATATTTTCAAAACGGTAGGTTATGGAAAAAAGTGGTCAATAGGGCGTTTGTAGAGAATTGAATTACCTATAATATGAGGTATCAATCATTCTGATCGGATGAACAGAGACCGATTTACCACAAAAACTGCCAACCCTCCTATAATCAGTAGTTTGTTGAGCCTAGAAATAGTCGAGGAATACGAATGTCGCTAATCAAGATCATTCTTGTAGAATATTAAAAATGTGTGAGAGAATAAAATATTGATGAAGTTGAAATATTCACTCCACTCGATATGACAAAATTGAAGTCGAACGAAAAGCTGCGAGAGGGAACTGAATGAAATATCATCGAACGTTTTTTCGTTGTTAGGAAAGAAGGCATTACTAAAGTTCCAAAGTTTATAACCTAGCGATCATAACCCGTTTTTGTCAAGTGCAATATAAATCGTACATCACTCCACAAATATTTCGTTCACCTTCGAATTGAATTGAAAACAACGCGATGATAGTTGCTTATTTTCAAACAGATTTTCATCGCGGACAAAATCTGAATTATGTTTGAAGATAGATTGACTTATGGTTGTCATGGAAAAATACCACGAGTCCCAAACAAAGATTACTCAAATTTAGGAGCAAACACTTTTCCATTCATTATTTACTCAATTTTTAAGGAAAATGACAATTGCATATACCAAGATCATCATTTTTTACTGTTTATTGCTTAGATTGGTTGAGCGTGAAATGAATAAATGATGATTTTTACTCAAAAACCTTGCTCTATTTGATCACATTACGTGATCCATTTTAGAGATCATTTTGAAAAACTTTCTCATGTGAATCGCAATTTGAACTTCGACCATCAAATGTAAAACAATAGAAATGGCGTTGTTTGATTTATTTAATCGGGTTATCTTTTAAATCGTCCTATTAAATTTATCATGAGGACATTACGAAAATTAGATTTTACATTTCGGTGAAGAGAATGTCAAGATCGATCAAAAAATTACACGAGCACAACTTCTGGGATAAGTTCGATGACTGGAATAACCCATTTGTCCTAGTCCAAATTAAAAATCGCAAAATAGAAAAAACAACAATGTCGAAGGGCATTTTGTTGAGAAATCAGTGACCGATTGGCAACAGATTCACGCTACAACATACGTTCAGCATTATTCTGTTTTCCTTCTCCAAAGTCAGCTTTTTTTGCGCGCTTGTCTTGCACTGACATTGATACCTATGGGAAACAAGCCGGGAATGAATCACAACAAACTTCACTGGTACGTCTGAAGATATCCAGGAACCGCGTAATCAGCATATTTGATTTATATTCCATTATCAGCCCACCACCCACTTCTATACAAGAAAAAATATTCGGTAAATTCGAGAGATCTACGGTTATATCCAAAAACATAATAGAAACTCTACTCTTCCACCACTACTTGTCATAAGCAGACTCAATTGGAATCAATTATTCCTATAAAATCCCTCGAAATAAGGTTAAATGAGAAAGTCAAACTTAATTTTCCGAAGAAAAGAAAAACAAGCGGCCCTTCCACCTTGAAACGGTAAACAGTTTACTTGAGCCGATGAAGAAGTGGCACCCCTGTTTTTTGCGTGTCACCTTTCAGCATGAAGTATTAATAATGATTTCGACTCAATTTAGATACAATTAATATTCGTCAAATCTTTACGCAAATACAGTTCTCATTGAGCTTTATCCAAAATAGATCTCCTGACTGGCAAACAATCAAGAAATGTAGACCGCGACGATCAAAAGGTACGACACTGACTAATACAAACTCACTCGAGAACTGAGCGCTTCAAAAAAGATGCCAAAATTTGAATTCACACAGATTTTCGGAATAACCTGACCGTCTCCTACAAAAAGACCATTTTCACCTTCTAAATTCAGACAGAAACATTTTCTATAGAAAATCCATCCAAAACAAATCTTTATTTCCCAGTTTGTTGTGGACTTTTCACCATTTCATATTATATGAAACAATGAAAGAAACCAAAGTAGGTATGACAGGCAAAACTACAATTCTAGCAGGTATATTATTGACTATGCTTGAGCGTAAATGGTGACAAGCAACAATCAGAACACCTCCTTAAAATAACCTGGTCCAAATCTCTTCGTATTCTTGAACGACAAATAATGAAAGCCATATTTCCTAGAAAAAGCAATGGCGAATTGAATCATCCGTTCATAGCCGTTACCTGTTTTCATTGAAAACGATGCCGTCCTCTAAAGGTCACAGAAAACCGGAAACACTACATGAGTTAGGCGTTCAGACAGGAAATTTTATCTCACGATCGTTCCTTTAGAACTTATACATACAGCGTGTCCCTCGAAGAACAACTTTCATCATTTATGAACAAGAGAATTAAAGCAATCTTCTTAGAAGGATTAAATTTCTAAGCGAATAGCAGAATTGAGTTAAAGTCACATCTGAAAAAACTAAACCCGGGGTTGGTTCGTCTGTAGTTTTCGAAATTTTCAAAATTAAAAATCATATTCGCTTATTGATGAAAGCCAAATCAACATTATCTTCGTCTAAGCAAACATTAGAAGTCTGCGCCATCTTATTCATAAGTTATTTTGTTTACGAACGTTCTGATGAACATAATAGAATTTAATGGAAGATTAGTGAAGAAACTACAGAAGAAATTCAGGAAATTGAATAACGTCTATTCGCCCCCCTATCCTGATATCAGTTATAATAAGAAATACTGAAAAAATGTTTACCCCGCCGACAGATTTTTCAACTGAACTGTGGATGTTATCTATTTATCTCGTTTTATCAGTAATTATTGATGGTCAAGGAATTCCCCGTTGCAATAAAGAATTCACCGATTCAATGCACCAAACAATAATTATAATGTTTGTGTTGTCGTTGCTAGGTATACACAATATAAGGAAGGCTGACTCATATCCGAGGAATTTCTCTGAAACAACATTTTCTTTCACCCCTGAATCGATTGATCTAGCGACACGCAAAAACTGTGGTAACTTGTATATTCCCAAAAATTTTTCACAGCAGAAACAATCCACTAAGTCCTACGATATTAAAATTACTATATACATAATAACTTTTGAAAAGTTTGACTCGTAAATACACCTTTGACATTGGGAAAACTATCTAATAGAAAGGAAACTTATTATCTTTCTTTTCTTATGAAAAAGAGATAAAACAATCAATATCCATAGTAAAATCAGCATTGTTTTATATCTATATGTTATCTGTTTTGACTAACAAAATAAAATAGATTCTACTACGATTAATATTCCTTCTTCAGAGAAAACCACATGTGTGAATTCATTAACTCAAAATATATTTCATAGGATGGTTAATTTTATAATATAAGTGTCTGAGAATAAAAATAATAAATTATCCGTGAAATAATAAAACGCGAGAAAAGTAACTAATTGGCGTTTACCTTACTCCACTTTTACCACAATTAAGCTATCAAATTTTACGAGAACAATTATCTCACTATGGTTGACTGAATTTGCTCTTCCATGTGGATGTCAAAATATCGCGAAAAAAATGTGATAGAACCTTCTTTCCTCACTAGAAAATGTCAATTATATGTTTATTAATATTATCTATATCCATTTATAATATTTGTTTCGATATTAGCAAGATTATCAATGTGTAAGTTTCCTGATGGATTGGATCTTATTGGAAGAATAGATAAATCAATCAAATATCTGTACGTATTGAGAAATCAGCCTGTATATATAATGACCTTGAAATGGACGAAAACCATTCGAATCGAAATCCCAATATGAGCAAGGTTTCGAGTGATGACTTCGAGAACTATGCTGATGGTCCAGATAAGAGGATACACATTCGGAAACTTTATTTCTTTCACGAATTCGGCGTTGTTTGAGTCCTGTCGTCTTTTAATAGGTCTTTTCTCGGAACTCGGATGTAAATTTCATTCTGGCCCGTTTTTGAACTCCCCGAAAATAATGGTTACCTGCTCTCCGTATCTCTTCAAGGTATATTCTTCATTTACCACTCACGAACAGGTTACGATGAATTCAAGTGTGAGATTTCTTTTATTATACCTTCTTTATATTATACGCCTTTGAATCGGATGCTCTTGCTCAAAACGCGAACCGAATACAGGGTAGTTTTCAATTTGTAAGCGGACTTTTTAGGGAAGTTTCTAGCTATATGCTTGCATAAATCGAGTAGGTTTGAATAAAACAATAATATCCCGAATTTTTCAGTCTGTCTGGTTTTTTATGTCGGTTCTGTGATCGAGCAGTGAATAATGCGATATGTAGTTGAAGCCTAAGCCGTTTTCTCCAAGGTAGTTTTAAGTACCATTTTTATTGTCGTATGGTTGGCCAGCAACCATACGAACGACCACTAGTTATTCTGTTGGATTTAATTGACCGCTCTATATACCGCACTTTATGACAAAAAGATTTATATTATATATATACGTAATATAGCAAGCCGAGCACACATTTTCACAATAGTAAGGTTTATGTATTGTGTAAGTGCAATGAACTATACAGAAAATCATATCAACTGCCATTATAAACTGTAATATTGTTGGAAGTTTAGTACCTATAGAAAACGCAGGTAGATAAATGTTACGATTCTCCTGGGAGGTTAGCAAAGGTTGTATTTTATGGGTGTAAAAATGAATGATAGATGAACGAACCCGATCAGAATGGGCAATGATAAATCAGAGGAAATATATTGTACTTTTCAAGTATGCACGCCTAATGATTGCTGGCACTTGAACTCTGAAGCATTAGACGTTTCTCACTGAAAACAGATCCAAATTTGGTGGAATCAATTTTGTTTACTGCGACATAAAAACTTTTTTCATTCGATTAAACATTTTCTCATAAACGTATATGACATTCGTGCCTTTAAAGCTTTACATAATACATCATACTTGTATATGGGCAATTAGTAAATAGGCATCAATAAACAAGCCTTTGTTGCATAACTAAATTGAATAATGCAACTTTCACGCAGCGGCGCAGACAGTTGAGTGGTTCTTAAGACACCTAGAATTATCGCTTGGATAGCCAATTATCAATATAAACTCGATGGAAAACCTACTCCTTTTCAAGCTGTATCCAACAATTTTTTTCCACTCCTAATTCGCCTACTTTTTCAGTCAGTTCCTCCAAATGATTTGGGACAAAAATCCTAATTAAGCATATTTCCTATCAGTAATTAAATAATAAAAAAACAAAGAAAAACTCGACTGTGTACAGTATTTTCCGAATCGACATACATTCGGTTTGGTACGTCGAACTTGATAGGATTAATAAATGCTATTTACAAGTGTTCCTTTAAGAAACACTTAGAAATTCCATTCAGGACATTCGCTTCATTATTATTCATCATTCAGTCTTATGAACGGAGAATAAAATTTATTCAAAACAGAAAATGAGTTTTACAATTCATCGAAGCACATTATACCACTTAACCTTACTCCGAACATATAATGATAACGAATATAAAGGGAAATAAGAGTGAAACTAATAGAAATTACTTATTGTTAAATAATCCTTCCGACGCTGAAATTTACTATTTGAAATTATGCCTTGGTTTTGGAGCACTTATATTGAACTTTTTTCTTCACTTTCTTTTAAAAACATTAATTAAGTTTTTCTTCAATGGGTTAACGCTGGTCCCTATCTCTAATCATAAATTTCAAGATACTCTCGACAAAAATAATAGACCATTAATTTTCCAGTTCTGTTGGTAATATTCGATGTAACTGTAAAAGCATTATGTAGAGATGAAAGAAATATGTGAGTTGAGAAATTTAATATGAATAAACAATTCAACCGTTTACTATGTAAATTTGAAAGTATCCAGCCTATACATCGACATATTAGGAAATGGTAAATCGATTAATACAAGAATAAGTTCTTAATATTTTAACACTGAGCAACCAGAAGTATCCTTGAAAAAATAGTGGAATTTTTTCCACTAGAAAGCAAAATTAGGTTGGCCATGGCATTTTGATTTCTAGTTGGAAAACTTCACTTGCTCAATGCTGAAAATGTATAGGAATACAATTATTACTCCTTCGTCATTAGATAAAAAATAATGGACTCCAATCAAGTTATTCCAGAGAAAAAAAGAAGAACCAATGGAATTGTAGAAAAACAATGTGTTCACTAATATTCATAAATAATAAAACATGAAAGTTCCTAACAGTTCTAATGCTTGAGATAGAAATGAAAGTAGATCAACTAATATCTAGGATCGAGTAGCACATATTTATACAATTCATTTAGAACGAGTAGGATGGACTATACTTATGAATGAAACCGACCGGCATTTGTTAGAACAAGCTTATTTGGCGTGGGCATTTTTTGAAACGCCAATAAAAAGGATTAGGCGTCAATTTAGATAGTAAATAAATGAATCGTAATGGGTTCCGAAAATAAAACTGATGACGTAGTATACACCCACCAAGCGCATTGTTTTGCTTCATTGAAAAGAAAAATAATATAAAAATGGTGCCCTATCTCTTATAAATCCAATTCGTATATTTATGTTGTAGCCTCCCCTTCTGAAAGATCCGCCAATGATCTGACCATTTATATGATGATTATTGCACCATAGAAATAGGAAAACAATTCCACCTAAGCCTCGGTTATAATGATCAGTGAAGGCTGCTTCAAGAACTTTCACAATACATGCATATTTCATTACAAAGAAAATAATCGTTGCTCAAGCAACAATAAAGGACTCTAGGGACGCAAATATGAAAACGAAACTAAAACATTTCTTATCTAAGGGCCAGCTATACCCTGAACAACTTCCTTCATTGAAAAAGTCTTTAAAAAACATTGATGGAAACGATGAATCACTATGTTCGCAGAATTCGGTTAACATTTAAAAGTCCATTGGATAGGTATCTTGAATACACGGCTATTAATATCATTTTTGGAAAAGAATCGCTTATTCATACCCGTATGATGCCTTCTATTCATTCAAATAATAGTATCCAATCAACAGATTCGACCTAGTGTCGCCAACTTCAAATTTTCAACCGTATTTTTAGTAATCAATCAAGCATATTTTTAACGTTTTATTACTTTGTTAGTACCTACTATACGAGTCATGCTCAACAACAATATGTTTCATGGAATGAATTTTCGATATCGTTTCAAGGAAAATTTCCATCTATACAAAACTTATTCGCAATTAATTACTGCATCCATATTACAGGTTGATACACCATTTAAGCGCAATAATGACTAACGTTAATAATAATTAATAATTCACCGTACCAATCGAATTTGATAAAATGAGGATCAAACATCATTTTCAAGAGATAAATAAATTATTTAACGGCGTTTTGTAACGAGGTTGCAAAAAACATCTGTTTACACCATGTTTTGATTCGAACATTCTTAAAAAGTTATTAAGTACATTTCCTCCATACTGTTTCATGAGCTCTTAGTTATGCATCACTCTCATATCTTTTTTAAAAGTCAAATATGTTTCAACTAATTCTAATGAATCGCAATTGATGATCCTTCGAGTTAATTGAATAAGAAAAAAATTTTTCAGAGCAAAGATATTAGCTTCCTGTTCATATAATCTTTGTTTTCCTATCAGAGTTGTCGAGAGGTCATGATACAATCATTTTACTTGATACTAGAAACACTCGTACAAAATGATACAAAATTTAATATATAAAAGCGTCTACAAAAACTAATTTAATCTGAAGAATCGTTTTTTCCTCCTGATGTTTTCGTTGAATTATTGTTATTCATTCCTACTAGACTTTTTGTGAAATACTGAATTATTCTATTTAATTTAAATGATTATACAGGGTGTTTCCTAAACATGCGGCAAAAATTCAGTTCAGGGGGTTGTTCCTTGGACTATTTTAAGCATGTTTTGTCCTTTGATGATTTTTGAAAAACCTCTTTGTTTCGAAGATACAGGGGAACAAAATTTTGGATAATAACATTTTATTATGAAAAATTACATGAAAATTTAACTTAACCTACAAAACCACCTCTAGCCAGTGTATAGCGATTCATAATAGTCAAAGATAAAATGTTAATACATCACAAAACGAATTCAAATGAAAACGTGTTTAATCTGTATTCCTTTACCATCTGAAATTATCAATTTTAAGTCAAAAAACTGGCCGTCTTTAGTAATTGAAATGTTGTTAAACAAA
This sequence comes from Propylea japonica, assembly GCA_013421045.1. Taxonomy (NCBI): domain Eukaryota; kingdom Metazoa; phylum Arthropoda; class Insecta; order Coleoptera; family Coccinellidae; genus Propylea; species Propylea japonica. Next base: position 35,081,045 of record CM024248.1, on the reverse strand, counting down.
TTTAAAAATAAATTGTACCTACTTAGTAACACAGTGCGGTACGCATTTTTATTCAAACTATTATTCATTTTAAAAATATGAAAAATGTTGTTCGCCCTGTATCTTCGAAACAAAGAGGTTTTTCAAAAATCATCAAAGGACAAAACATGCTTGAAATAGTCCAAGGAACAACCCCCTGAATTTTTGCCGCATGTTTAGGAAACACCCTGTATATTTGAGAATGTCCCATTGTAAATAGTAAAACATAATTTTATTGAGCCATTCGATCGTTAGAAATCTGCGATCAGAGAATTCCCGTTCAGTCCAAAGTCCGTAAGAATTAAAACGAAACGGATGAGTCTGATATGGCTTGAACATATGAGAAACAAACCATAAACAAATCTGTGTGTGTAGTTTCGAAGATTACTCGATGTACCAGTTCAGAACGAAAATAGGGACTGCGTAATAATAATTATCAATCAATTTATATTCGAATGATGGTGGTCCAAAGGTTATGATTTTTGACTATCGGAATAGAAGAGCTGATTTTTCAATTCTAATGGGAAACGATCTACAGCACTTTTACACCTTCGAATCTATTTTTTCTACATGAAGTAAAGATTTTTAGCATTGTTAATAAGTTGAACGATAAATACAAGCTTATGCAATAAAACAGTGAAAGCATATGATCAGTATCTAAAATTTCCGATTGCAAAAACCTAATACATAAGATCGAACAAAGCAAAGTGAACGTTCTCTATGCAGAAATAAAGATCAGAAGATGTTCTCAGGAAATAGTCCGTGGAAATGATGTAATTTTCATAGCATTTTCATCCCATTATTTCCAAGCAAGATGCACCGCATACAACACTAATTAACAGCCTATTTATAGAACAAGTTGAATTGATTAAATTAAAAACTGGAAAGAAGCAGATATTAATTATCTAGGCCCATTGTTGTCCTGTATCGGCTTAGTAAACGTCATCAATTCAAACAGTCAAAACTCAAAACTAAATTTCGGAGATTATTAACAAATATCCTCCTATACATGTACATGACCTAAGTAATAGAGTGCTTGTTCATTAGCCTATTCTTGTAGTCACCCATCCAGATATTCACCTCACTGAAGACACAGTTCCCGATATTATTCTATGATTGAAATCGGAAATGCGTCTTCTTCAACATGCGGGAAGCATAAAAAATCAATTGTCGCTGCAGCGGATCCACTTCCGGAACAAGAGGAAACAGTTTCCGATTTCGATAGAATACGCTGTTCCGAAATTTAATTAATTACCTGTTGTTGTTCGCTAAATTTTTGTCGATATTCTTCACATTCGATGAAAGAATATACATTTTTCTGAATTAATCAGAAATTAATTAAACACATTGATATTTCTTTTATTAAATATTTTTTGAGCTAATGCGAAAGCATGTTAAGAATGTATAATGCACTTTTTATCATCGAAATCATGTGGTAAACACATGGGTATTTTTTGAACGTCGAAACAATAGTCCATTAAGTGATTTATTGGTTCCTGAAACTGTAGCTCAGTAGGTATTTTATGGAATTCAATTGAACTCACAGTAATTAAATTATTAATTATTGTTAGTCACCATTTCCACTGAAAATTCAAATATAAATCTGAAAAATCATTGGTGAACATTGGAACATTTTCAGAATAAGTTGGTTTTTTATTTAATCATATTGAATTCATTGTTTACTCAATTTTATGAATTGAAACACCCAAATATTTCCATGTGCATTCTCAGAGTTAGATTTACTTTTTCGATAGCGATTTGTACATGTTGCACACGCATTGAAATGAGGCATTGACCTTATCGTTAGTCATGTTAGTTTGTTGTTTATAATGTCAAGTTTTGATGAACCTCTTCATCGAATGCATAACTTTTTCAAACTTATCGCGAATTCGAATGAAATGAGAAAGAAACTTGAATGAATTTTCCAATTACCGGTAAAGCTTGTTATTTCATTCAGTGATTCACTGCGGAGCCACTATTATTCTACTTCAACCTCAATTTCTAGAATTAACGATATTGTATCATTACGTGAGATATGAATGAACTTGAATCAAGACGAAAATAATTACGAAATTGGCGAGTGAGGCAAACTGAAAAACACATCACGATTATTCTATCCACTTATCGAGAAAAACAATAAAATCATATCTCCTGAAATAAGCGGATATTCTTTTTAATATCTTTTCAAGGACACGACAAAATACGAGCAACGAAGTAACCATTTTCATTTCGGATTTTTACTTACATTACGAAAAATATGTAAAGATAGAAACAATAACAATCCTCCCAAACACATTATAGCAATATTCCAATAAATCCGAACGCCATATTTCAATGGATAGATTTATAATTATTAATGAATGAATAGTCATATCTCGTGGCACCGGAAATACGTATTCATTAAATCATCCTTGCATTTGATTCAGAAAAGACGTCCATAAATATCACATGATATTGTCAGCTGTTTCTACTGTTACTGAATGAAATGATTTTAGAGAACACGTCTTATGTCCATTTTGACAAGATACACCTCTGAAGCCTATTTGAAATAAGGTGACTAGAAACAAGCCCAGTCAGTGAAGAATGAATAAATGAAAAATCCCAAAATAAAATATTGTTCTGCTTACACACTTAGTCACCAGCAAAGAAAGTTAAATTGTCCCAAAATAAATTCCAAGCAACGGTTCTAGTTAAAAGTACCATATCCAACATTTACCAGTCATCGGTAATGCAACTATTGATATTTATATAAATATTGTAAACAACGAAAGTCTCAGAGTAACAAAACTAATAAATATAATACTTGTTGTAAATAAATACATTCATTTTGGTTCCCAAGCATGGCAGGCAGTTCGATGGCCGACTATGGCGCCTAGAATTTTATAATCTAAAAATAAATGTCTCGTCTGCTAATTACTGATCAGCTATAAAAGGTCCAATTTGACAGAAATAGGGCTCCAGCTAAACGAAATCCCGAAATTCAGACTCGCTGCAAGAGAATCAACTCTCTTTACATTTCTTCGAAATAAAAAACGGTGAAAACAAGAGCAGCGGAATAGTTTTCACATGCTGACTAGACTGCACAATGTTTGTGTCGATTTTAGAAACCAACAAGAATTTCTTTATGAAATAAGGACAGAATAAAGAAGGAAAATGGTAATTTTGAAATATTATTGTATCAATCCATTGTACGAAAATATGAAGCTAGAACAAACTGGCAACAATCAAGCTGCCTTTATGCGACAATGTCTACATTTCATAACCAATTTAATTCTTAGGGGCCAGTTTTAATGAGTCCATTTATGGAACCATTGTGCCTTCTATTCAACATGCTCACATGAAAACATAATGAATATTGATAATGGACGCAAATAACACAAAAAACGTTGCCAAACTTAAATTGTTAAAAAATATTAATCGTTTAAGGAAGATATCAACAATAGCTCAAAATGAAAGAAACAATTGCGGAAATTCTGCGTAAATGAAAGTTTAAGATATCTGATTATGCAGTTTTCATTATTTAAGTGATTCAAAACAATAAGAACAGCATAAAGTAAAAAATTATCGCATCGCAATAATGTCGAATCTTCTCAGTTTTTAATTTGCTTACGTCAATATCTGAGTTGAATATAAACAATATTTCCTATTCCGTATTAGATACTATTAATTAAAGAACAATGCTGAACTGTTTGTACATTTAAAATACAGGAATACGGAAATTACAAGTGATTTTCGCGATTCATAACTTTTTCCAATAGCAAAATTTCCATGAGATAATACACAATTAACATCTTAAATATATCCGACATACATGAAATGCATAGATAATATTGTTGATCCACCGATGTTTGTTCAGTTCTGAATGAGCTAGTTCAGAGCGAACTACAAACTTCATATTTGGTTTCCCAACTGACAAAATTGTAAAGTAAATATCAAGATATACGACCATCTTTTTCTGTCCCAAAATCACGAGTATTCAAGAAATAAGAATATTCAAATCGACTAGACATTTTCGAGGATTGAAAAATAATTGTTTGAGGCCACAAAGGCTCCAAATTACATCAGTTTTTTCGCAAAATTAATAGAGTATTTCAATTGAACATGCCGAAAAAATACGAGCAATAAATGGAATTGATGTTAATTCGAATCGAAGGTTAAAGTGTGTCGTTTTGATCGAAACATGCTGTATATACCGTGAACAAACTCAACGTCGTTGTGAAATTGAGAGAAGATGCATTTTATTATCTGAATGGCGCCATGTGAACGACAAACGAATACACTTGTAGTTCTCTAATCTATGCCAGATGGAAAACTGAATGGATTTATTGCTATTTTTGTTTTGTAACAGCGTTACGAACAATATTTTAAGTCGATTAGTCGAACTCTCGTTTCATTTTCAATGTTTTCTCAGATCTAATGTACTATGAATACATTAAATGTTATCTATACAAAACAGTTTTTTTATTTAATAACTACACTACTTCATTGGCGATCTAATGTAGAAGCAAATAGGAAAATAAGTGAATGATATGAAAAAAATTAGTGTAAGCTCAAAAAGTAACGGTTAATAGAATTGTACAGCTGAAACTTTCAAAAGAAACCATAATACCTGTGTCGATAAAAAAGTCATCAGTCTATCGCGGAATAGATTAATTAAAACAGATTATAAAAACATAAGAAACAACCTGAAGATATAACACATGTAATAAATTCATTTCTGCTTCGAAAGAAAGAAATTGTATTAGGATACAAAAGTTCCTATGGAAAAAAAATATCTTGAATGATGCCTTGACAATTTTATACCATTCTCGAATATGAATTACGGTAGATAAAATAGTCTTACGAGTTAAAATTCTACTTCTACTCAATGTAAAAAAGTTATATATTAATAATAAATATAAGGGTGTTAGCTATTTACGTGTTTTTTATTCTCATAAGAAAGGGCAGCAACCAGAATACATTATTATATTTTAATAATTATTTCGATTGCAATGCTCTATCAGGAGTTCATAATGGAACAAAATCCAGAACAGAAAATGGTGAAACTGATAAATTGGTCGAGGTTCGATCGGACAAACAGGATGAACTCTGACGTTTTTTTTAAGAAAGCTGCAGGTCAAAAGGATTATTTTTACCAGCGCTCGTATCGTTTTCTTTTTAGCTCCGCAGAGCAAACGAAGCGTTATTGATGTTATTTCAACATTTTATTTTTAATTGACCAATATGTGGGTGAGTAGGGAACCAAACGATGTTCGGATTGTCACGTGGAATTAATCTTCATTACAAAATTGTGATTCGAATAGATACGATTTTCAAGGTTCTATCTTTCTGCGAACGATCAATTCACAATAAAATGGCAATTATTCGGAAAACCAGTTTTGAATTTTGTTCAATTCGCGGAAACATGGTCAAACTGTTAGGGATTTTCGATGACGAACAACAAAGGGTAATGGTAAAGTCATTAAAGAAAGTAGATAATGTGATTCCCAAATGCACGATCCTAATGAATCCGGCTAGCTACACAATTGTTGCAATATACATTTAAGTACAATCAATTATATTGCCGTTACAAAGTCTACGAACACCAGTCAGCATTTTTCTTCTTATTTTCGAAAAATCTTTTTTCCACATTTTTCTTATTCTCAAGGAGACCTTTCCAAAAAAAGACTATATAGCGAGTTTTCATGTGCCTGACATTTTCATTGATGAAATTTGCATAATCAGTCCATTTCACGATGCAGATATTCGTGAAAAATGTACATACACGATTTTGAAGTAGATAATAGTTTTATGATGATATTTCATAAAAAAACTAGGCAAAATGGTCGACGTGTAATAACCATTGAATGAAATGGTTGCCATTTCATCAAGTTGTTGAACGGTAAACAACTCTTGCAAACATAAATACAATTTTCAGAAATTATATTACAATGAAGAAATCGACAGCATCAATAGAAAATCAATCGGAATAACTAGTGAATATACTCCTTGTTCATTAAATGATAATGAATTGTTGAAATTGAGTGACTGAGAATGAAGGACTAGATAAATAACTTGTTAATTAATTGGTGAATAATCTAACAGACTGTGGCATAGATAGACTGAATCTTGGATTGTTTTATGTTTTATCAAGGAATAAAAGACAAATTTAAAAAAATAAAGCAACAGAAACGAACCAGTTAATTTTATTATGACAGATAAGATAGAAAAACAACGCCTATTGCCGTTACAAGTCGATATTACGGAACACAAGACAATATTGTCGGCGTGTAGCAGTTTCTACAGCTAACTGAAATATACCGTTCATAATATCAGAACGATATTCAGGAATAAAACGATAGAAAACCTATTGGAAATGGTAAATGCTTACAGATCCAATTGTTACTTGTTACTAGAGAAATAAGATAAAATAAATAAGTAGTTAATTAAATGGTGAATGATCAAGTAGATCGTAGATTATTATTGATATGTAAATGAAGAAGGTAGAGCATCAAATGGTTCCGGGATAGAAAGTAGTAAGCGAGAAAGCTATTGAGCTAGGGATCGGTCCCCAAAATGTATTTAAATGTAAACAGAAATTGAACAATACAACCTGACTGGCAGGTAGGCAGTAAAAGATCGAAGAACAACAAGAGACGAAGAGGAACAGGTAGATGCGCCAGGAGGGCCAGGTAGATTCTTTATTCAGTACTCACTTGAGATAATACACCTGTCCTTCAGGAGTTCTAGCCTGTTCCCATCCCGGTGGTAAAGCTGTGTTATCTTCAGATTTAGTCGCGACATCGTAAGAACGTTGTTTGATATGATGATGTACAGGCGATTGCTGTCCAACAGCGTAAGTCTGCTGAAGGGATGCTGGCGAACTGTGCGCCCTATGATGGGCTGTCTGCAAAGGCACTGTATTCACAGGGGCAGTTGTTGAATTTCCCGTCGAGGAACCGAACGCAGAGTCCACGGAATTTTCGCGAGAATGGTTAATGCTTTTCGATCCTGTCGAAGGTGGGTTGAAAAACGAGTCTGGCAATTTCCTCATGCTCCATGGTACTTGAAGAGGACGTTTTGCGTCAGGTTTGAGAACACTGTCGAAGAGAGCCTGCAGATCGGTCTCCGAGTCCTGGTCGACTCTAACCACTTGTTTGGCCTCATCCTGATTCAATGCCATGTTGGGCACCAGGAGTCGCACTACACGCACTGCACACGGTTGCTACCTTGAACGTGCTATGTCAGACTGATACGAGCGAACTGAACTCAACAGATTCGAGAAGTGTGATGGCACTAGCGCAAGCTTGAGTCTATGTCCCCAACGGGGGACGCGGGTATTGCTTGCTTGAATACAAGAAAGTCAACCCAGACGGGTCAACTGCTGCAGCGCAACATACTCAGCCACTCGAACCTGCTACTTCGCACAGATTCGTTATACACCGATGTCTCATCCTATCTACCATCGGCGCTGTTGCCTAAATGCCTTCACATGCCTTTTTTTTCAACAAAAACTTTTTTCCTTCAATCCAACTTTTCACCCATTCATATTGAGCGCCAGTTTCTACCTAACACCACCTCATTAATCTACAATTTTCGCCATATAATTATATCGAAAATTTATAAAGAAGTTAATGATGCATCTAAAAAAATTGTTAATAAGGCTCCCGATTAACAAAAATACAACTGTTCAGACGCCACCCAAGTTTTCATTCCTACAATAGAAGTAAAAACAAGAAGACAAAACTCGATCAATTGAAACAATTTTCAGCCAAAATTCCAATATAACAGATATTTGAATCCTTTATTTCTAGCAACAAGTGCGCATAAATCAATGCTTTGCATTTTACCGATTTTTTTTAAATAAATGAGAAAAAGAATAATAATTATACCTACTTTAACATGTAACAATTTGTTCTGTAAAATACACTTCCGATCTTCCAATTAATAATGTTCAACAAATCGAATTGAAAAACTTTTCACCGCATTTTACTATTTGTAATGAACATATGGCAACAATGTTTTATCTCCCAAGGATATATTTGTAGATATCCAATAGCCACCTTCCAAGATACAGCATCATCTTTAGGACCGTCATTGCCTCATCTCAGTCAGACTTTATGTCCGAATTGTTTTGAATAATAACAAACGTGTTTCAGGGTAAAAGAAAACATCTTTTTTTGATGGGAAATCTTTAGAAAAGATATATCATTGTTGAAATTCAGTTGGCAATGATGCAGCTCAATTAAAAGCCATCTTGAATCGAATAACTACTATAGATTAGAAAACTGATACCGATTTGTAAAGCCAAATTTATGAAAAATCAGTTTATTTTGTATTTTATATCAAAAAGTTTGGAAATTTACATTCCATTGATATGAAGTATTTAAAATTTTGATGAAGTTATCTTTTTATTATAATCATTTCAAAGGTGAGGCAATGAAAATCTTAAATATGTGGAAGATTTAATTGATTTTTTTAGTGCGATGAAACGCGAATATAGAAATTAAAATTGGATTGTTCCACAAATGAATAAAGTTGAAATTCATTTGTGAATTTAATGGCGCAATATAGTCTCATTAACTATTATTTATGATATATCAATTATCCATAATATTCTGCAAATAATTAATTAACTATGGAAGATAACGCTTAATAAAAAAGGACAATAATAATATTGAATATTTTAAAAATTATGTTCAGGCAACTAGATGAACAAGTTTCCCCAAAATAATGTATCATGTGTTGCCTGCTACTTTGTACTCAAAGAAAACGCCATCTAACAGAAAATATTCGAAGCAGTGATTTACCTTGGCAGGTGTGTTCACCCATTCCTCAAATCCTGCTACAAAGTTAATATCATCAGAAAATCAATCATAGATGTCACCCAATTAGATATGGTGAAGAAAAAAATTCATTTATGATTGCTATGTACCATTGAGTATAATATTTTAATATATTTCAAAACTCAATGTATGTAGTCACCTTATTTTCCAGAATAAAATTAAAGAATAAGATTTTCATTCTAGAAATGGTTGTGAGAACATATACATCATAAATCTGGCTTTAAAATTCCAGAATATCGGATCATTTCAATTGCTGATTGGTGTAAAAAATAGTCACGAAAATTCCTCGGTCAACGGCCGTCCACAAACACGACATCATACGAAGACGAATTCGAAATTTATAAGATTATTTATTTTGTGATTTACACAAAAAAGTTAAATCCGAGAATGAGTTGTACAGGACCATACATTACTTTTTTGACTTACTGTAGCATGTAGTTCTAAGGAAGAAGCGCGCAAAATGGGTCAGGACTAGAACCAATTCTGGTCAAAGATACCTGTCTTTCCGAATAGTGTCTAGATTTAGGATTACGCTTTCAGCTTGAGTAAATATTGAATGAATAAATTATCCGGCATAATCGATGATCAAACGAAGTTACATACGTTTACGACCTGTTGATTTGCATAAGCATTTCTTAAGGGGCTCAAGGATTTCATCTAAATAATAATTTTATTGTTTAAGATGGATGTTTAACAACAAGATGAAGAAGTCACCTAATCACTGAATGCTCCAATGGATCTAGGTGAAAGGAGAAAGGAGGATACCATAAATCTAAGAATATTCAATAAGAGATATATGCATTTTCTAAAGTAAGTAGCGATTATTACGAATACCCCCTTCAATTTCGAAAATCATTGTAATTCAGCTTTGTTAACTTTTATTGATGATTATCGCGAGCGAATATCAGTGACCAATTAAAATAAGCCAACACCGCTCAGTTCTTCACATTATAGAGTGGAAAAAAATTGATACACATGAAGTTTTACAAAATTAAATTAAATATTGAAGAAACTAAGTAATTTTTCTCAATATCAAACAAAAATATGTGACAAACCTATTGTCAATTCGATATAATTAGAAATTAATGAAACTATAATTTTTGATTGTGACAGACAAATATTGACTTCCGAACACTAAAAAATAGTTCTCAAAATTTAATATAAAGCAAATTTTGGACAGCGCAAGGTGGATGTGAACCAGATATGAATATTTTTTAAATCAAATAATAGTTGTTTAAGGCAAGTTCTTAAGAGAAAGAGCTGTAGGCGAAAAGATTCCTAAAATCATTCTTATCTCATCGTATCTGACTTAAGACTTACAATTCGGGCCGTCAATTCCATTCAAATTCCAACAATAAATTCGTTCTGAATAGACAAATGAACGTGAGATAAAAAACACGTCGAGTAGAAAAATAATCATTCCAAACGATTAATTCTGCTTAATGAGAATCGGTTCTTTTAATTTCTACATTCGAACGGATTGTTAAAGTATCTGTTTTACCGCTCTGGTAGCAGAAAACTTTCTCTGGTACTATTACTATTGTATGCTTCTAAGTTGGCGGCGCATCTTCAGATTTCGCTCAAATTCGAATCAACGGTCATAGGTAACGATCCTTCGTACTTTTATCCGCCGCTCTGTTGTTTTTTTTCTATTTAGTTTTTATTGTGCTACTTGTTGTGATTGTTTGAAATCTTCTAACCATGGTGCTCCTACGAATTAATGTGAGTAAACGATAAAAATCAAGAATTACTACTTCAACAATATTTTGGAAATTCGTTAATACCCCCTGTGTATTATTTTTCTAATGATTTACTTAGAATCGTTTAACTGATTATGAATAAACATAAATAATTCGTTATATCGAAATAAATCGTTTCATAAAATACTTCGTTAATGGAATTTTGTCTACAAATAGAAAAAATTGAATGAAATTAAATTTGAGCCACATTCTGTCGACTTGATTCAAAACTCAGAAATATCTAACTGTAGATATTTTCACGCTGAGTTATCTTCTTTCAAAAAATATCTGTATTGCCCCGAAACATTGTCTTATTATCAGACCAATAATAAGTAGGTACAAGAAAAGGAATTAAACTTGAATAGATGGATTTACCTTCATAGGTACTTGGCATCATTTCTGTGTAATGCATATAATAACATCAATTACACTCATACTCAGTGAAATATGATGGAATTATACGTTGTGTGCCTGATATCAACGAAATGACCAATATCGTAACGATGGAAAATTGCTACTAATTCCAATATTGTGTCCTGACTATGAATGGAATTCAATGAACGAAAAGTGCCAGAAAAAATTTTCGAAAGTCAATTATTATTTCAACAATATTCAACAGCAATTTGCAGCCAAAAAAAAGATTATTCTGTATAAAGCAGAAAACAAAAACATACGAAAATTGTGTTTTAATTCAATAACTGATTGGAAATTGCTATCGTTTTTTTTAATCATTAATTATGATGAAGTATTGGTGGAAATAACGTTTTCTGGTCCACCAATGCATCATACTTCAGAGCTCAATTGTACTAGATGAGTGAATTTATAAGGAACAGTTAAAAAAAGTGACGGAACTCGAAAAACTGCGATTCATGTTCACGTTTTATCGCAGCTCAAAATCAAATTCTTCAATCAGTGGATGTCGCAATAAAATTACGAAAATATTGCACGCTATACACATAACTTCAAAAATCGTGACCTATGAGAATGAAGATCATTCATAACCCGTTCCGGTTCATCAAATATTGGCTAATAACTAATACTCTATGTAGGTTCCTGATGCCCGTATAATGGCTTTCTATTACATTATTATTTATCAATAATTCCATGGGAACCCATGTCGTATCAGAATCAAAAAGATTCGAATTATCTAATACCTTTATTCGCAATTTTATCGAACTTTCTGTGATCGATCGCAATATTTTAGTGTTACTTATTGATTTTTCCGTTACGTATACGTTTTGTTCATTTACATCTCGATGTTTTCGGTAATTGAATATAAATTTGTCAATACCTTTCGCGTATTTAATGAAAAACTAATTTATTATTTCAGATAGCAGTGATTATGTGGATTTTACTCCTGGCGCCATCTCACTGTACATCATCTGAAGTTGAAGAATCAGCTAGAATCAAGAGAGAACCACCACCATCGTTTGGAATCAGCTCATCTTATTTTCCAAAACCGAAACCTTCATATGGACTACCTAAACCCGTCTATGGTCCTCCGAAACCAGTATACGGACCTCCTAAACCTTCTTATGGGCCCCCAAAACCTTCCTATGGTGCTCCCCCGAAACCTTCCTACGGTCCACCAAAGCCATTCTATGGACCACCTCCAAAACCATCATACGGCCCTCCAAAACCTTCTTATGGACCTCCAAAACCATCCTACGGCCCTCCCAAACCAGTTTATGGCCCGCCCAGGCCTGTTTATGGAGCACCACCAAAAATGTACGGTGCTCCTCCATCTACCCGTTATGGTGCACCGCCATCTTCAAGTTATGGTGCTCCACCATCTTCAAGTTATGGTGCGCCCCCGTCGTCCAGTTATGGAGCTCCACCATCTTCGAGTTACGGCGCACCGCCATCTTCGAGCTACGGGGCGCCACCATCTTCAAGTTATGGTGTTCCCCCTTCTTCTAGTTATGGCGCACCACCATCTTCAGGTTATGGTGCTCCCCCATCGTCAGATTATGGTGCTCCACCTTCCTCTGATTACGGCGTACCACCATCATCAGATTATGGAGCTCCACCATCCGGTGATTATGGGGCCCCTCCATCTTCAGATTATGGTGCACCACCTTCATCAGATTATGGTGCTCCTCCGTCTTCAGACTACGGAGCTCCACCTTCTCAAAGCTATGGAGCTCCTTCGTCCTTCGAAACACCCTCTACTCTTACTTTCGAGCAGATTATATCTCAAGAGTACAATGCACCACCAGCGAACTCGTATAGCGCTCCTCCAGAACAGAATTATGGTACTCCACAGCAAGACTATGAAATCCCACCACCCCAGCAAAATTATGGTGCGCCACAATCTTCTGATTATAACGGAAATTCCTATAATAATGACTACGAAGTACCCGCAGGATTTGGAAGTCCAGCTCTTCAATATGACAGTCCTGCTACTAGCTATGGCACACCCGGTGCTGTTAATTCTTACGGAATGCCCATTAACAACGGAAACGGCCAAAGTCTCGAACAACATGATTTAATTGAAGGTTTAGATATTACCCATCCGCCATTTCCTGATTCACTTTTAGAAGGATCAAGACTTTCGTACCAAACCGCAAAACCTGACGTAAAAACTATTTCGTATAACGATATTTCTGGAAAGAAACATACTGAAAAGCCACAAGTTCAAAATGCGACTCAGTCCTCGATTAAACAAATCACCACCTTGTATCCCAATAAAACTGCAAATAATTTTTTGAACAGTGACGAGAGTATTTCAGAAAATTTTGCACCCACACCGGAAAATTTCATCGTTGAACCTTTCAGCAAGGAAAATGATGCAAAGTTCATTCTCTCAAATGATGGTTTCAGGAGGAAAAATGAACATGTAGATAGCGATAACAAATGTTTTTTCACTGCTTGTGGAAGGTGATGATCCCGTCAGTAATAAGATTTTAATCGATCATTTCTCACACATTTTTGTTTAATACAATTCATTGTTCATTCACGTTCAAAAAGCTCCGAAATTTTTCTCTATTAAATTATTGACTATTTAACCAAAGAAAATGTATAATTAATGAATTAAAGATTTCTAAGGATATTTGCTCTAATTATTATACCTATTCCCTTTTTGGGTGTTTTTTTCGAAAGAGTCTTCTTGTATCTTTCAAAGAATATCATGTACAAAATGATTCTAAAAGTATTCCATATACATTCAGCATAAAGAATAGTAAGAAATTGAGAAACTCACCTTTTAAATTGATCAATATTACACCAAGAAGTCATTCAAAGTGATTCCATTAGTTTGTTGTCAGTAGACTTGCAGGTAATCTAGAGTAGCTCCACCTACACTTTCAATTCTTACGTTGAGGAACTTCTGACGTACTATGTTCGAACGCTGAAGTCCTCTCCTACCATATTTTTCAAATCATCCTGTATAATAATTAAACATTTTATTCACAGTAACGGGGAATTGAAATGACAAAAGCAAAATTCAAATTTTATTCTGTATAAATATTAAAAAATATATACTTTACAAATGCTTCAGTCATTTCATAAAAAAATATACGTTACTCAGAAAATCAATGCTCTTATTTTACACTTGAAAAAAAAACCCGGAGAAATTTATACTACTGTTTCTGACTAAACTGCAGTATATGTAATATATTTATATCATAAAACTGAACAAAAACTTATGCTAGAAAATAGTTAGGAGAATCTGCGATTCATTTAAACTCTCAAGTATATATTCTTATGTATAAAAAATAAAATATCAAATTATTGTCAATTTTCTCATGTTATTCAGTAATAACCTTGTAATTGCTACATGAACTTGAAACATACAACTAATTATGAAATAGTGATCTGTAAAAAATTGATAGCTTTATGCAAGATTCGGTTTATTCTAATGTGCATGTATGGATGAAACAATAATGTTCATACTCATTGCTTAATTTGTACTAAACGGATTCAGAAGTTAAAATCATGTGCATTTTTGCTACTTAACATTAGATACCTAAGGACCAAATGCTACGTAGTTCTTAATGACATGTTGAATCCAATATATTGATTGTTAAAGCATATGATAGCCTTACAAATCATATATTAAGATTCATACTGTTGATAATTATTACGATGCAAGTAGTTCTTACGGCTTACAATGAAAATTAAATAATATGCATTCCTCAAAGTAGATGTAAGATCGCTGAACTAAAATATTGAATAAGAGGTAATATTTTTATTAAAACACCCCTCTTCAACTTGCAATAGCAAGATTTTCATGTTTGCATTCTCCGGTACCTGGAATATTCGATGAAATTATGAGATGAAATATTTGAAGTATCACATTGTCGTTTCAGAATCGTTAGAGTATATCCTCTGAGTGTATGCGGGAGGTCCATTATTGAGGAACATTGAGCCACTTCTCAGTTTCTGTTTCTTTTGTGGAACCTGTGGTGTTGCATGACTGTGCTGATAAGAGTTAACATTTGTGTAGGTATTAAAATCACGAGTTCCATGGAAATTCGAATAGCTTGATCTTACAGAAGCTGGTCGACCGTTGTAAAGTTCATCAAGATCATCCATCTTATTCAGGGATTGAGTTGAAGACTGTTGATATGTTAAATTGGCATGACTATAAGCACCTAGATTGTTGTTGGATACATTTAAACTAGTTGGAACCGGAGGTTCAGACCTTTGAGATCTCTCAAATGTAGATAAGGTCTTCTGTTGTTCCATAAGATAATTAATGGGATTTTGTAGTGACCGTCTGGAGCTTCTGGTGGATGATCGAGAACCAGAATGTCGTTTACTGGTGGTACTGTACCTTGTGGAAGATCCTCGTGTCATGACACTCCTTCTCTTTACTTTTCTGGGAGTCATCGGCTTTGGAGATAATGCTGGAGCCAGATGGTTAAAATCGTGATTATAGTCCTCATGACGATTATCTAAATCAGTATTGAACTCTATCGAATAAAGTGAAGTTCTATTCCTTTTCCTTGAACTTTTATCTGAAACTAAATAGGAAACATAAAAATTAGAACCTGTGCATTATTATAAATATTAAATAAAAGACTCACATGAATCATCCACATCACTTAGAATTATCCTGATTAAATTGATTCCGAACAGAACTCCAAGACCTGAAATAAAATTAATTACTCAAGGTTCCTAAGATGCATATTATTCAAACTTTCTTACAACAAGGACTATTTGCAGGCTACATTGAAATACTTCAACGTCAATGTAATTAAAAAGACAATTTTCAACCTCTGTCGGACTTTCAACTTCAGGACTTGATTCTGGTCTCATTCTGGTTCTGCATTGTGGTCCTTCAGTTCTCCACCAACTTTCACTATTGCTATCTAATTTTAATATTTTGTTGGTCTGCAAAAAAGTTAAATTCGTACTTTGTTAAAACATAAAAATGTAATATCACCTTGTGATCCAATTCTCCTAGATCCAAATATAAACAAATCATAAATATATTCCATATAATCCACAGAATTTGCCATAGTAGATACTGAAATCATAATAATACTCTTATTAGCACTATATGCTCAGTGATGTATAATCAAGCTCAAAGTTACACTCACGGTAATTATATATTTTGTTCTGTTCTGGTAACCACCGAAAAAACCCAGAATAATGAATATTATTTCAAAGAAATTGACCAATATAGGTATCCATAGGAACCCCAGGAAATCAAATACTTGTCTCTGGACAACTGCAATCTTAATAACAGATATTAGAATATAGAAGAATAAATCCTTTTAAAATTTACCGTTTGTACCAAACATGTTGAGAGGTAAATGTAACGTCTGATGTGAAATCCCATATCATGAAAATTTCAAAGTAAGTTATCACAAACTATCATATCCTGCTTCTATTGTTTGCTATGAAATACCAGAGCTGAAATTTTCCATTTTAACACACATCCTTTAGAAGCTACTTCTTCGTTGCCATTATGAAGTGAAACGATATTTTATATTTCAGTTGCACCTATTGAAACCTTCTGAGGAACGATTGTGTTTTTTCTATTAATGTATGCTTGTATGGCTTCTATTTCATCTGTTACTGATGTTCCTGCTTATTTCATGTTTGTTTACATTTGGATCAAACAGACAGTCAAGTCATTTCTGGCAGATAAAGAACCATAGATAAGAAACATCGTAGACCATTTAAATTACATTCATAGAAAAAACTAATCATAGAAATATAATTGATATTTTTCTATGAATATAAATTTGAAATTTCCTGCTCAGTCCAGAGATATCCATAAAGAAAATATAGATATGTCGGTTCTGTGGATATATCTATGGCAGAGTTACACCACAGATTTGTTAAATAAATAAATTCGTTCTGTGATTTAATAATTTGTAAACACTAATAAGCACAATTTCTTTATATGGCTCAAGGACAAAGATTGAAAAATATATAGTAATAAAAGGAGTTAAAATGCCCAGTTTAGACAATATTGAGAAAGCAATGGAAGATATCATACTGACTGAAAAACATCATCCTAATAATGGAATTCTTGAAAAAGTTTTGGGTGAAATCAGTAAGACAACTCCTTTGAAGCAAATGCTGATAGGAGTATCCTCTGGCTGGTTAGTAAAACTCATTTGTATTCATATTTCAGCAGAGAAGCTTTGAAATTTATTGTATCTTTAAACGTTTAACATTTAAATTTCCCAACACACCCACAGTATTGATAATTCAAACGTGTTCTAGGATCGGTGGTTTTTTAGCAATGCGAATAGGAAAAACAACAGCAATGGCTTTAGGTGGGGGCATAATCTTACTGCAGATTGCCAGCGATAAAGGTTTCATTAAAATAAACTGGGATAAAGTAAATGAAAAAATTGATAAAGTAGAAGATATGATGAGTCCAGATAAATTAACATGCATAGATAAGGTAAGTTATTCAGTATCTTCTTTCGATAAATAAAATGAAATACTTCTGTTTTAGGTTGTTAAATTTGCAGAAAAAAATACTACATTTTCAAGTGGATTTTTGGGAGGATTCTTGATCGGTCTGGCTTCTCATTAGTAACCACGCTCATTGTATTTTGTGTAATAATTAATTTTAGTTTTTTTATTTGTAAATAAAATTGATTTGGTTTATCATGAATAAGTTTTGAAATATATTTCTTAAGGAATGCATGTGTTTACCTATTTAAAACTCAGTTTACATTTTCAAACCTTGTCCTCAAAATTATAGATAATAAAGGATAGTTTTGGATGGGCTAAGGAGTGCCAAGACCGGATCATAAATACCAGGCTTATAAGTTATTTCTCGAATATAACAATAGGCCATTAACTGAAAACCAATAGCGGCATTAGCCAAATTATGAAAAACATTCAAATATTTGACCTGGTCAGAAGATATGTCATTTGAATTTTCAATAATTTCACGAGTGTAGTAACTAGAAGTGGAAATAATACTGTTAAATGCTCAGAGTAAGAAATAAAAATAATTATTCTTACTCTGAGGTTAAATGAATCACGACACATCTTTGTTATTAGATAATTAGAAATATGCCGACACTGATATAAGACAGTCAAGAATTGAATAGATCTTTGTTGTCATTGTTCGCGCAATCAATAGTACCATTATATCATGTGGACAAATTAGAAATGCTTCAGCAGACTTGTTTAAAATTTATTAGCTTAAGTGCACTAATTTTGGGATATAGACAATAATTATGCTAAAAGCACTCAATTATTTTCCAAATTGTTCCTCAATCTCCTAATTAAATTCAATTTAAGGTTCGTCTTAAGTCTAATATTCATTTTTCATACATAAAACAGATATACAATAACACCTTTAAAATATTTACAAAACTCTCCATGATGATTATAACTAAATAACAGAGATGTGATCTTGAATAGGAGAAAAAATAGGTTACCTTTGGGATTGTGAAATTAGTTCATGAAGGAGACATTCTGATGGTGTCCAATTTTCCTTCAAGTTTCGAATTTCAACTTTCCTTCTCTTATTTTCCCATTCACCTACAAATCAATATAATTGTTACTCAAGAATCCATCGTAGGAGACCTTACTAAACTTACTGAAAGAATAAAGACAATGAAATTGAGCAACAGCATGTGTAAGCAATCTATCAAAGCTTGTATTAGGGTACTTCACATATCTTTCTTGTGGTGTTTGTTTGAAGAAATGTATAACATCAACTTCAAATAACTTGACAGTATCAACAGAAAGATTTTTTTTTATTCTTAGAGTGCGACGAATTTTAGAAGATATTCTCATAAATGGTTTCTCAGTTTTATATATCAGTTCACATTTTGAACTGTCGAGTTTTAAATTCTCAATTATGTCCCGCTGTTCCTCTTCAGATTTCTCAATGAATTCATTCCAATATTTTAAAGCTTCTGGATCTTCGATTAATTTAGATAATGGAGTTTTCTTCGATTCAAAAACATTCAACACACTACCTTCATATTCTTCTTCAGTCAAGGTATGTAAGATTGCACCTGAGTGAAATAATATTTTAATTGAGTATGTATTAATAAGCATAATGCAATGGCATAATGAAACATATCACTCACGATTTTGGTATCTTCTCCATCTCCTCTTACCACCATGTTTATTAAAAACAGGACTATCGTCAAGTTTAGCAACTTTCGGAGGTTTGAATTGGGAAGTAGTATATCTAGCGGTGTTTGGAGAATTCACCTCATAAGAAGAGTCTGCATCGGTAGAATTTCCGATGCTACAATCAATTTGGATGTCAGCTTTTAGCGGACTTGTCTTTGAAGTATTGGTCTAAATTGTAATCATATACCTACCTCAACTGGGATTCATTATCAGAATCAGATGTTGCATTTGGGAAAGTATATGGTTTCTTTATTTTATCCAAAACAGTCATTATCGGAAATTACAGAATAATTAATATTTATGAATATTTCCTTATCTTTTCCTATCTGCACCAAAGATTATGAGGGAAATTTTATCCACAGAACACAGCGCCAAAGAACATAGATGATTAGAAAAACACGCAACCACAGAGTACAGTTTAACCACAGAATAGCAGTTTCATTGAAATACAACATAGGCCATAGATACAGAGTGTAGTTACCAGAGAATAGAATAAATAAAAGTACCATATGTTCTGTGGTACCATAGAACTATTAAAAGATTATAATCTATGGTTTCTTCCACAGAACATCAATGTCAAATGATGTGTCAATAATGTCATTTTGATTCTGTGGCCGATAGATGTTGACAACTGTGAAAAGAAAAGCAAATTAAAATTAAATTATTTTGGAAATACTTTCAAATTCGAATTTTACTGCAAAAAAGATTTGAAAATATTTTCATTCATCTATCCGAATAGAAAAAAATTAATTAGTTCAACTTAATCAAAGGCCGCAGTATCATATAAATGGTCTTTAAGTGGTAAACTATATCAATTCATAATGAATGGTTTATCCAAGAGTATGAGTGCAGGAAAGGCCCTGTCTCTGCGAAATTTTAGCAAGGACTCAGAAAGTACAACAACAGAAAAACCTAGCAATGATCCATCAGCAGAAATTCAACCAAGCATTTATTCAATTCCCTTCATTCGTTTAGCACAAAACTCTTCTTGTTTACCAAAATATGCAAATGGTTAGATAACTTTAGAAATAAACTAACATTAAGGTTTCTAACATTACAACACTTTTAGTTTTATCGAGGTCTCCAGAAGATGTAATAACAATGGATGATTTGGACGCTCTACAGCAGGATTTAGAAAAACTCCTCACTAACTGTGCTTTAAGGAACAGGTATTTCAGAATTGAGATTGAATCTATAGATAAAGTGGAAGAAAAACGCGATAAAAGAGGAAAACAGGTTGGAATTATTCAATTATTTGATATAACATATCTGTGTACTTGTTTTTCCCACAATATTATTTCAGACTTCTCTGAAACGAAAACGACAAGATGATAAAATGAAATTTAAAGATATTAAAAATGGCACTAGGATTGTCAGGAAACATGGTGTAGCAGTAAATAATTTTGCTGTGGAAACCCCAGCAGTGAGACATGATGTTCCCAAAGTTGCATTACCGAAAATGATACTTCTGAAAAGTTTTGGGCATCTGTGGAGCCCTTTTGTGCTGAGATTCAGAAGGATGATGTGGCAGTAAGTAACTCTCTTTCTCGGTAAGTTGTTCTTCATTGAATTTGTATATTTTTCAGTTCTTGGATACCCTGATTGAGGAATGCTCTAAAGAAATAACCATCAAAGTACCTGAAATTGGGGAACATTTCACAGCTGAATGGTCTGATGAGCTTCTCTTCGAAGAACAGAACGTAACCAGCGCAAAAGGAAATGATTTTAAGAAAAATGGCTTCAATACGTAAGTGATAAATAATCAAACTGAGGTTTGAAATGACCTAACTTCTTTATTTTTAAAGGATATTGGAAAGTTTAGCAAACCCAAAAACACAAAGTCTTTTATCCACTCTACCAGCAACATTAGACAAATTCCGAGGTAATTTAAATTTTCTGTATTCAATATTGTAAATTATTTTTCAAATAATGTTCCAGTATCAGATTTGGGTATATTCAAGAACTACAGTAGAAAAGGATGTATGGAAAAGAGATTAAAAAAAGAACTCATTGATCAAGGAATATTGAGTGTTGAAGATCTTCAGAAGGTATATTCTATTTATTATAAATTTAACAATTTGAATATTTTAAACATGTTTTATTCAGACAACTCCTGATGACGAAGTTTTACTCGAGATTAAAAAATGCCAACATGAACTAATAACTGTTAATGAATATAATAAGATGGAACTTCAGAAGCTCAGGAATAGTGTAGCAAAAGATATGAGAAGACAGGATGTGAAGGAAGCATTGAACAAATGTGACAATAAGGCGAGTGTAAAAAAACTGTGTTGGTTCTGCAACTAAGGAATAATATTTTTAGGTGATGGAACTGTATAATAAGATTATTTTAACCAAGCAAAAGCTCTACAGAATGAAGAAACAGATGTTGACAAACAGCTATTGAATGAACAAATTTCAAAAGATTTTGAAAGCGAAGCAGATGAATTAGTTGAGCAACAGTACATCTTGAATAGAGAACTATTAGATCTTACAGATTCTACAATGTTGTACTGAATTCAATTTATTGTTAATGACGATTTTATTTCAGAGCAGGTTATTGATATAGAAACAAATTTAATTATATCTATTATGTATAAATTTTCTTATTTTATTTAAAATCTAAACACATTAGCACATTTTTTCATTTCAATAAATATTTCTGTTCCTGTGGCATTGAGTTGAATTTTCCCAATGTCCATTATTTGTGAGGATGTTAGAATACCTGTAAATGTTAGACGATGTGAAAAAACATTATATGTACTTGTATTACTTACCTTATGTTATTCTTTTAATCATCGCGATTTCAACATTTGTGTTATTCGTCCACAATGACAATACACTTTAAACAACATATTGATCGAATAGGTATTCATCTGATGAAATTCAAAGGACTACACATGACTCAAGAGTTTATTTATCCATCAAATACAAATTTGGTAGTTAAGTGATGTGATACAACAGGTTAAAATAATAACGAACCCTATTAATTAAATTTGTCTTTCAAAAAACAGGAGGATGTTTGTTTTTTTATTGTTAGTGACCATTTAAAAAACACATCCTAAACAAAATATAGAACAGTCAAGTGTCGACTGAAATTGTCTTTGCATATCAAATTTAAATAAGTGAGCATAAAAATGCAATAAATGTTAATAAACGACATAAACAAACATATTTGTTAGATAACTCTTCATACTTCTCATATCAGACGAGATAATCAAGTTAATAGTTAACAACTAATAAAGATAGAAAACAACAAAAATTTTCAGTCAAAACGCATACATCATGGATTGCTTTCAATATTTGATTCAATCATACAGACAACACAGAGTTAAATTTTTTGATTAAGTGTTTTATATTTCAAATCCATTTTACTGAAGCTTTACAGACTTGAGTTATTAAAAATTATTATTTTAATTGCAACAAGCAAAGGTGATTAATTTTCAAATAATGCAGAACTGAATAAGAAAGAAATCTCAGATTAATTCAAATATTGTTGCTCATCGCCATACGAAATATAGTTGATTGTTATTTGCACAGCGCAAGCATGTAGTTTTTTTAGATTCATCAACCTTGTGTTATTAAAGTTAAGCCAAAGCAAGTCAGGTTAATAAAATATTGAATTTGGGCCTTGAAGATTGAATTTCCATGCAACCAACCCACTATATTTTTTACAGCAAACCCTTACTATTTCACCATTTAGACTTCTTGGAACCTTAACACTAACCAAATTGGAAGATTACAAGCTTTGGTACTTTTTGATAAAACCATTCAGCAAGCATATCTTAGCATCGAAAGATACTTTTTAAAGCTTGCAACAAATATTTTTATACACCTTCAAACAAAATAACTTAACTACTAGCTAAATAATGAAGTGTTGACTTAATATTTGTTGCAAACTATTATCTTGTGCTTCTTTACCAAAAGCCAGATGACTTTCCACCAGGTGGGTTTTTAACACGAATGCATGACTTTCTTTCCAAGTCCAATTCCTCTGCAATTGGAAAAAGAAAACAATTTGAAATTCAAAATCGATTTTTGCATAGAAAAAAACTTTCTAAATGAATTTTTCATTCAAACATTAAGTAAAGTAGCATTCCAGTTTTAGTAGTTTTTCCTTCAATTTCACAGCCTGTTTCTACATTATTTTTCATATATCTGGTTGCAAAATAAACATTTAAACTTGACCAAAAAGGGCAGTCTTCGAGAACAAATTAAATTTAGGAACATATTCTAATACTCAGTATTCTCTCTTACCCAGGTAGATTTTTTTTCTGAATTCATTGAAAATATAATATTATTTTCGAGAATTTCAATTATTTCATAGGACAAATTTTCTAGTCATAGGGAAAATATGTGAAGTTACTTATGTTAGTAGGAGACTATTCAAATTTACTATTCAAGCTGGAAAAAGTTTATATAGGCTAAGCATGAGTAAAGCATTTGTTAAAATAATTCATAATCTCATCAATTAGAAGTTGAGTTTATATTCTATTACCACTGATTGAGAATGTTGAATCTTGAATATTCCTCTGACCCTCTGGTCTGGGACCCTTACAAGAAGGAGTTGATATAGCTGATTCGGGCAGTGTGGGGGTGGGACAAACATGTTCTACAGGGTGCTGCTGAAAATAAAGTAAGAAATATTTTGATACCAACATTTCAGATCCATTTACCTTCCTAGTCATAGATATATCATTATCGACATCGCTATCAACTCTGACTGGCTTGATACTAGCTGCATTCTCAAGATCGTAAACATATGGAGCATATGTTTCAGTCTCAATAAATCTTCCATGGCCTTCCACTGCTTTCAGTTGACCATCATCAACAATAACTCTTCCATTAACAATAACATATTCAGGAACACCATGGCATTCCATACCCTAAGAACACTGCTGTTAACAGATTGTTTCAATATGAAAACAATTGCCACCTTACCTCGAAAATATTAATTTCAATCGCACTATGGTGTGTTTTAGCTGAAAGAACTTTTGTTTTACTTGGGTTCCATATTACAATATCTGCATCTGATCCAACAGCAATGCATCCTTTTCTTGGATATAAATTGAATATTTTAGCTGCGTTTGTACTGGTAATAGCTACAAATCTGTTGGGGTCTATAATACCAGAATGTACTCCCTTTTCCCATATTACAGACATTCTCTCCTCAACACCATTTACACCGTTGGGAATTTTTCTGAAATCAGTTCTGCCAATCTCTTTCTGAGATTTTGTAAAGGTACAGTGGTCACTTCCAGTTGTTTGTAAGATATCCCTGAAAAATATTTTCCATTCTTTCACTATCACTAAATTCAAAGTTTCGACCGTTAAATAATGTATTCTTATAATGCTGGAGGAATTTATACACGAAATCAAGGTTTGTGGATAGAGTATAATCAATTTTTTTCAGTAATCTAAGCAAATTATTGTTCTGGGAACTTTAAAGGTTAATCTACCAAAGGGTCGAGTTATTTTACTAATATTGAAAAAAGCCACTAGTGCGTTGATAACAACTTAAATGTATTCAGAAAAAGTTAGTCTTTCAGCATGCATGTGGTTGAGCTACAGATATTAGTCAGAAACACACTTACGAGGCAAGATATCCCAAAAGCCTGCTAGCATTTTCAGGATTAGAATATATCGGAGGAGCTGATACCAAATTGATATCGTTCGGATCCCCCCCTACACCAATTGAATGAGGTGTAACGGCTCCAAAAACTACTTGTCCCAGTGATCGTCTCTCTTCAATTATTTTTCCTGATCTTTCTGATTGCACATGATCAATATAAATTGGTGCTTTTACCTGAATTCAAATGATTCCGTGCCAAAAAAACATGATTATGAAAACAAAAGACCTCAGAGGCCTTGTTCAAGTGAAATTATCCCCAAGTTAATGAAAGATAGTTAAATTTTATGGATAATTATTGAATATCACATATAGCTTATGTCATTTTCGTGCTACATTAACTAAAAATTTTAATTTTACTTAATTCAGCATCCATGCTGTAAGGCTTCATTCACCAGCGGCGGCTTTTAGGGGGTTAAATAAATAATATTTTCGGAATACCGTTAGAGAAAAATTAAATGTTGAACAAATTTATGATACATAAAATACACAAAGTCGAAAGCATATTGCGATAACATGTAGAATTTCATTGTTCTAAAAAATCCAATGACTAAAGAATTATAAAATATTTTTCTGAAGCTGCAGAGAGAACCTTTTGAGTAGTGAAATATTATAATTAATCAAATAGAGCAATAAACCGTAAGCAGAAATATCCTTAAATTTCCAAAATAATTTATGAATACCATCTATAATATATTTAAAACCTAATAATTGGAAAAAGAAGCCCTGCTTCACTTATCTACCAGCCGCCACTGATATTCACATGCAGAAGCGAATTAAGAACACAAGGAATCAAAAATGTGATGGAAAAAAAATTAAGTTCATATACACTACTTGGGTTGATACTTGGCCAAGGGGTAGAAGAGGTGTTATTTACATTATGTGTTAATTAAAAGTGTGCATTTTGAAATAACTCGAAGGATCACTCGAATTTATGAGGTGTTATTCAGGTTGAATAAAAATGTTTCATGAAATACTTGCATGTTGCAAGAAAAACTTCTTTGAATATTGTCTTTTCGAGATTTTCATTATTGAATGATCTTAAAACATATTTTTTAAAAATCTAAATAATGAATGAGTTTTTGAAACAATGGTAAAATAAAATAAAACTTACTGTGCTAAGAAATTCATAAGGGTCTTTGGTGTCGTAGTGTCAGGTCTCAGAGGTGGACTTAGAATGTAACCGGCAGCATGTTCAAAACATTCATGGTTGCAATGTGAACCATCACAGGCAACACCTGCAGCTAAGGTTTCACCAAATACTTTCTGACTATTTTTTTTGCGTGCTGCGTTTAAAGCCAAACCTGCTGACTTACTCATAACATGCACAATATATAGTGGAGTATCTACCTACAATATGCAATCAGATGCTGGTAACTCAAACAAAGAACAAGTGTATATTCAATAAATAAAAGATGGCACAATTGAGACTATGAACCCAATTCCAACAAACCCCCAAAACTATCAATTCAAAGAAAATTCTTAGGTCAATAAATATACTTCAAAGAATAACAAAATATTGTGCTCATAGTCTCTAGTATGTGAAGCAGAATTTTATATATGACATTAATATAATACACACTCTAAGAGGAACAAGAAATTATTGAATGAATTGGTACTATTCTAAAGTATAAACTGGATAAACTAACACACATAGACAATTAATATTTTTGTTCTTGTTAACGTTTAGTGTATGTATACATTGAATACAATGAACTCATGCTTCAGTAGCATCATCCAGTATGTGGGCGGCATAAATTCATCATTTAAAGCGAAATGAGAACATTTATGCCACCCGTTTATTTTTTATGAAATATAAAATTTATAAGAATACCTGATTGGCAATAACACAAGCTCTATTTACAGCTTCAGCTTCTACTTCTTCGGGCCTTGACAGTTCATGACCTTCAGGTCCAGTTATACCTTGAGCAAGTAATTTTTCTGCGTTTTTCTTAATAATCAAACCATTTTCACAATGTACCATAGGTAGAGCACCTAATTTCTTACATTTCTCAAACACAGAATAAATTTCTTCATCGTTCAACATCATGAGTATGTCATGAACATTTTGAATGAATTTATGCCATGCTCGGTAGTAAGAATTTCCATGTCTTTCTCAACACTGTTGGACCAACTTGTCACTCCCATGTGAAGAGCATAATCGCAACATACTTTCGGATCTGCCCTTTGTCTATTGTCGTAATAAGCGTCTAAGACAGATTGTCCCTTGTCAGGTATTGCAAAATTAACTGAAATTAAATGAATTTATAATTAATTGAAAATGAAATAATATTATATGATAATCTTCAGGCACAATTTCACTTATACTCACTAACAAATGTTGTTCCTCCTGCAACAGCTGCTTTGGTTCCCTGGTAATAGTTATCTGCGGTACAAGTTCCCATGAACTGGAATTCAAAATGTGTATGAGGGTCGATACCTCCAGGAAACACATATTTTCCCTTAGCATCAATAACTCGTGTTCCACCTGGAATGATTAAATTTTTTCCAATCTGTTTAATGACACCATCTTCAATGTAGATATCATCGTCGGTTGTCTCATCCTCATTTACAACTTTTCCATATCGGATCAGTAAACGGTTTTGGGCACTCTGAAATCACAAGGTGAAATTAAATTTCTCATAATTATCATACGAGTTAGGTCTATCACCATTTTTTTAAAATTTAGATTTGACCCTCGGTTCACAGATTTCAGGAATAAAATGAAATTTTTGAATGCATAACACTTGCTATTTGCATTACTGTTGGGTTTAATTACCAATAAACAAATTCTAGTCTTTATCTTATTCAGATAAGGCAACCAGCAACAAAGGCAAGTAGGATAACAAAAAAACGTAAAAATGCATTACTCATCAGAAACTAACAACTGGAAAATTTTATCTTCAAGTTGGAACTGACTAATAGAATAAACTTCGAAAATAGAGCTTTCATGAGACAAGTCAAAAGAAATTCATATGAATAAATTAATTACGTAGCAAATCTCTGGAACTGGTCTTTCACCATACAATCCAATTATTTTCTTAGGTTTTTTGAATTCAATTAAGACCTACAGAATGCGATTTTAATCAGCAATTTTCATTTTGATTTTTTATGAATTTGCTAAGCTATAAATGTAGTTCCAATAGGTGTTGAGATATATATAGGATTTATATAGGTTCATGAACCTATTCCCCCATTTTGAGTTCGCCTTATACCTAGGCGGTAAAATCAATTACATTTGATGTATCTAATCACTCCGCACATAAGCGATAAAGACTGTTTACTCAACTCACCATAATAGATCGAATGAAAAATCTTTGAACAAAATAACGGGCGGTGTTTGCCTTTAATGTTTAATTCGCTTCCAAGGACCCCACAACCGTTAATGTTAAAAATATTCCCTTAAGAAAACCAGTTAATTTATTCTCTGAACCGGTTATAATGATTAAGGATCGCAATGAAAAACTAAAGCTCTCATCAAATCGTTATCTTAGAAAATGATTGCAAACGAAAATTGCAATAATGTACGCGAAATTATCAGTATCAGATTAATCTCGGCATGCAGTTGAGTGTCATTTAGAATCCGCCCAATTATAATTTCCGCAGTCGACTTGATCGATTCAACAGAGGCAAATTTACCAGAATTTCTACATCAATTAGATTAAAAATAGTCAATATTTTAATTTCATGAAAAATAATGACAATTCAGGGAAAAATCAATAATACAGTAAAGGCGTTTACCGTTAGAATTGATTCAATTTTATTTAAACATTTCGTTAGATCGGATATCCTGTATGGGATCTACGTCTATTTCAAAGCCGGAAATAGGAAGCGATGCCGTTTTACACCGAGATTCAACATAAATTATATAATATTTATGTTACAATTACCTGTAAATGAATGGGCACTTTTTTGACTGGGGTACTCATTATCAAAATTTGTACTATATTACTATTATCTTTAATTCACTACTTCCGCTACTGGCTATGACCGCCTATTGACAATTTCGGCTAAATGTAAACTAAATAGAATAGTGTGGTTATTATTTCAACTGGAGGACGCAATGAACTTGCTACTGGGTGTTTCTGTTTTATTTATATACTTCTTGTTCGATCACTAGTTGGCGTTCAACTCCATATAACGAAAACTGCACAAACTTCTAGCGTCTCTACTTTTAATCACTAGATGTCACCACAACCCCAGGGGTAAGATATCTACGGGATGATTTCAAGTAGTTGACTGAAATGACCACAGATGTCCCTACTGAAAAATCAGAGACGTAACTTCAAAATTGGTGGATGAGCTTATAATATTGCTCCATGAAAACAGTGGCGAATGCACCATTTCTTCTTTTCACTATTCAAACTTATCCCCTGGATTCTAAACGAATAAATTATCGAATACTTGAAAATGCTCATTACTTATTAAATATACAGGTTGTGTCGGGAAGAATGCGCTCATTCATTGGTGGAGAAATAATGCTATTACCTTAAAATTTTGTAAAAGACTTGAGATTCATCAGAGTATATATTATATGGATCAAAATCTCAGTCCGATGGCCGATGGGAATTATATTCTGGAAATTATTGAAAAAAGTATATGTAAAAAATTATTATTTGAAAAAATTTAGGCTCAAAATTCGAAAATTACAGACATTTGGCAAAACGATATAGCACTCGTTTCATGGCTATTTGCCATAAAAGTGGGGAAACTATAGGTTCTTCACGAGGAATATCTTTTCATTCGTACCGTTACGATGGCAAACTTTTCTATAACGAATGATAGTTAAATGAATGTACTTTTCATGCATTTTTCTCTGAATCGAATTGAAATTTCTATTCGGTAAATTCGTAACATCTGTATGTTCGATTTAGAAAGTGCCCATTTTTCTATCCCAATAAACATCTGTTGAAAATAATGTCATTGATTGAATTTAATTCCACATTCAAAATAGGCCGATTTCTAGTTATTATATTGGTAGTATTCGTACAAATAATAATATCGTTTTGAAAGCAATGCCATGTAAAAATGGAAAAGTATAATTTAAGGGTGTCGGGGGTTAAATTACAGGCTGCATCCCGCGATATACAAGCGCAGAGGGAGAGGGATGGTGTTTTTTGTGAAAAGTAGGTAATCCGTGAATCGCGCAGCGGCCATGACATTGAAAGAGGTGTCCGTCAGGGAGACTTTCTAAACTGAACAGCCGCCACGTTTAAATTGCAATCTTTGTTCGCAAGATTCGCAGTTTAATGCTTATTGTCGCACCTGGTCTTCACCCCTCTCGCTGATACACACTAAAAAACCGGCTTGTATAGAATATTTGGGGAGAACCTTTGTCAATGGGGTAGAATAATGGAATCTGAGACGCATCAACCTACCCCTAAACTCACCCTTTTCATATGTGATGATGCTACAACCGTACTCTGTTCTATAACCGTCTGTAATCAGCTTCTCGACAGATCTTCCGTATCGCTTGCTAAATGTACGTCTGCCAAAAAAGACACCTAGATTCACCCCACAGCATTCGAGAGCACCACTCTTTCACGTTTTCTCCTTACTTCACATGGGTACCACTGGTTTTTCTTCACTCCCAGCTGTAACATACAATACAGGCTGATTATCGTCTGACTTTGGGACATAAACGGTTCAATACTTCATGGATGCATTAAAAATAATTTATAGTCAAATGAAATTCTGTATGTCTGTTCAAAGTGGCTTGTAGGTTTCAATATCCCAGATAAGTTTGAGTGATAGGTAAAATAGTTCTGAAGTTATAAAATAATATTTTGAACTCCCAACAAGATACGATGGTAGAAGCGGTTTTGAGTGGCATTGCTTGGGAAAATTATTGTGTTTACAGTCGGTATTGAGCTACTTGGTCAATGTAAATTCTTTTCTCGCTTTTTTAATTAATTTACTATTGTCTTCTTTAATGAAACACATATAGTTTGAAAGGAAAATTACACAATTTCACGGATTTGATACTGAAACAAAGAACTACACGAAAATAAAGATCATGTAAGTAAATCTAGTGAAGAATTAAATACTTAAATTGATATTATTTTGACGAAAAAATATTTCATTATGCGAAATATCAATAGGTATTATGATGCTCACGAAAATTTGGATAAGGTTTTGTGATTTTTCACATCAACAAACTTGAACTGAAAGTTTTTCAAAGTTTTCCATTTCGCAATTATTGTAGAATTCGATATTTTTCGCTTGATATTAGAAAATGACGACATGCGAGAAAAATTACAGCTATTCAGGTGAGAAATCAGAATGGCATATTTAACAGTAAAGATGAGTTTATTCCTCCCACACCGAGAGGATAGTGACGGTCAGTTACTTGCTTGACAGGCCGTTGATATCTCGCATTTTGGGGTAGTTTTCATGCGCACCACCCTCAACTGAAGCACCGCCCTATTGGTCGATTTGATCCGCCTTAATACACCTAATTATACGTTCATTATTCATGGGACAGAATGACACCTGACACCTCTGCATATTTCAGCGCTTCAACTTCACTTTTCATTTATGTTGTCATTGGAAAGCATACCTTTCTTTGCTCTTCCCGGAATACGAAATTTATTCACATCTACCTGCCTGCCTTCAATGAACAGTAGATACTTTTTTATTAGCCATGTATTACAATCTCACCCAATTCAATCTATTCAGTAATTTCAAAATATACAAGATCTCTGTAAAATCCCATAATCATGGGTCCACTTCGACTGATAGATATAGGGGTTTGATATGTTTTATAATTTTTACATTTTCATTTATTTTTTCCATCCGTCCGGCCGTAAGCACGATAACCTCTGAAGGGATTGTTTTAGACAATACGGCACTAAGCGAAATGAAACTTTGGGTCCACACAAAAACGCTCATAATAAGCCTCATGCAAAATTTTGTGGCCATAGTCTTAACAGAACCATAAAAAAATCAATTGGAATATTGAAAAGAATATTCTCTTTATTTCCAAAACAAGATATCCGATTCGGGTGGAATTTATTTTGTGAATGAAGACTGATATACTGAATGTTCATGGAAAATTTCAAGAGAATCGCATTATAACCATCTGAATTTTTTTTAATTATTGATTTTTTTTTCTTATTTAATTTTTTGAATAGTTTCCAGAATATAATTCCCATCGTGCTGAGATTTTACATTCATATACTTAGCAAGAATCTAAACATAAATGAGAGAATAAAGTTGACAATATACAGGTGTTTCCTAAACATGCGGCAAATATTCAGGGGGTTGTTCCTTGGACTATTTTAAGCATGTTTTGTACTTTGATGATTTTTGAAAACCCTCTTTGTTTCGAGATACAGGGCGAACAACATTTTTCATCTTTTTTAAATTAATAATAGTTTAAATAAAAATGCGTACCGCACTGTGTTTACTAAGTAGGTACAATTTATTTTTAAATTTGTTTAACAACATTCCAATTACTAAAAACGGCCAGTTTTTTGACTTAAAATTGATAAGTTCAGATGGTAAAGGAATACAGATTAAACACGGTTTTCATTTGAATTCGTTTTTTTTGGCTAGAGGTGGTCATTTTCAACAGTTTTTGTAGGTTAAGTTAAATTTTCATGTAATTTTTCATAATAAAATGTTATTATCTAAAATTTTGTTTCCCCTGTATCTTCGAAACAAAGAGGTTTTTCAAAAATCATCAAAGGACAAAATATCCTTAGAATAGTCCAAGGAACAATCCCTTGAATTTTTGCCGCATGTTTAGGAAACACCCTGTATAAAGAAGAAACATATAAAAGTTCTTGGAATAATTCTGTCTTGAAACTGAATTTATCCTAGCTATAAGAAAATGGCAAATCCGTAAGTTAGCATATCTGGTATCAGCCATAAATGATGCACAAGCGGAAAATTGTTGAATAAATGAAGGGACGGATGGAAAGTCCTGGGGTGATAAAAATTACCTGAAAAGTTTTTCTGGTGGGAGTGATTTGATAGTGAATAATTAACCTGAAGGGTTTCTCCATTTCAGCGGATTTTCGTGGGGGAGGAGCCAGTGTGGTCAAATGGGCCCATAGCCATTCAGGAGGTTCAGAAGCCGGTCGAATTTCAGCGCACACCTTTAAGCCCTTAGTGCAGCTTCACATATTTGAACAATGTGCAAGGCTGCATCAGAGAGTACGACCCTTTCAAATCAGTTACGCGTGAACCCTATTCCCGAACACTACTTTCATTCACCCCTTGTACTTCCCTTCAATAAGATCGGCTTCAAGTGGACCTCTTTTCAACCCTGACACACATTTTGCGCTACACAACGATGAAAATTCGCCAGTGTTGTTTTGTGAGATAATCTGTTACCAGGATATTCTAGGTGGGTGATCAATTTTTGATTCATTTAAATTATCTTATTTTTTAATTTTCATTACTCAGAACGTATCTGACAAATTTGAATATTTTTTAATGTGGCGTCAAGCGTCATGAACATAATTTTATAATTTCCATGATAATTTTCACCCGGGAAAATTGAGCAGTCATCTGAGAATTTTCACGACATTATGCCAGTTATTTTTGTAATTTTTCCATACTTATTGAAATCATACTACAGTGAATAGTTTCCAGATGAACGCAAATCAAAATTAACAATAATTTCTCATGGTAACATCGGCCATTACAAATTCAAATGTTTTAAATTCTCTTTAAGCTTGAAGAAGCTATAATTGCTGAATATTTGTATAAATGATTTAATAGATCGATTTTGGATTTTATTCCTCCTCAAGTCTAGGCAGATTTTGAATTTTCAAGGAAATCTTCAAGCATAAATAGGCAGATCGATGAGCGTTGAACGCGTAATTTTTCAATTTGTTAATTTTCCACTTCATCTTGGATTTAGCACGTTTTCACGTATATTTTTGGCGTCCAAGATGCGATTTTGACTGCATTATGTTAGCAATAAACAAAAGGATTGTTTCAATTCAAAATGAAGATTTGAAGCTTTCATCAACACGTGTTGTTGAAAATTGATGACTTAATGTGGCCTTGGTGTTTGTTATTGTCCTGTAATATTGGCTGTGAAATTCAATACTTCATGATTTATGTGAAGTTTTAATTATCTGTATTATTTCAGGATTCATCCAGACCAACGTCTGGAGAAATTTGCCCATCGTCTATTATTAATTTCTTTTGCTTTTGATTGTTGCTCGAAAGCCTGTTGTTCGAATTGACTTTTGGGCTGCAATCAAGTTTGAAAGAAATTTTATTTCAACATAAACCAGTGGGTTTTCCATGAGGAAGATGGCATCACATTGGTGAGCTCTTTTTCGGTACAATTTTTATGTCAGACGTCATATGGTTTTAACTGAAAACTGAACTATTTCTGAAATTCTCAACAATATAATGATTGAAAAATAGTTGATTACAGCTTTTTATACAATGATGAACTAGAATTGAATACAGGACAACAGAAGCGTCGATTGCATGCCTCTTAAAGTACATATATTTCTACAGAAATTGAATTTGTAATAATAGCAAAAAAATAATTGAACCCAATACAAATTAAATGAACCTGAAAGAGTATTTCGGTCTTTAGAAAATAATAAATATTTATGGAAGATTATTCATCTATCAGTAAACATTTTTTAATTTATATCAAATGATTGTGTATTTGGACATAAAATGGATACAAGCTTTATATGCAGTGATCATGGAAATAATGGTTAGAAATTAACATAAGTAGTATAGCTCTACCAGCATATAGGTGTCAAATGAATCAAGGAGAATAAGCAATTGTAAAAAGATGATTAATGCGAATTATCGATTGGTTCAGGTAATACCCATTGATACTGTGGTTTTACCAGTATTCAAATGAAAGGTTCAAATTTATTAATATTGTGTGATCGCAGTCTCTTGCGCTTCATCCCACTCTCAGCTTTGCTATAAAAATAAACCAAACATTGATTGCTCATTCTTAAGTGAATTCTGCAAGATGAGAGTGTTGTTTCTTGTATTCTTCCTGTGCTTAGCGTCATATACCCATGGATGGGTCGCTAGAGGTATCACCCCCGAAGAAAAAAGACAAGGTAATTGATTTTTCCAAATTATTAACGCGGATTTAGATTCATTCTAGGAATGATAAAGTTGCAATCGACGTGAATGAACTAACATTTATATCCTCTATAGATCAATTTAACATTGAGAAATATAATCGATATACTACTATAAAGTTCTCTCTTCAATTGAAAAAATGTTCCTAACTGCGGAAGCTTCTACTTCTTTTTAATGGTTTCCCCTTCATTTTTGATAAACTCGAAATCTGATCATTTGCGCTCTTTCAAGGACATCCGAACCAGTGCTGGCATGAGGACCTTGGATATTTAAATAATGGAGTTGCAAAAAGATTACCCAAGCAATGTGCTGAAGTTAGATGTAATGAAAATGGCGAATACGACATAACTGGGTAAATATTTTCAAATTTTCTATTGAAAACAAAATTCTGATAAACTATTATTATTTTTATACATCGAATTATTGGATATTCATTGATAAAATCGAAAAAGTATTCGGTAATATTATCTGTTTAGTTGAAGTTAAGTTTTAAGGTTTATATATAGGCGTTGGAAGATAGTTCTTAGTTTTGTGTGTGATGTTGTTATGTTTTCTAGGTGTATAGCAGTGAATGTTGAACCGCCATGTACAGTGGTGAAAGGAGATCTATCTAAGCCCTATCCAGATTGCTGCTTCGAGATAAAATGTCCCGACAAGAACAAACAATAAAATATTAAAATGTCTAAACTGAAAAGTGGAATAAAGTAAAAACTTACAACATTTTGTTCTTTTTCAATTTATCTTCACAAAAGATATATTTTTTTTAGCAGTAGTGTTTGAAAGAGAAGTTTCATAAGTCATTAATGTGGAAAATCCTGGTAGATAACCAGGTAAAATAATGAAGGAATGACGAAGAGTTAAAAGTAAATATAACAATTTTCTGAACGATAAAAGTGATTGAACTTATTGAATATTTATACTTGGAGGGCAACATCCTGCGTTTTATCATTTGCGGTTTAATGCTGTTCTGCCTTCTTATCTTGACACCACGAATCTTTGATTTAGCAAGAGAAATATTCAGTAACCTGGTCACGACGGTAACTCCAATAAAGAAATCTCAAGGAATTGACTGGCAATGACCGAGATATTAATGGTAGAATTGGGTGAAGTGGATGGTAAACTATTATTATCAGTTAAAGTATAGATTCAGTCGTGGACTAGTGGACTCCAGTGGTTATTAAAGCGATTAAAAACAGCAACATCCAAAACCCCACTGTTTTAACGGTTGGTATGTAGATTCGCTAACATTTTTTGCACAATTTTCTATATAACAATTCGAATCATAATACTGTAAGTCTAAGGAGATTGCGGTAATCAATTGAGAAAATTCATATCGTCTATTCAAGGAAAACCGTGGCTAAATTCCCGCGAATTTCCTTTCATTTCACTCCTCTTTCACAGGCGTCCTAACTACGGAACAAGCTACGATCGCGGATGTTTATTATTCTTAATATGTAAATGTTAAACAAAACGATTATTTTCATATACAATATGAGTCATAGAATGTGTTATTTTCACGGATTGCATATGGGGAAAACAATAATTTCAAATTGAATAGAGGGCTATTTAAATATTCATATTTTGTGGGTTTACAAAATATATTTTTCTCAGTTGCTGATGTCACGTGCCCCACGAAATTTTGCAAAAGTTTGCGCGTCACTATTTCCCTTCAAAATACCAAATTTCGAAATGATCGGATGAGTGGTTTCGGAAATATCGAAGATGATGAAACGAGAAAATAATATTTGTTATGTTCAAATCAAATTTACTCAAGTTATCTAAATTATTACTGACAATAGATAGAAATATTTCAGACATGCTGTCAGTTTTAACGAAAGTATACAGCTGAATAAAAAAGTAATCATCAAATTTTGAATCTCAATTAACTGGACTTAATTCGTTGCAAATAAATTCGAGTAAGATGATAATCGAACCAGTCTGTAATATAAAGTAGGTATAATGAATAGCCAAATAGTCGGGGCGAGGAGTTCAGGAAGGCAAAATCATTAATTCTGTATCGTCATTTGTCGTTCACAGTTTATTTCGATAAAGCTAAGCGCGCTTTACAAACGGCCTGTCCTAGTAGAGATCATAAAGCTGTTCTAATAATCAAGTTACTATTATTCTTTCGACAAGACCGGTGTTAGTTATAAATAGAATACTTCTTCGAATTGAATATTGTTGCTTGTCCAGAGGCATCTGTTAATTATCGACCAATTAAAAAACAAAAGACCATTCTGATTTCTCGCCTTTTCATAAAAGCTGATAAAACTGAAAGAGATTCGGTGATTTGCCATAAACTACCGTCCTTGAGTTTTCAAATGAACCAATATAGAACCATTCAACAACATGATAAAGGTAAGTAGAATGGAGAATATGTAGGAAATATAGATTATTTAAACAAAACAGTGGTACCTTGCAGCAGTGATCACACTTATTACTACACTGTTTGTGACTTAGGTAGGTGATGCAGTTTACTAAGAACTTTGTATTAAATTTTAATTTTTATCGATAGATATTATTGCAGAATGATTCTCAAATTCGAAACTTGGTGTAATTGCCTCAAAAAATTTCACGCATTAAGTAGGTATAAGTTAATATCCTATAAATGATTCAATTTTCATTACTTTAGCGATGCCAGTACTTGGATGGGTAACCGCTCTATTGATCATTTTTGTGGATGTCTCATGAAAAAATCCTAATTATTGTGAACTATTATGGGTCTCTTGTTAATTTATTTTATTTTGAACTTATGATCAACTGAAGTACGAATTCTGTTCAAACAATGAGATATTAAGTATAAGAATCAACGTGAAAGAGATAATCTTTTCCTTTCTCATAAAATCCAAAACTGCAACATTGAGTGAACTGAAGGTTACCCTATAACGATAATAAAATTGACATTGCTATCTTTGATTGCAACAATCTTGGGAATTCTTAATTACAACATGTAATTTACGGCAGTAAGATTAAAATATACATAGTCAGTTTTTGCTGAATACGCCTTTCATTAACGTATCTAATAACTTCATAATTTCATCGATAATGTTCAACTAAACTATCAGTATTTTACAGTTTTCAAATCTTAAATTCGTTTGAATCAGTGGAAACAATTTCAATATTATATTCATATTTGGGTTTTTATGATTAAACCAGTTCTATTTGAAAAAGTGAGTCTCTTTTCACTGGTGAAAAAAAATTATTATGAAATAGACGAACAGATTGATGTTATCAGTGAGTTCGATAGAAAAATCATGGATTTTGATATGGAAAAATTGTGATAACATCGATAAAATAACTTTATGTTGTATGCGGTATACAAATGACGCTGAATGTACCGAAAATCCAGTATTTAATGCAACCATACGTATTTTCTGAAATACCTACAAATTTTTAGACAACTCATACAATTAAACCAAATAAAAACAGCTGAAATCTACTAATCCCAAGCAAAATAATTCTAGAATGTATAAAGTTTGAATTCGAATGAAGGGGCGTATCAAAACTGTTAATGCGGTAATTTATCATAATAATAATTTTGAATCAAACACTATGGAATGTAATGAATTAATATTTTGTAACGGAATGTATCATTACTAGTAGATAATTAGTTAATCAGCTCATAAAAATGCGACATAATGATAATGTTTTCTGTATTCAATTGTCAATTAATAAATGCAGTGTACACAAATAATATAATTAAACAATTGAAAGATTAGCTACCATGAAATCGACTTAATCGAAGAATACATATTGATTATTATTTTCGTATAGTGTGAAAATCATAAGGAATTGATTTGTTTGGGTTTGGGTTGCTTTTATGTAGATTTATCTATCAGGATATTTCATTTTTTTAAATTCCGATTTCTGTTTATGTTGTGATTGAAATTCTTAATAACAAAATCCATAGTGTAGGCAATGTTTCAAGGTTCCAAAGACACATTCCCGAATAATTGATACAATTAAAAATATCATTTATCAATCTAGTTTCCCAAGCATTTTTTTTATTTAAATTGAACCTCAATTAATTTTAATCGGGAATTTCTAACAATTAAACTTCCTCTATCTTAATCCTTTATCTCTGAGTATTTGAAGAAGGGACAATGAAAAGTACAGAGGATATATCCATGCGCTTTTAATTCATTTTGAAATTTTGCCTCAGGCTAGTGGGGATTTTGCTTGGATGAGATTAAGGTTTAGTTTAGTTCAGGTAGATTTGTGGTTATACTTGGGTACTTCAGTGATTTTTGACTAGTGCGTTACTTATTATTTGTTGAAATTAATTTGTTATTTTATTTGGTCAAGGTACTGGCATGGCTGAAAATACTGAAGGTGAGAAATTACAGCTTCACATGTATTATAAATCCCTTAATATTCATATCTCATGTGATGGCATAGTTACATGATTTTAAAAGGCAACCCCCAAGAGAGTTTTATAGCGGTTTGTAGTCGAAAATAATGGAAACGAGAATATGAAAAGTGCTTAATACGTCATATGTGTGATATAGACCTCAGAGAATTGTATATAAGCCTATCGCATTAGATGGTCGATGCACGTCAGTCTTCATTTAACAGTGCACGTTATTATCTGTCAGAGCTTCATGCAGATATCCTCATCCTATGAATAGATAAAATCCTAAATGCGTTTTGCCTGTAGCCTACTGAAAAGTCGTTTGAATAATTCAACTAGCTAACTGGTCCGATAAAATAATAAACGCGCTGTGACAGATCGAATAACTTCATGCTGTCAATTTTCTACATATGACCAAGGAATTATATACACTTAATTTGAATATTTAGGCGATATTTCAACTATGGAAATATAAACAGATTCCGGAAAAATTAATAAAACATTTTTACCTGAATTCCTATGCAAACAATCGTTATAGGTTTTCTGGAGTAGTAATGAAATATTCCTCAATTGTTCTCTCTAGGTACAATGTCAGACTTCCGAAGTAAAACGGAACTTGTGGACGAAGTTACACCCCTCAAAAAAAAGGCAACTAAATGGAGAGGTCTAACAGCTTATTGGATTCTCGGGCTATGTAACAATTTTGGCTATGTTGTGATGCTGACTGCTGCTGATGACATCATAAAGAGTCATTCAGGAACTCATGTAAGTCAAGATTTGTAATGGAATTCAACAATCATCGTTTTTCTGTTTGCACATTAGCATTTTCATGTTTTAATTTCTTCCCTAGAGTTGCTGTCAAGTGAATAATTTTCTTGTTTACAGGAAGAGAAAAAGGGTCCAAGAGATTGTATCTACATGTCAACTGGAGCAATTCTCCTAGCAGATATCCTACCAGCATTAATTGTTAAACTGTCAGCTCCCTTTCTTCCATTTTTTGTTCAGTGAGTTCAGCGTTTTTTGGTTTGGTTTTTAAATGAATGAAACATTTTTTAGCGTTCGGGTTGGTCTGTGTATTGTTGTAGCTGGAGCAGGGTTCCTCATGGTAGCTTTCAGTGACAATATAACCATGTCTTTGGCTGGTGTTGTCTTAACGTCTTTCTGTTCTGGACTTGGTGAGGTCACTTTCCTGCAATATAGTGCATTTTATGACAAGTGAGTTGAATGAACAGTATTTATGTATAAATATTCTTTTGAATCAGGAGCTCATATAATACAAAAACGGAGTACCATACTATTCAACGTATGATACTAGAACCCAGTGAAAAACCTCAGTAGAAAAAACCCGCAATAAAACAAAATACATACCTTCATTTTTTTGTTTTTCGGCGGGGTGAGTTTTCTAAACCAAGTTTGGCCTTCCAAGCGATGTTTTTTCGGATTTCCTTATTTTCGAAGACCGCCACAGGTTCTTAAGGAAGGATAATCATCTCCCATAGATGGACTCAGCATAACTTGATGGAAAGAAGATTCACATGTGACCCCCTTTTTATTTTTCTGGTGTTTTCTAGGAATGTGGTGTCAACCTGGAGTTCTGGTACAGGTGGAGCTGGTGTCATTGGTGCTGCAACATACACTATACTCAATACATTCGGAATGAGAAATACGCTGTTGATTATGCTGATCATACCAATATCTATGGGAATATCGTAAGATTGTCAATTGTTCTTGAATTAAACTCAGCAATACCCACACGGAATTTATAGGTTCTGGATTATACTGCCACGACCCTCAGACGAAGATAAAAAAATGGTGGAAATTCAAAGAAGGGTGAATTCGGAAGAAGTCGATGATCCTGTGGCCACGTTTTTCAAGAAAGTAGGCAAAGTGCCAAGTCTGATGAAATTTATTATACCCCTATTAACGGTATATTTATTCGAATATTTCATCAACCAAGGAACGGTGAGTGAAGTTCAAATATCTTGTCTTCAAGTTCAATCTGATTCAAAGCAGACGAATTCATTCAACTTCTAATATATAGCTCCTGAATATTTTTATTAAACTTAATTGTTTCAGTTCGAGTTGATCAAAATAAAAAATGACTTCGTGGAGCCAGATAACCAGTATCATTGGCTGCAAGTTGATTACCAGATTGGAGTGTTCTTGTCTAGATCATCAGTGAATCTGTTCCATGTCAGACATATCTGGGTGTTCTCTTTACTCCAACTGGTTAATGTTGCAATATTCACAACCGAGGCCATTTATTATTACATCCCCTATTTTTGGATTATTTTGGCCCTTACCTTCTGGGAAGGACTGCTGGGAGGTGCAGCCTATGTTAACACTTTCTACAGAGTTTCATCAGAGGTATTCATTTTACCTATAAATCAGAATGATATTATGAGTAGGAGACTTGTCTCATAAGTGTTCCTACTGAAACACTCTTCTAGTTTGTTGAGCTCTTATATTGCTTCTATAATTTTTTACAGACGAAGGAAGAAGACAAACAATTTTCTTTGGCAGCAACATCTTTCGCTGATAGCGTAGGAATAAGCCTCGCTGGTTTACTCGCAATTTTAGCCCATAACAAAATCTGTGATTTACCACTACCCAAAGGTGCTTAGTGAATTCTCAGTATTGTTTTTAGTAAATTCTCAACTTCGTTTTAATTTTCTAGTAATTAATTTAATTGTTATTTATTAAATGATAGAAATTTATTCAATACGGAATGTTTATTGAATATCGGAAAACTAAACAATTGAGAAATATATTTCCATTTGGAAATAATAATAATAATAGTTGAATTTATCTTCGGAATAAGAGGATAAGACTGAAATATTTTGGACCTTTTGTTATGAACCAAAGAAGTAAAAGTAATTTTGAATTAAGATAAAATGTTGCAAAATTTAAAATGCAGAAGTGATAATTGCATTTGAATGGATTCCAGTCATATTTTTATTATAGTATGTAAGAACACATTTTGATATTATTGTTCCTAAATATAATTTATTTTCGACTACGTGTATTTCTTTTACCTTTTAGAAAGATAAAGAACGTTCTCGATGAAAAATATTCGAGAAGTTATAAGTATGTATACACTTTGAATATAGGCAACCCAAAATACATGCCATTAAAACCATTGGTAGGCTGAAGTAGTCAGTAGTTTCAAAGTGAACCAAAGAAGTATGTTTGCCCAGGAACAAAAGAAAGACAACTAATAATAGAGGACTGAGTAACTTTGGTTGCCTACGCTAGAATTTTAAAAGTACCACCAGAAAATAATTAAACTCCTAATTATGTTTTTTTGAATGGGTAGAAATGTTTATACCTGAAGAAAGACTAATAAACTGCGGGACAAATACTAAACAAATTCAGATCCAATAAAAAACCATTGAAGGTAGAAATTATGGGGATTTCAGGAAAGGTTGTGCGAATTCGCACTTCTGGGATTCTCATTTCTGGGATATTATGGGAAACATGACAAGAAAACTTTATAATCAGTATAATCTTCGGGAAATTTTTCTGTCGACCGTGGAACAGCTGGTAACATCTTTATTCCATATTTTTTAATCATTTTGTACAAATAAATAAAATAAAAACGTCATAACCCTAATACTAGCAATAAAAATACATTCACAGAGCAATTATCACTAATTCAGTTACGAACATAAATTGTTCTCGTCACAT
This sequence comes from Propylea japonica, assembly GCA_013421045.1. NCBI lineage: Eukaryota > Metazoa > Arthropoda > Insecta > Coleoptera > Coccinellidae > Propylea > Propylea japonica. The sequence continues at coordinate 35,038,142 of CM024248.1, read as the reverse complement.
TTTAAATAACAAATTTCGGTTATAAAGCAAATCGTGGTACAAAAAATATAAACGACAATAAATAAATAAATAAATGCTTCACAACAATTATCAGACTCAACAAATGGTTTCTACAGGGGTAGACTTCGATGTATTCGTGATGCTATTTGTTACGGTATCACCTGTAGATTGCAATCCTTGAAATGTGGACGAATGGTGGTTTGATGTTCCAGCAGTACCATTCTCGTGAAGTTCTCTAAAGCACCACAATCTTTTCACTGCACTCAACACCTGAAATTATCATCATTATTATACTGTTCAGATATTGACATCTTCAAGCTGATATTTTTCGTATGAGAACTTACCTGCGGTTGACATCCGATAACTATGAAGATAAACACACCCTGTAGACTGTTGAAAATGTCTGATATGTACCAAATTTCTTGCGGTCCACCCAAAGCATCTGACAGAACATCCGTTATCCATGTTACACCCATAACTATTACCAGTTTCATACACACTCTTCCAAGGGCAGCCCTGAAAAGAATATATTTAGAAAAAATTTCATTAATTATTAAATAGGTGTTAAAAATTAAAGTTACCGTTCTGTTGTCGATTTAACCAATTCTCTTTTCCACAAACCACAGGTGAGTTCCTTTGCTGTTAAAATGAATAGTATAAGGTTGATGGTTAACAGCAGCCCTATAGGACCGTTGAAGAAAGGAAGTTTTTCCCTTTCACCTAAAAAATGAAGAAAAATGTAAATTGATTCTTCCAGACGATACATGATTTATTTCATGAAGCAATATTTTATTTTCAGCGGAAAAGGGAAAGTAAATCAGATTTCAATCCGCACAGAGAGAACAGACAAAATGTCAATTTTTATTTCCATATATTTTCTTCCGAAAAAGTTGAAAATTAGCTATTATTCTTGTTCTACCACTGGAAAATCTTCGTTTCTGTCGATTTACAATAGAGCTTTTATAACCAAAAACAAATATAACATTCTCGAAAGAATTTGCCTCTAAATAAATATCATTGATAAATAAAACAAGATAAAAGTATCTCTCTTATCGAAGTAATATAAAATATAAGACCATTGTGGCCACCCGTATTCAAAGACGCCTCTTTTTATTTACTGTCTGTTGAATTTCACAGGAAGTGGGAGTTTGTTATCTCCCTTTTCAGAGGCAAATATTTTTCTGATAACTCTTTACCTGAAAGGGCAAACACTGATTAAGCTTATTCCCAAGATGAAATGTCATTGGACTATCATCATGATACGTATAATATTATATCCTCACGAAAATTGAAGATTCCCAGATTTTAACTAAATAGAAGCATTTAAATTCAGAAAATGTTTTGTCCTTCAAGTAAAATGATTACTTACTTCCAAACCAGCATTTATTTTCGCCAAATCTTGGTTTAATGAGATCGTTATCTGGCAGTGAATCCAGTATCACACCAACTCCAGCTATAAGAAATGGTATACCCCAAGCGTAAAGTTTATAAAGTCTCAGTCTGCATCTCTCCTGGCTTTTTTCTATGCTTTGAGGTCGAAGATCCCTGAAAAAATCACTTCAGTAATGGCAGAAAGCGTGATGGGTTGAAAAACACCTTACCTGAAGGTCCACCAGATGTTGAAGCACATTGTGTTGAGCCAAAAGAATGCAGCCAGGGTGAAAAAATGTATTGTCACAGCTGAAAATATTGATTTGAGGTTATTCTTTTTGTCTTGTCAAGATGAGATAAATGATTTTTAGGTCTTTTGTCACTAAATACCAACAAGTGCTTGAAGTTATTTGAACAAAACCCACATAGGTCATTCTGTAGCACATGAAGGATATATAGAATTATTTTGATTCTTGAAAATGGTATCAAGTGATGGTTTCATTCTATTAAATTTCACGAATAAAAGGCCAATTTTTGTGTATCAGTGGTGATTTACAAAACATGGGAAAATCTTTAAAATCAGACCCTCAATAATGATGCGTATTTTTGGCGAGAATATAAAATGTGTTATAACTTGTTTTTCGAATGTCTTGTTGAAGATGCTAATTCGGAGAAGAAATATTGGCAAAATTCGTGCCGGCGCCACATATGTCAGAAATCGTTCGCCAAAAATACTTTCATCGATTCCATTCGACAATTAATTCAATCACATGGCTCAGCTAATTTTATTCAGAACATATGTTTTTAATATTCGGACAGATATTGTCTATTTTTGAATAACCTATATTACATCAGGCCCGACTAGGTTTGAATGAAGCGTAAAATTATTTTCTTAGCAAACATAATTCGCAGCTTTTCTCTGCCCTATATTAATGCAACCCATAAATAAACGAGTGTTTACACCGAATGTATACGGACGTGCGAAAACTGCATATCCACGTGAAGCTACATTTAAAACAACAATTTTAATTTTGTTCCCTTTGAACACATAAGTGAACTAATGAATTCATCTATCTTCAATTAAATGCTGCAAACAAAAGTGTTGCATCATCGACCTGTATTGATTATTGCACGTGTGATTTTCGGAAATACTGATAAGCTAACGTTGTATCACCAAAAGTGTACGGAAGTGGATGTCATCGACTTCTGGTCGCTGGTAAATGAGGTACTAATGGTATCATTTAATGAATAAGACACGATTGGGTTGAGAATGAATGACATCGGAATAATACCGACTAAACATGACCGATACCAAATTTTGAGCTGAATCAGCAGAAGCACCTCATTCAGGCCTTTGTTTGTTCTATCATCTCAGATTTCATATCGGGTGCAACGATAGTATCGTCACTATTTTACTTGCTAAGTCACGAATGTTCTCATATTGAAAAGACACGTGTATAAACAAAAAACGAACGATACAGCAAGAAGCTTCACACAACGTGCTTTCTTCAGATTATTCCATATGATATGTGGAATGATGCCGTCATTAAATTCCTGATATATAAAATCTTTGAAGGAAATTGCCCTCACAAAAATCATCTAGTCCATCAAAAAATGTAATTAAAAGGTGATGACTTCCTTGATCGAAATTTCCTCGAAATAACCGATAGTAAAATCCACAATCTTGAAAATTTGAAGCCAATCAAACGGCCTACTTAAAGAACATAACTCTTTTTGTCAGTTTTATTAACGCTACATAGAATTTTATTGCAATCATTACGGATTTTATGTATTTCCTTTCTGACTTTAACGTTGATAAATTTATTGAACGATATCTCAACAGTTACTCTTCGATTTACTTTCGGAAGCTGTAAAAGTAGTCATATACCTATAACGAACTAACTATAGCAGTACCATTCAGAAGGAATGAATTAATTGATTCACTGCAAAATATTTCATCATAATTCTAAGAAATTGCCAATCTGTTCGAAAAGAATGGGCCTTTAATGGAACCTTGGGGTAATCCCTTTCATTTTGACTTGACTTAAAAGGAGTTTATGCAAATGTAAAGATGTTTACTAACCTAAAATTATGCATAAGGTGGGATTGGGCCTATTCTGAAGTTGAACGACACTCAGTTCAGCAAACCCGATGAGCAGACAAAAAACGTAATTTGTTTGGCATCTCCAGTGAAGTACGTGATGGGATGCAGGTAGAAGAAAACCACAGGCCAGAGTAGCTGCCAGAAAAATGGTACTCAGTGCTAATCCTATAGGATAGAAGATGAACCTTATATCATCCGCTTTTTTTTCTTGAAATAAATCTTCTCTGCAACCGATAATACCGGGAGTCTTGTCTGAAACAGAAAATATATTAGTACACGGAATAAAATTAAGAAAGATATGTTTGATGCTCCGCGAGATCAATTCAATATATTCTCCAATTACACTGACCAAGTACAAAAATACATAATACACATAATAATTATTTGAAGGCTAATTTAATGACAGTAGTTCTGGGAATCTGATTCTCTTGGAGCAATTATCTAGTTTGTATTTTAGTAGTTAATAAATAATAATCATTTAAGTAAGCCTGCCTCAAACTGTTTTATGAAAATATCAAATTTAGAGACACGAAATGCACCAAATTCGAAAAATGAACGAGATGTTCAATTCTGTCTGGCAGTAAACCCAAATCTTAGAATATTTGAATATTTTTGGAACATTTTCAATAAGATAGATAGTATCTGCTCAATATTTAGATTAAGGGGAATGCACATCGGAGATCAACTTCTCATATAGAAATACGAAAAGCTTGTCAACAGTTTAAGATGAATAACTCAGTAGCTTTTCTTTCAGCATAGAACGTTAGTTGGGCTTATATTCTTGACGAATGAAATAATCGAGCTATTTCAAAATATCGTAACCAATCCATTATTGATTAGATTTGCGCCATTTCAAAAAAGGAGTTACTTCTATAATTGGAAACGTGTAATCAAATTACCAATTATTTTCAGAAAGGAAAATCTTAGAATGAAGTTGCAGCTCTTGACTTATTTTTATGTATTTCATTAGCTATTAATTAAACAATGGTTCAATTATCAACACATGGCAGCTTCAAATTATACATTATTTAATAGTTGATCCTAGGTAAAATGACAATGATTTCAGAAGGAGGTCTGCCAACTTCCATATTCGGGCCATCGTAGAAAAGAATGCACCATTACGAAAATAAAAAAAACATATTTCCATGATTAGTTGGTCAGTGGCACTCCCTGCACAATGTTACGTCTAGGAAGAGACTTTAACAGATTTTAATGTCTGAAAACGTCACAGTGACCCATTTCACAAGAGTGTGAATCATTTGGTCTTCATAATTAACGAAACGAAATGATTGACGTTAAAGGTAATATTATTCTCCTTTGAGCTTGAATAACAGATACTTAGACAATACAAAGAACGTAGAAGAACCGTTAGCCCGCAATGGGAGTTTCATTGCTGTACCAATTTAGTCAACCAGGACGACCTTCGTCTTTTTTTATTCCTTTTATTCATACAATGAAAATAGTGTTTTCTTCAATTCGAAATTGGCGATCTGAGATTATACCAGCAGATTTGTATTGTTTATGGGCTTTGACAATGTAAAAAGAACAGGTGAATAAATAATACCTGTATGTGGATATTTGATTACTTTTTCATTTGAACAAAAGGGTTCATTATATTCTGTAAGATACGGCAGATGAATCAGACAAAATTGATCTGTAGAAAGGGGTCACTTGTGAATAATTACAATTAATTTGCATTTGAAAAATGTATTCCCATGTGTTGCAAGTAGGATGTTGGAAATAATAAAATAAAGTGTTATGAGTCGCGCTTTTGGTATAACTCGGAAAGAAGACACATCCTTGAAAAGGAATTAATATAGAGGCGCCCACAGTTTTTGACGCATGCACCTCCCACACCAGACGAAATTCAGAAACTTACGAATTAAGATTAAGCAAACTCAATAAACAGAATAACATTACATCCGGCCAAGACATGATTTCAACAAAAGGAATCGTTTCAGTCCATTATGTTAATTAGTATTGTAAGAAGGATATAACTGAAGGGATTATCTGTTATTTTGTCGAGACGTGATCCCAAGAATGAATTTTTATTGCCCAGCTGAAACTTTAATGGATGTGGAGACTAAAATACAGGTAAAAATACTTGGATGAGGAAGCTTACAGAAGGGTGGACAAATGTGGGATAAACAACCCTAAGCACTCGGATCGATTTCTTTATATTTGATAACAAGCTAGAATAATCTTAAGAACCTACTTTTCATAATGGTCTCAGAATTCCAAGAAAGAGAATCGTCAGTGTTAGAGATTATTACTTATATAACAAAAAATTCAACTGAAACCTTTTGAAAAATATTCTTTGAAATCTTTTTCATCATAGCAAAATACTTGTCTTGGAGCAATATATTCAAAAGCAAATTCGTCAGGAAATGTTTCTGTCCGCACGAAAATTTTATCGAGAATTTCATCTAAAGATTGGTAATTCTGCAACAATTTATTGTTGATGAATTCATGAGAGAATCTACATGCTGCGATTATCTTTAGAAATCAGCTTCGGTTAATGAATGTCAACTATGGCCAGTCCAATGGTAAGTAGTTATTATTGCATGCCGATGAGAATTACTCTCATTTTCTTCAATTTGTAGGTACCTACAAACATGCAATAAAACTGGAAGTACGAGTTGTGTGGTCAATACCAACAACTTTCCAAGACCGTCTTAGTTCACTTGAGATCTTTGCATCAGAATACAAGTTCGGGATCAGCATTTTCAAGCATTTTTTGATGAATATAATAATGTTACAAAGTTTTCAACAATTTAGATGTTTCGGAGTAGGATAAGATAAAAAAGTTAAATAAATATAAGTCAACGAACTCGTCAAGATGAATCTGACCAATTTCAGGTCTGAATACTTCCATTTTTTTTTCATTAGATGAAGTTGTTCGCTTCAGTTCATTCTGAGGTCCATCATTCTTCGACTACCACTTTCTGGGCGATTTAAAATGATCTAGAGGCTATTGGCGTGTAACGAATCGATGAAATGGTGAATTTTAATGGTTTTATTATTGGTAGAAGCCTTACGAATGGGCTGCAATGGTAGAAAGAGAATGTAATTTTCGAAATAATTGAAAGCTCTTTCCTACCAGTCCGTTTGTAACTTTTTTCATTACTTTTTAGTTAGATAGCACCTATTGACCATTGACAGCATGTTGATTACTCTATATAAGTTATATTTCCATCTCAAAACCAAAAAATTCCAAATTCTTTACGAATAAAAAATTGTCACTCCGGCACTGCCAGTTCAGAAGTTTACATTTCGTCATTAACGTTAACTTTCGAAGTGCTTTCTTTCTGTTTATGATCAAAACATTGAACAATAGCTATAAATTTTTCATCAATATTTACACGAAATTTCGAGAAATGTTTCTGTTTGCGTTTCAATAAAAATTTATCGATTTTGGGAAGGCACGTTTTTCAATTGCTCAACTTCTTAGGTCTGCAATGAAAGATTCCTTTGCTGCATTTTTATACTGAATTTTATCAATGTGAAGTACAAAACAATAGTCTGGATAATCAATGCAGAATTGTTATACTAGACATACCTACATAGGTCGATAGAAATATGTATTCATGTGCGAAAGCTCAACGTTCTCTGAGATCTTGATAGGCATATAAAATCAACAACATGTACAAGTATTCTGAGCATGAAGACTGAAGAGAAATTCGTGATTCGAAGAGACTCTCTAATCATGAATGGAGACATGAAATACCCATTTTCTACACTATTAAAGTTATGTTTGATACCGTTCTTGATGCTCAATGAAATTATAATTTTATTCGTACTGAAATAATTGAACATTCATTATATTTCCAGAAAAGCAACTGAAAGATTTCGATCACTTGTTATTTTCCTGCGTGGTTAATTATTATTGTAACGGAATTGAATTCATGCAAGCTGAAATCCTTTATTGAATTATTTTGTATTAAATAAGTATTCTTCAGTTTGTTCCATTTTATTCTTAACGGTGCATACTGCACATGTAATGTCAATTAGCCACCTAGATCACACGATTCGTCACGGTTGGACTTTTTTCTCTAACGTAACAATTCAAATGTTTTTTGCACCTCTGATTATCAAGTTGCACGATTCCTAATCAAGTGCAAACAAACTAAGTTTATTTGCCTTCACATTTCCTGTTGTAAATGGTAACACCACTCTGCCAAGTGATTTAGGGGTGAGCTGCCAGAGCTACTGTTACATGTTTACCATTTGTCGGTTTTTCTGGTTTGAAACACTTGACACGTTGTCTGTCGTGAATATCATTGATGTGACGTGAACTTTCAAACAAACATGACAAGCCTTCTGTCAGAGATGTAAATACAAAATTGTACGAGTCAATAACTTCAAATATGCAAGGCATAATGTTTATTTTATTTATTCATTCTTTTCCTATCTTTCCTATTTAGAGTTCATTACTGTATTGAAAGTTTTAGATTATTAGAGGAAAAAATAATCAAAATTTAGAGTGTGTAACAATGAATAAAATAATATTGTAACAAAAATGAGTTTTATCTGATTAGATTTTGAGTTTGGTTGCAACTGAAGAGTTAAAAATGAAGCAGAAGTAATTAAGATAACAATTTATTTTTTATTCCCGAAACTGAGAGGTATGAAAATTCAAGCTCGTTCACGAAAATGTCAGATCTAATTTATTTATATTTGATGATTATTCAGATTCCGGTTGAATAGGTCAGATTATATGGCTTCTTCGAATTTTGTGTTACCGAAATTATATTTGGTCCGAAAGGAATTAATGAGAATGTCAGAAGGAGGTTTATAAACCACTTCACTTTGGATTGGATTTGTGGTCATGCTTGATTTGAATGAAAATAGTTCTTGGACAATTTCTACTTCAAAAGTAGGGTATAACTCGCAAAATTTTCAACAACATTGTAGTTTCAAGTGCCCCCCTGCAACTAGAGCAAAGGTATCCTGCAGACACCCTATAAATCAAAACAACCCCCTGTAGAAAAATTGAGGCTAACAAATTTTTGTACCACTGTCCCTATTATAGAGGTACTCGAATTCGGTACGGATTTTAGTGGTACATTGGTCCGGCATATTTTACAAGAGGCGGCTCTTAAAATACAAAGAATTCAATTTTACGATGTGCAAGGATTTTATTGCGGTCATCTGAAACGGAAAACACGTTGAGAACTGCAAGAGTCTTAATGTTGAACTGTTATTTCGAAGTAATACTTTACCTACACAGAAAATTGCAAAGTTACATGACCTTTGAGGAGCGCTTACGGTGCAACAATTCATGCATCAGAGAATCTGCCTTCTATCACGCTTTGAAAACATCGATGAGATGGAATAAACGCAATTTCTCATCTGGTTTCTGTTCGAAATATTGAAACGTATGAAAACATCCATTTGCGATCGTAATTTTAGAACAATTTCGAGAGAATATTCGAACATCAATCAGTTACAGGCGAACAACTCGAATATCAGGAATTCGATTGAAATTTCCAACATGATAATTATTCCCTAACATCAACACAATAACTTGTAGTTCATTTAAGAGAAACATTGAATTTTTTCTATTCGATAATGAATAGAAAAAAAATCAAATTTTCTGTGATAACCTGAAGGGAATCGCATCTCGCATTACAATTTTATTTTTCGACATTCCGTTCCGTTCGACGAAGAACTTTCACTTGATCCAAGAGATATCCGGTTATGAAATCAGATATCATTGTTTCTCTTCTCTGAGCAAGTTTGTAGGATTTTCAGCGTCAAGTTCAAGAAATATGATGAAACCTCGAATGAAGATCTTCTGGTCTTAAAAAAATATCAAGCATGAACTTGATACTTCATTATTGAGGGGCTGATAGATTGAACAGATTCCTTGTTAGGTTTTAATAAAGTAAAAGGCAATAAAGCTGAATTAAAATATGCAATTTCTAGACCTACAAGGGAGATACCATCCATATAATGTAATGATAAATGGAATAAGAGCATTAATTACGAGTAAAATGTCCCCTGCCTTGAATTTGCATATGAAACGATCTTTAATTGCTTGCCAGTTCCATGAAATAAAATAGGAGTGCAAATGCGTTTCTGGATAAAGATAATTCACATTAATTGAATTAATTTCTGCGAAAACTTCTGTATGAATTTAATAATCCTTCTATCATAGCTATAAAATTTACCTCTGCATAATTTAACACAGATAAGAATTGGTTTGAGGAACCAATGGACCGATTCGGATATTCTACGCTCTTGTGAAGCAAAAAGGGTTGAAATTTTCATGAATGAAACGTTTTTCATTAGATTCTCATGGAGAAACATACATTTTCATCAATTACAGAATACATTTAGACAATTGGTAATCAAATGAAACTAAAAATGTTCAACCATCAATTTCAAAACAATAAATATGAAGAGATATTCAAAATTAACCCTGTAATACATTAAATGTTGTCGAATAGTTAGCGAATTACGGAAGTTTATATCTGGTAGCGTTAATCATAACCCTGATAAGTGATTTTTTTACTGATAATTTTTTTTAAGTTGATATTAGTGGAAATGAAGATGTTTTATAGTGCAAAGTGACAAGTTCTCCAACTTCTTGATTCAATGGAGAAATATAAATTTGTATGTTTGGACCGGCGAATTCATTTTATCAGAACAATGAACTTTCGGTATAAGATAACAATTTGAACAGAATATGCGAAAGCCATTCAACATTGGAAAAGTAGGAAATGGTGCAACTTGAGATCGAATAATGAAAAATAAAGTTTTTTGTATCGAAAGATAAAGATCAGTTAATTTAATAAGTTACACAAAGATTAATGATAAATATTTTTCATTCGGATGGCAGTTTCATTTCAATCATATTAAAACTTAATAATTTGGTAATAACTGTATTTTATGTCATTGAATTTTTTCTCAAAAACTTTTGTGGTTCAATCAATATTACAGAGAATAATTGAAATGATAAATTGGAAAATAAATGAGATGAAAGTAGAAAGATAAGGTCCATCCCTTTATTTGAACTTGACGAAAGGAAAAAGACTTAAGTGAGCTTGAGTAGGTATCGGCAGAGAGCAAGCAACTTTCTCTCAGACAGGTTAATGATCTTGGTCGAATATGAGACGCAGCCGATGAAGAAAATCACGTTTACCGGCATTAAATTCGCGGATATGACAGAAAACTTTGTCTCACCTGTATGTTCCAGTATGTGGTCCAAGCAATACCGTGAAGGAGGCAAAATAATTCGACTTTCAGGTACCCACAAACTACCGTTATCGAAGAAATTGCTGACATTAAACGATGTGTGTAACAGTGCTATTTCCTCAGATCCTTTGCAATTCGGGTAGCCGCTGATCAGTTCTTCACCCTTAATGGTGTCAATTCTAAGGGTAGGATCGGTAACAGATACACAGCCGTGTTTTTCAGTGGAAAAAACAGCGTTGTCTCCACAACATTTCTGGATTTCCGACGTCTTCTTCGATTGGCAAATCATCACAGCGTTGTAATCAATGCAGTAGTCATTGGGGTGCAAGAGGGTGTCAAAAGAAACTGCAAAAAGCGATCCATTAGGAAATCCGAAGTAACTACCGAATTGGTACCGAATAAAAATCGGTTTTGGACAATCAGGCATTGAATTATATTTGAAATGCCAGTTTGTCGGTGGTGTTGTTTTAGGCAAAAAAATCTTCTTGGCAGGACTGTAAATTTTCAAATTCCACTCGTTATGGGGGGAGTTCACACAAGAATTGTTATTGGAAATATCGAGAGTTTCTTTCTGGGAACAGCATTTTTGAATAGTCACATTTTTCACCGAATAAACACCGGTAACGGATAAAGTCAGGAACAAAATTAACAAATTAGAATTCATTTTTTATAAAAAATGAAAATTTCAAAAAAGTTCACAGGGGTTGGTTCTAAGGAGATCGCGAATCACTGTCATTTGTTCGTTTGAAAACTGAGCGCGCACCAGCACAAGAATTGTCCTCAGTCAGTGGGTAACTGCTAAATAGTTAAATGTTGAGCAGCAACCGTTCTTCAGGTTTCCGTTTCTGCATTGTCGAAGTCGAAGTTATGCGCTGAGCTGAGAGCTTGGGACCAGTTTGCTACGAAGTAGGTAGGCACGAATAGGAAGGCATTCGACGCCAGAGGCGGCCCACTGGTGGGGTTCACTTCACATCATACCATTGCCCGTCTCATTTATTAATATCATTTTTTAAGAATCGCCGCACGACGATATTCCTGCGAAATATTGCAGATGTTTCATTTCATCTCACGAACTATAATACAGGGTGTTTCCTAAACATGCGGCAAAAATTCAGGGGATTGTTCCTTGGACTATTCTAAGAATATTTTGTCCCTTGATGATTTTTGAAAAACCTCTTTGTTTCGAAGATACAGGGCGAACAACATTTTTTATATTTTTAAAATTAATAATAAAATTAAATAAAAATGTGTACCGCACTGTGTTTACAAGTAGGTGCAATTTATTTTTAAATTTGTTTAACAACATTCCAATTACTAAAAACGGCCAGTTTTTTGACTTAAAATTGATAAGTTCAGATGGTAAAGGAATACAGATTAAACACGGTTTTCATTTGAATTCTTTTTTTTTGGCTAGAGGTGGTCATGTTCAACAGTTTTTGTAGGTTAAGTTAAATTTTCATGTAATTTTTCATAATAAAATGTTATTATCTAAAATTTTGTTTCCCCTGTATCTTCGAAACAAAGAAGTTTTTCAAAAATCATCAAAGGACAAAATATTCTTAGAATAGTCCAAGGAACAATCCCCTGAATTTTTGCCGCATGTTCAGGAAACACCCTGTATAAACTCTAATTTTATCTTGAAGATGATTTCCACGGAAAACTAATGGAATCACTATGAAAAGAAAGGAAATAAAAGAATATCTCCTAATTTTTTCATCACGATAATAAAATTTAGGGAAACACCTGAGCTGGTGCTTTCGAGCGCTCGTTCATTGGTGGAGCAACTTAAACGCGGCATTTGGAAACCGAACTTACCCATCCAACCTAAACTTGGCATGCTCCCAGGTGACGGTAAAACTCGTCTATGCTGATATGTTATTTGTTTCCACTCCAATCTCATTTTTTAGATATTCAATATTAGCTGGCCTGTTTTGATAAACTGTGTCTGCCCAGGAGAAAGTAATCTAGTGGCGTTGAATCGGGGGATCTTGGTGGCCATTCCAGCGACCTGCAAATAGAGAGTTTTTTATTTCCTTGTAACCACATTAGTAAAACAAAAAAAATAGTCTTTTCAAAACTATGCTTTGAAGCGTTCATATTAGTTTTTGTGGAAAAGAATGAAATTGTTGCCTTGAACCAGATGGGAGTGCCGCCTATGGCGAATTCATTAGAGCGGTCTTCGTTGATAGACAGACTCCGATCCCCTCTTAATCATTACTCCGTAAAGTGATGTAAAATGTGAAAGAACTTATGCTTTCTCAGTTTCTAACAAATTCTAAGGGAACACGTCCTAAGCAGGAGCAGCACCTTTTGAAAAATATTTGGGTCGGTGGGTCTATTTTCAGACCGGTCGTCTGTGGATGCACAATGCATGTCGCCTGACAATTATCCTAAATAATACGGGCTTTACACAGATTTCTTTCACCCAGGATGAATGGTCAACCCTCCCAAAGGACAGATGTGAATGCCGACATAATTATCACCTATGGCCAGATATACCTCTTTGCTTCTGCTAATAACACCGCTATAATTCTGAATAAATGCCTGTAACTTACTATAATTTAGGATAAGATGGTATAAATTCAAAACTCAAAATGGGAAAGACAACAGCATTGAATATAGTCTAGTTAAAAAAGCGTTAAAAATGGTTGCTAACTGAGCTAATGACCTTTTTTAATTTTTTCAAAAAATGTTTGAGTTGTGACTCAAATCAATTAACTATTCCAATCTGTTAAAACGTACGTCAATGAATATGAATGATTTTTTCTTCAAAATCATGCAATCTCCTCAGAAATCTTCAGTTTATAATTCAAAATTACTAGAAAAAATGCAAATTCTGGATTCTTCATCACTGAGTCGAAAATACAGACATTTGAGCAAAATGGTAGGTAGCACGTTGCTCCCCTGTTTCAATGGAAAGTTCATTTAACAATGTTTTTGTTAATACTGTTTGCTTTAGTTCTCCAGATTTATAATAAGTATTAGATGACAAGAAAAGCAGTAGTTTGAAATTATTAAAATATGGTTGCCTACCAGTTCGAAATATCTATTTAAAGAGTTTGTAATGGTTCATCCCATTTGTTCCTCTTTATCTACCAATATAACCATAAGAATACCTAACCGATTCTCAAATTACCTATTTCGCTTGTTATCTCTAACAATATTTACAAACATTGTCAGATTTTACAATACCCCTGTAATAAAGCTTTTGAAGTATACCGGAATTTTCGAGGAAGTTTCGGTAACCGGATGTAGCTCATCAAGTACCTAATAAACAATATGATTGTTGCTTAGGTAGTAACACTATCGATACTTTCCTTCTTTTGGGGTGTGAAGTTTATTGAATGTTCAGCTTAAAATTTACAGAAATATTTTTGGAAAAATATTCATATTATCGGAACTACGTTATCAGAAATTTCTTGAAAATTTAAGGGATGACCAAGAAATCATTCGAATAGAAAAATAAGTAACAAATAATTATATTGCCCTTTGAAAAGTTTTTGTGACCTCACAGAATTATTTTTTAACAGGAACTTGCATGCAGAAATAGTATGTAAATGGCCAGAATTTCCCCGGAAAATGGAAACAAAGTTTTCATCGCAATTCCTTGATAAAATCCGCTGCACGGATGTTTGAAAATAAATTCTCCACCTGCTTATAATACCGAAATTTATTATTGACGGTTTTTTATAATTCGAATCGATGAAAAATGACTCCCACTCATTCCCAGAGCAACCGATTTAAAATAACCTAGAATCACTTGAAAATAAAATTCCTATTTTTAGAATGTTTTATTTCGAATCGGTTCGCATATTTATAATTGATGAAAGTGCGAAATCCTTTTGTTTGAAGTGGTTTCAAGAACCTACGCCAAAATAAAATCATCAGGAAAATGTTTCCAAAGTGAATTGATTCAATTAGAAATGTTACAATTATAACTGATGAACATATGGAAATTCCCGATTATCCGAAAAAAGCACTAATGAGTGACAAAAACTTTTGCGCGCTTTCTTCAATAATTCTGAAAACCTACAGGGTTTTTTTAGATTCACACCTGACTTCTTTAATCCCTATTGTTATCACCCCTTTTTTTCGAGAAAAAAAGCATATTGGCATATATTTTCGCCTATTTGTATGAGACATTGAATAAAGAATAATTCTTTATTCAATGGTATGAAATATTATTCATCTATTGAAAACATCATAAAAAGTACATCCGCCAAAAAAATAAATTAATGGCGCATCCGCCATAAAATATTTATTTTTCAATATGCTAAGTTGCAAAACTTTTGTTTCATACATAATACCTGTATAATGGGTTGCTCATAATGTTTTATTATAGTATTTGAATGATCTAGTTTCTAGGGAGACAGCGTGTAGCTGAGAAGTCTTTAATTTTTAAATTTTGTGTCGAATATGATGTAAAACACAACTTCCAAATCAAAAAGGCTGGAAACTTCAAACTTTCAGAATAGATAAAAAGATCCCAGCTGAATTGTATAATGACTCGAATTCTAAATCGATGTAATAGTTTCAGATTTATTCATTCTTGATATTTTTCAATAATAAAGTAAAAAAATTTTCACACCACTTCTACTGGAATGATTCAAATCAGTGATTTGGCAATTTCATAATAATTTCCTTCCTCCTGACAAGAAGAATGCAAATTTCTAATTGCCCGTTTCATATCCTTGTAGGTACGAAATTTGCGCGATTTTTCTTATCGAAGGTGTTGAAACATTCGCTTTGTTTTCTACTGGAATATTTACATTGGTATTAGTTTAAGATATTCAATATTACAAGCTTCCGTTTACGATCGCAATCAAATCAAGTGAGCTCCTCTCCAATTTCGTAATGAAACAATAAAAATAAATTATCATAATTGGTACCACAAATATCAATACATATTTCATTTTAACCACATTCAATTTAGAAAGGCTTATATGAGTTTTGGCAATTATTAATTTGCAAAATATTAGAAAATGCGCTTACTCACTTCCCAATCTTTTGCGAGCTTGTTCTTAGGGGAACAGCGTGCTGGAAGTCGTGCCAAATGTCAGTATTTTTCGAATTTTGGGGCGGAAGTGCTCTCAAAAATTGGTTATCGATTGAAATATATTCTGGGAGGATTCGGCATTTCTCAAAAACTTTATAGGTTTTCACTCCCAGTCTCTGAAACATAAAGAATTTAAAAATGTTTGATTAAGGTGAAGTGCTCCTTTTTTTGAGAAATTCAAAATTGGTATTTTGAACGATAATAATGACGCGCAAACTTCTGCAAAAATTCTGTTCTTCCTTTTGAAAGATGTATGGTAAGATCACGGATTTAGAAGTATCAGTTTTGACTATAATTTTGAGAATAAAGTTGGTAGATATGGTAGAATGAATGAGTAAAATGGATAGAGCGGTAAAGCATATTTTTATCGATAGGTGGCAATGCAGTTACCCTTGATGGTAGTAGAGGGTTTGCGAGCTCACGAACCGTTGAATTTCAATTTGGTGTTCCTCATATTATGCATTGCGATAAGAGGGAATTAAAATAGTTTCAACAGAATATATTTGACCTCTTTCTTCGGTCCATTGTCATGAACACCGAACGACCTTCAATAATAGACCATAATTCAGGCGCACGCGATACGTTTTCTTTCAGTTTCAGATAGACTACGAATTCGCACGATGACCATCTACGGTAAAATAGTACAAATCATAATGACAACACCTTCCACCAAAAAAACGCGGCCTGTAAGTTTTCCTTCATAGTGATGGAAATAAGTTATTGCCTATTTTGTGTTTTTTTTCTCATCGACTTTTTCTGAAGGGGTGAGTTTCCAGGAAATTCGTGTCATAAATTTGTTTGTAAGTAGCATATCCACAATAAATTTGATTTGAAGAAAATTTCTGATGCTGAATTAAACGCTAAAATATTGGAAAAAATTAAATGTTCACTATTTCGAAATTTCTTTATTTTTTACTTGAAGGGTTCAGTTTCTATATTTTTTTATAGCACTATTAAAAAATATTATGCTTTCAAGTTAGAGCCTCAAACACAGAATGTAAATATTTAAAAGATTCTTGAAATTGTTTCATCATCGTTTCTAGAAATATTAAAAAAATATCACACCAAATTGACTTATACTTTATATACTTTATATCAATGTTTGTCACCTAATTTTTCTTCGAGAATTAATTTTATAGTCTCAATAATATTTTTCATATTTTATTGCGGGCATAATATTATTTTGATAACTATTTGAGAACTTGTTTCGATTTCAAATAACTTCGTGCAGAAAAGTATTCAAAAGCACTGATTTACCTGAAAATCAATTAGTGGAATTTTATTTTTTCGAATACTTTTAGTTATAAAATGATCAATAAATTATCAGTAGTATTCAGTTCGATATAACCTTCAATTCGAATACAGTTGACCGCAGTAACATTTGAAAATGAGTATTTATTTATCCAAAAAATTTTCACGTATCCAAAAATGGTTATGGAAACTTTAGATGTTCAAAAAAATATCTCGAGAGTTGATTAAATATTCTTGTAAGTGATTCGAACGTTGACCGCATGCAAGGTCTTTTTATTTCACAATAAAATACAGACGGATTCATGAATAATTTCATTACTTTCAACCGATTATCTTCAGTTGGCTACTTTTTGATTATAAGAGCAACAATGAAAAGTCTAGGTACTAAGTATATTCAATTGTGAACATAATTAAGATTACTTTTTCATTATCTTCAATGATACGTTTAAAATGCATATAAAATATGCGAATTTAAAGTTTTTCTGGATTTTGTTGTTGTAAATCGGTGAATAATTCATGAACGTTTGTATATTTCCTCTCTTGAACGTACACTTATTACATGAGCATTTAATAATAATTTTTTCAGAGGATAAACTGACTGACAACCTTGCGATGGTACCAAGTACGAACATCTACCTCCATGATAATCATCTCATATTCCATAATAATCGTTTTTCAATATAGCTAATAAATAATGGAAATACTCAAGGCATTTAAATTATTCTACGTATGAGAAATTATTCTTAGGATCTATTTCTAATAATCTATCATCAGAATACTCGTTGATATCAATTAATTTTATAATTATGAAGATGATTCATTTACACTTTAAGTGACCTCACTCAGTTACCTAAATGAAATTTGTATTTAAAGTATGAAATTGTCGTACAATAATTATTATTTTAATTCTCAATTACTGTAATTTATTATTGATTGGGTGAATGTGTATAGTTGATCCTGATGAATGCTTTATTTTAGAAAAATAACCATAAGTATTTTGAAATGTAATCTTTGATTTTTTTACCAATGAAATTCTCACTAGTGGTTGAAACTATTAAAAAAACAAATGGTTTACTATGATAACATCAAATGAATATGATGATTTGTCAAGAATTTTACAACTACTCAAATATATTGTCACCGCAGTACAATAAAAAAAATAATAGTAAACGATTTCATCTATTTCCGTCCTAACAAAATGTTATATCATATTATGTTTTACTCTAAGTCATTGTTGAATATTGTGAATATACATATATTAAAATAATGCTACCAAATAGCCTTTCATTTCAAATTTTCAGGATGAAAAAAAAATATAGAGGTGAGAAAACTAACTAAATAAGAATTTTTCATATTTCCTTGAGTTGGAGCAGCGTTGAAAAAATAGATTGAGGAAAATTATGAATAATTATACTCCAAGTGTAGCAGTTGATAGATTTCTTAAAAAAGTCAAGGCAAATCCAAATAATATCGTTGGATTGCGCAAGCAAAACTACTATTCAGATTTTCTCCTAACTATCGATCTATAATCACGTCAACGCCGAGATACTTGGGATTGAATGTCATATTTAATTGATGAAATTTGAAATTCTAATCTAACGGTTATTTTGGACACGCACGCATCAAGTTTTCGGCAGAAGGATATCCAAAAAACGAATGAAGAGTTTACACAATTTGTCATTGATATAAAGCAAACAATATATTATTCAAAACACTCAAGTAATACTAGATGGGCCATCCACTATAAGCAATTCTTTTACTTCCGGAATAACTTCAAGGGATTGGACAGAAGAAATTAGATAAATGAAAAATATGTCAAATGAGAGCGATAGTTTTCAGGATATTCGAACTATCATTTAGCTTATTTGAACAATAATAACTTAAACATACTGCATCTAAGTTATACTGAAGTAGTACGAACTTTCTTGATAAAAATTTCAATTTATTTAATCAGTAAATTTTTCTGGGGAAAACTCTTTTGAGTTTTCTCAAATCGGTATCAGATAAACCCTAAAATGAACTCAAGAAGCATCGTATATATTTCACTAATAACGGCAGAATAATTCCGTATGCGGATGGTTTCCCATAATTCACGAAATAGCATTTTTATAGTCCACAATCAAGATTCGTATTTTAATTAATCAGCATATTTCCACCAATTCAAGGTAATTCGTCTAATTCCCTTTCACCTCCAGCATTAAATCTTAATGTTATTAGAATCTGGGTGAAGTTCAGAATATGTCGAAATTCTTGACCATGGTATAATATTACAAGATCAAAAAAATCGTGATTTCTTTCAATCTAAAGGAATACATGAATCAAGGTATAATGGTATCATCAAACTCAGGGAAAACACCAACATTTTCGTCAACGAAATTTTTAAAATAATATATTTTCATAGAATAAATAATGTTTACATAAATTTTTTTAAACGAGAAGATATCGAAACCAGTGAATTAACATTTTTTTTATCAGTATAACCATACTGTACCAATAAAAACTAGTGGTTCAAAAATATACACTTATTAACATACCTAAACGACCGGTCCGAAACATAAAAGTATACAAAATGCTGGAGGAACCGATGACAACATCAATTAAACATTTTGCTGTGGAATTACAAAAAAATAATATAAAATGCTTGATTCCTAGCGAATATGGAAATTATTTCTAATTATATTCCTTATTATCTAAGTTGACTGAATTAATTAATCAGATATAGGAAAATTAGATGAATAAATGTTTGGGTAAGATAAAAAAGTTTGGATTTTATTTTTTTCATAAATCAAAACTGGGTAACTACACCTAAATTGTTCAGTCGCTGGTATTTTTGAGGAGATCGGAGTCTATTCCTGAATCTAGGAAGTCCACAAATCTTATCAATGCCTTGTTCGGAAGTAACCTAAAAAGATTGGACAAAATTTATATTATGCATTAAGTAATAATAAATAAAAATCGCATCACTGTAAAATACATTCTAAAGTATTTAAAAATCTTTCGAAAAAAAATTCCACTGACCAATACTGAAAAATAACAGTATTTTGCTATATTTCTATTTTCACTATTTTAGATTCTTACCTCAAAATTATTTGTAGCGGTAAAAGATATCCTGGAAGAGAAATTTCTTTTACACCCATTCTTTGAGCAGTCATGATTTTTTTAGCCACCTGATCCGGCTTGAGAATCTTCATCATAGTGTCGAATTTGATTCTGGGATTTTTGCACAGTCCAGTGTCAACCATGAAGGGATAAATCGTGGTTATTTTGATGTCACCATGACCACTAAACCTGAGTTCCTCGTGAAGACCTTCCATCATTCCTCGAACTGCGAATTTTGAAGCGCAATATGGGATTAAATTTGGAAAACCTCCCAAGCCTGCTATTGAAGACATAGCAACTATATGACCACGATTGTTTTTCACCATTGATGGCAGAAAGGCTTCCAAGAGCTATAAGAAACATCTTAGTGAATGAATATTGCCAACAAGAATTTTCTAATAATAGATTTCTACAATTATGATTATAAAATCAATAACTTTCGAAGATCACTTACCCAAAAGATCTGCATCACATTAATATTGAATATTCTTTTAATTTCTTCTCTGGAATGTTGCTCAATAGGATGACAGGGCATGATGCCGGCATTGGCAATAAGAATAGTTACTTGGCCAACTTGTTCTTCCACGAGTTTCGCTGCATTTACCACACTGTCTGCATCAGATACATCAACGCTGAAAATCGGACAATTTAAACGCAAGCAATTTCACAAAAATATAGTGAATGATTTTTTTTATTCTAATAATGAATAGAGACGATAGCGAGCAACAGCAAATCTTTTTTGGAAGGTTGACAATGTAGAATCATAGTTCTTATTTTTATTTATTTAACTAAAAACTCACACATATCCATATGCCTTCTTTTGGTACCTCTCGGAGATTTCTTTGATAGTTTGATCATTGTTTTCTTTATTGATATCCCATCCAACTACAGTAGCACCTTCTGCTGCATATTTCAACGCTAACTGTTTTCCGATTCCATGTCCAGTACCCGTTATCTGTGAGAGAAAAATAAAAAAATAAGAATATAATTTTTCACTAAAGAATAAAAGAGATAACTCAAATGAAACTCACCAATACCACATCGTTTTTAACTGATTTTAGTTCTACTGGATAAAATATTCTGTACAGGCTCTCGCCCGTAAAGTATAAAGTTTGTATAGACCACACAAAGAAGAAAATTAGTAGTTCGAAGATTTGGTAAAGTTGGTTGGATAAATTCGATGCATTCCTGTAAAAAATAAAATATGAACTCAAAATTCTTCTGGGCTGCGGCGGAAAAACCTTGACGCTATTTGATGAATTCGATTAATATATTTCTTTCCATATGAAAATAAGAATGAAATTCAAGACATAATGTGAGATAAGATGCTATAAGTGACTACATGACATGATTATAGGTACCTATTGATGGAATATAGTTAATTAAATAAAATACCAGAGTTTGATGAATTGGTTCTCCAAATACATCAAAAATAGTTTGATAAAGTCCACCAACATATTGGAATAGGTATTCGAGAAGGCAGCACAACAAAACAAATCTGAGTACTGAAGAGAAACAGTTGGAATAAATCTTTTAAATGAAATAATAATCACTAAAAGTGCCATTTTAAAACGATTTACTCATTTCTAATGAATAAAGAGAAACAATAAGAAGAAATGGGTGCCAATTTATACGTGACCACGTTAAGAATTTCAAAATAAAATGAGTATCATCAGGTGAAATTCAAGAGATGGTATTTTTCTGACGGTTTGAGAATGTTTGAGGTGAAAACTTCACTGTAGAAGAGAAAAAATTGGTTTTACATTTTTTGAAAGCAAATTTACACTATAATTGAAATTAATTGTACCTACTACATACATGATTGTTCGAATGGAAATGCAAAAATGTAATGAGCGAGGAATTAAATGTACACCGTATATCTGCTGCCTTCAAGGCTGAACTTCAGGTTTGAAACAATGTTTTGGATGGAATTACAGAATCTGATACAAAAAATTACAATGTAATTTAAGTTTCATTACACTATAAAATATCGAGATTTAATATATGCACTTGGTAATCTCAATTAATCAATTCACTGCGTTATTCTTGAATTAAATATTGAATAAAATTGTTTCTCTACAAAACGTGGAAAAAACTCAAAATAAGACTCTTTTATTTTTGAATTTATTACTGATCGTCTGTATCTCAAATTATTATATATATTCTGTATACAATTCAAAGCCCAATTAATTGAAGTTAGACTTTGATGATCCATTTTGATGATGAGAACAAAGATCAATAGTTAACATGTGAGATCTGAATATAAAAGCGATTTTGGAAAATTTATTTTGTTAACAAGGGCGGGGAAAATTTCAAGGGTAACTAGTATTTTAATGCTAGACGATACCAAAGGCTTGAATGACTGATACTTTATAGTCAATCATTGAGATATAATTCCCTGAATCAGATTACAAATTATACTCTGTAATATAAACTGCATGGGCAAAATACAACACGCGATTAGAGATATTCGACTTAAAATTTGTTCAATTCTTCAAATCATTGAAGAAAGACAGATAGAGATACCTACTGATAGTCGCTGAAAATATTGGGATTACAATCGATTTTTGAAATTATTGATTTTTCATTCATTTGGAGCGAATGTCAGAAGTCATTGCATCTGGGATATTGAAAAGGTCAAGGCGGATTGATAGTCTGATAATATCAGAATGATTGAAAACAGAATTAATCATTCAAAAAACAATGTTTTTGACTGCTAAAAAATGCATTTTCAAGATAAAATTATGATCACAAAGATTTGTTCAACTACATAGCAATAACATTGGTAGCTTACAAACTTCCGTTCAAAAAGTGAAGTTAGAATATTTTTGAAATTTTATTGATCGGGCAATATAACATTTATTACAGTCAGTTATACTCAGGGCGTAAATTTTCATATTTAGATGGACTTTACTTTCGAAATGCAGAATTAAATGTACAGATAGGTAATGAGCAAATAATTGGAATTCGTGAGAAAGAAAGTGTCACCATCAGAGATGTCTACATTAGATTCAGTTTAAATCGCTGTTTCAAAGCGCTCATGCAATTTATGTTTTGTTGTTCCATTTAATTCTTGTAAACGAGAGCTTTAAATTTTCTTTTCTAAAATAATTGAAAAATAGTTAGAATTTTTAATAACGATGATCTATTTACATCTTCTTATAATATTTGTATATTAATCGAATTCAGGACTTTTATCCAATGATAAATTTATAATAATTTGAATACACTACTCACTTTGGAGAAGATTTACTAGAGTATCCATTGGATACTTCCCGGGTACTTTTCAAATCTGCCATGCTTTAAAACCACTTATTTGCTCAAACACAAATCCAGAACTGGATTGTTTCCAGAAGTTGATCCCCAACTGTTACTCTGATATCACTATCAGAACGCCGGAGATAAATCAATCTTCAGTAAATAATGTTTGATTTTCAATAGATACAACGCTGTCTAAAACATTCGACTGAATGCGATTCGCCTTTGAAATTATGATGTAAGAAACGAAGGTTGAGATTTATATACCGAACCGCCATTTAAAGTTTTTGGCATTAAATATTATGTACATATTAATAATGCAGGCTTCAGAAACAATGTAATTTATTTTAACGAAGAATCGGTCCAGTTTCTGATATCCTAATTAAT